>OY754889.1:15009731-15213376 GCA_963576445.1 Lithosia quadra
ATACATTACGAGCATTTATTATGTCTCGGGCGTCGGGGCGCGGAGGGGTCGGGGGGAGGGGAGGGCAGGTACGGGGGGGAGGAGGAGCGCGGCGCCCCTCGCGCCCTGAAGGCACAGTTCCCGTCGGGGGCGGCCTGCGCCCGCGCACCGACGAGCTAGCGCGCCCGCTGTAGCGTTGGGACAAGCGAAGCTGGCGCCACCACATCTAGTTTATGAATGGTCGCTTGACATGTTACGATAAGTCTATAGCTTAATATGACCGCGGTGTGGACGCAGGGGATACATTATATTTATATTACAGCTGACCGCGAGTGAACGAGCCGACGCGGGGCGTCTATTCGCTAACAGTAAGCATTACGAGGACGGTCGCGTTAGCCGGAGGTCTGAGGACACGTTATCACAAAATCTACACATTGTATAAATCGTTGAGTGCCACGAAGCGAACTAGCGCAAAGTCACTATGATCACAAGTAGTTATCACACTCGCCCTTACCATAATCTAATACATATATATTTAGCTACGGAACTTCACTAGGTGTTCACAGTTTTGCTTGTGTTGCAATTCATTTAGTATGTAAGTCACAAAATTACACTACGTGTGTGTCAATAAGAAGCAAAACAATTTGTGACGAACACGCCTGACACAGACATCTAATAGGAAGTTATTAGCTCAATGAATTCGTTATCTAATTGTTGAAATTGTAATTTCAGAATATTTTTATTTCTGAAATTAACTACAGACACTACTGTTATTGCTATTTTGAAATATTCCAAACTTAGTTGCATATGTTGCTGAATTCATTCCGTCAAATTGTTATTAGATTCTTATGTTTATGGTTAGGAAGCCTGTATTCAGGCTTCCTAACCAATATTATAAATGCTAGAGTTTATTTGTTATCACACTAAAACATCCTAAATATACTACGAGACATAATAATACTAATAATTTAGTACACAAAATACTTTCAATGAAATTTTAAAGTATGCTAACTATTCCTAATGATTTTTAATTGCAATGTAAGTGAACATCCAAGAAGGAAGAAAAAAAAATTTAAAAAACACAAAGTACTGCCAGAAATAGGGCAGGTATTTATATAGGAAATAGTTTAGGCTAGTAAGTAAAGAACATTTGAAAATAGCAATAAATTTGCATCTGAAATCAATTTGTAGAACCTCATACACTACGATATACATACAATACTTAGGTACCGGTGTTGTACATCGACTGTTACTATAATCTGTATTTACAAACGAAACGTACGAGTGGAACTCACCGCTTAAGTTAATTAACATTAGTTAGTTGAAGTATAAAATTTAACAACTAATTGCACTAGTACAATCGCGTCTCACAGCTTTCAGCGCTAATAATTACAATACTCGTGACAGGAAGACGATAGCGGACCCCTGCTGTGTATAGTTACTTAGTTTCTTACATATAACATAACATAAACTCACTCACTATATCCCCAAAGGGGTAGGCAGAGGTGCTAGCACCCACATTTCTTAATATAAAGAAATCTATACAACTCATCAAATTCGGTTGAAATAGGTATAGTTTTAAGTCTCCTTAATTTTCGAACGTTCAATTGGCTGTCTGATTTCTAGTGCAGCCACTGTGCATAGGGTCTTTGATTCGATTCCCAGATTAGTGTTATTAATTTTTTCTATTAGGAAATTTTAGTATTAGCACTGAATCTGGAATCACATCCGATAGTACAGGATAGGATGGGAAATAGGACTGGGTTCCCAAGACCCAGCTGAGGCATTTTCAATCGTCTTCCTGAAACCTTCCCACTGCCAACACTGACTAAATGTTTGTTCGCTGCCCCAGACTTCACTGAGATACACATAGACATTAATAGTAAAATTTTAATTGAAGACAACAAGAATATTGAATCTACTCGCTAAAAATCACAATATTTATATGAACTGGTGTCAATGTGTGACCGCTGTCTCGCTAAAGATAAGCTTGAAGGTACGCGCTTGCCCGAGACAGGCGACCAACCGAGACTGGTTTGTGTACAACCGTGTAAACAACATTTGGAGTTGAACAGGCCTGAATAATTAGGCGAATTTGAATACAATTACTAATTTTTTTTATACATAATTTTGACTTTAGTGTTCAATAGTTTTATCGCTTGCAATGTTGTCCGCCCTGTCACGGTCGTCTCGATCGCGTACCTCAAAGCTTACCTTCGCACCGACCTGCATCATTATATATACAAACAGTACAAAGATTAAACACTCGGTTTACAAACTGCACACGTTTGCACGAAGGCAACATATACAAGTAACAGCTGCGGCCGGTAACACGAGGCGACTGCACTGACACATAGTGGCTACGTACAAAATCTTATAGTTAGCACCTTTTGGGGCACGTCCGACGTGACTGCCGCGCCCCCTCACATCACAATCGTCAATATACTCAACATACACAACTTACAGTTACAAGACAAACTTAAGGGTACAAAAATATCGTGGAGCCTAACTATGACGGCGACGCACAACTAGTGCGTATAACGTAACGTATTGCTAAGTTTGTTCACTGCCACGGCATCAACCGGAAATCATTTGCACGCTCTCACACGAACTAAACGTTACGATATGGACTCGCAATATGTTTGGAATTATTATTGAAATGTGAACCGCACACCACCTCGCGGACTGCGTGCCGTATCGCTACCAAACACATCGTATAATTGTGTTTCATCACGCAAACTTTTCCAAAGACAATGCTGTTGTTAAGTTTTCTCAACAAAATTAATAAGAATACATCATATTTGATTTTCATTAAATCAGATCGAGCAAAACAAAATGAGAATCCCTTATATTTGGCACCAATTTCATTGAACGAGATAAACATACTCGTGAACGATGCGTAGTAAACGTGAAGGAATATTACATTAGTGCTGCTTGGAACAGAGAGGCTCGCGACGGATCTCGACTCCCCAGAGCGGCCTCGCTCGCCGACAGCGGCCGCAGCGTAGGAAACAAACCAACTAACTCTATGACTGATATAACTGGATATGTCCACAAAACTAGAGCTAAGCGCGAACCGAACAGACCCGCCAGTGACACTGGCACACTCGATATGCACTCTCGTACCTACGTCATATCTTCACACAATAAAAAAATGCCATTCCATATGTCGTTGTGACGAATACCATAATTTAACGAGCGAACAAAAGAAATGACGTGGATTTTTTCGACAAATACGCGACTTGTACCATTTTTAAGACACTGAACAGTAAAACCCTGCAATTTTATAGTTTGTCTATTTCACTGTGAAAGGGTCACTCGACTTCGTCATAAAAACCTAACCCTAAGGGCTATTTCAGACGTACCACAACCACGCGACAACCACAACCACAACACAATGACAACACGTGGTCGGGTGCATATTTGCTATTAAAATTAATTATACAATTTTACACGTACCATTTTCTCATTCCAAATCGCGACTACCTCGCATCTACATCGCAACCACATCGCAACCACATCGCAACCACATCGCGACGGCAACGCAAGTACAGGCGACACCGCGAACTAGCGGCCGGCCACATCGCAAGTTATATATAACGCAACTGCAAAAAGCTGCAGCGTCGTGGTTTGGTTGTGGTGTGGTTGTGGTACGTCTAAAATAAGCCTAATTCTTGACAAAGAAATAATACCTACGCATATTAGGGCTAAATTAAATGCTCACTAGAAAATAATGCTATATTGTTATAATTCTATCGTGAACAAATCTAGTAGTTGTGTTGTATTACCTGCTAATTGCAGCGAAATAACAAATGAAATCAACTCAATTATTCACTTTATTCAAAAACATATTTTAGATTTATATATTGATTTTTATTTTTTATACACAACAGTATAGGAAGCCATGATTTTTCTTTTAAAGTTAAACCACCGTTTTCAATAGTACTTTTAATTTGAACTAGTTTTTTTTCGCCATTTTTTGTGCTGCTGCGCAAGAGCGATATGTGAACCGATATAATGAGTCGATATGGATGTTGGAGCCATTTGCTATTGCAACCATAGACTTTTATGTATCTACGAGACCGGATGTGTGGAACCAAAAATAATCACTTAGTCATAGTAGATTCTTCTTAATTAGATTTTTCGTTGTCATGTGTAAAATCTCTAACATTTTTATTGGTGCATATCTTGTCAAATTTAAACTTGTGTTTTTTTTACTTGTGTTTAATGCAAGTTAATTAGAAATAAACTTGCATTAAACACAGATGCAGTCACGGAAACATTTGGTCTCTGCCTACCTCGGTGGGAAAATAGTTATATAAATATAAATATAATGCCCACCGGGGTAGGCAGAGACTAATCGTGTGTGTAACACAAATGATTAAAAAAGCACTTAAAAATTGGTTTCCTTATCACATGTGTAAAGACATGATGTTATGTATGTTTGTATGTCACATCTACACATTTAGTCAATGCGCCCCGCACCCCTCTAACCTTCCCGCACACTTCCGAACTGTGACCAATCTTTTATTCTTAACTACTAGCCTAATAGTATACATAAAAGGCTTTGATTTCAACAGAAAATATTTACAAACTATCGCCAGGGTCTAAGACTGATTAGAAGAACAGAGAACATTGTACAAACTTCTGCTTACCTACATGTAACTTCACTCAAATATATACTGCATTATCTCTCACACAATCGAAGAGCGACGAGTATAGGAAACAAGGGACTCGTATAAAAATGTAAATATCGTTTAAAATTCATTGAGATCAACACTTGACACCTACGAGACGTTGATGAACCGTTGCCGCCATACTTGGACACGCGAGAACCGCCGCTGGAGACAACCCGACACCGACTGAGAAACACACGGACCAACCCCTCACTAGCACGCACACTACCGATGCCTCGGCCTAGGACAGGATATGACTTTACATACGTAAGAAGCAATGGATACACAATTAAAGTATAATACTTAGTACAATTAGTACTTTCGAAGACTGTAATACAGTATAAACGTGTACGAACTTCAGGTCTGCTCATTTGCGTATAGCTCAGTTATCCGGTTAGGCAACAGCCAACCGCACAAGCTTTATAGAACTATGCGTAAATGACAAAACCGTCTTAGCATCGTACTGTAAAATTATTACAAGCTAATCTTTTCAACCAATGAAATGGCTAGATTTTATCACGTGATAGACTTTACGAAAAACAAGAAACATAATATTATGTCATGTCCTGCCTTGTACAGTACAATACGTCAGCTATAAAGAACTCAATTTAGCTAATAACGTGATCTAAGTGAACGCACCTCGTTCCGACAATAAAATTTCCTATAACATCAAGAATATTACGATATAAGGGTAAAGCTCGATAATTGCCCAAAATATTAATTAATATGTACAATTTATATATCGTTGTGGTACCAACGTGCGTTACAAACAACCACGCACATATCGATTATAAAAAAAACGTATTTTACACATAGCGGATTACATAGATTTGAAATATAAACAAACTTTATACACTGTTGCCTTTTCGTAACACAACGCTTAGAAAACTAAAAGTACGTTCGCATCGAAAGTTCGTCATAAGAGATAGGACAGAAGGAATATTCACATTGGACCCCAAGTTGTCTGGCTATTGGTTATGGAATTATCTTACTCGAAGCACCTCTGGTCAAAGTCACGAACCGACTCTTCGCATCACATCATTGTAACTCAACTAGTGCTCCTGCGCTGGTTGGAGTGCCAACACTTATAAATAAGTGTAAAGGAGAGAGAAAGGTAGAGGTCACTAATGGTCAAATTAATGGTTCTAAATGTAGACACAAATGCCAGTTAACGCATATATAGCAAAGGACACAAATAATAGGAATTCATGATTTTTATATAAAAAAATATTTCTGCACTTATTAAATACGTATTGAATTGAGAACAATTGGTCACGAATACAACTGACACCGCCGCCGCGAAGCAAGATGCTCGAAACAAACTAGTGAATTAGTCTTTTTTATTTAATAACTACATTGTTTGTCGTCCGTATTTCGTACAAGGTTACTAAGGACTGTACGTGTCAATATTGCGACAGCACAGCCCTCTACATCTTGGAATAAACAACCAAAAGTCTATGACATTGACCAGAGGCGCTCGAACAATTGAACTAATGTCGTACTGCGCACCACGGCGAGGCCGCGGCACATTGCCACTAAATATAACTGGTTATTTGCTACCGTTGCTCTACCGTAATGAATGCATATCTTATCTTACACTCGAATATAAGATACGTCACTTTCCTTTTGTGTATCACTCGGGAGATTTGCGACCTCCAAGTAGGAGCTTGGAAATAAATGCACGGTCGGTGGTATAATCACCGACAATAAATTGGCGCAGGAACTTCTTCTGAAATATACAGGCGGGTATATACTTAAATAGAGGTATTTTTCAGTGATACACAAATAACTGAATACCATTTATAAAATGTCATACAAAAATGTAAAGATATCACAATCGGCAGACACGCCCCCCGTCGGGGGCTGAGAGGGGCTGTGCACTTTGGTACCAGACAGGCATTCATTACAGTAGGACGAGGCGACGGCGATACGAAACTAAACATACAACAACGCATGGTCGGCGTGGTCCGGGGGCGGGCGGGGCGACGATCACCTGTGCTCCTGGCCCGGCGCGCCCCCCCCGGCCTGGCTGGCGGGGGGCGCGGGGGGCGCGGGGGCCGCCGGCAGGTTGGCGTTGACGATGTTGGCGATGGCGTCGGCCGACATGGCGGACATGGCCGTGAGCAGGTTGTTGGCCAGCTCCACGCTGCTGGCCTCGTCCATGGCGCCGCGCTTGGCGCCCAGCTCGCCCGCCTCGCCCGTCTCGCCCTCCAGCCGCATGCTGCCCAGCTCGGACTCCAGCTTCGTCGTCGAGTTCGAGTCTGAAATACAGTTATTGCTTTGAAGGCAAAAGGCTACCTACTATAGGGTGCGGGCCGGAACCTCCACGTGGTGCACCTGGGCAACGGAGGCGAGCAGCGCCTCCCACTTGCCACGGGAGACGCTGCTGCCTGCGGCCAATCCGGCTTGGGTGGGAGTGGCCCTCTAGAGGGCTGCTCCGAGGCTCTCCACGTGTCCCTCTGACTAGCAGATGGCACAGTGGGGAGCGAGCGGGGGGCGAGCTGATTGTCTGCGCGCCGACGGTTGGGTGACAGGACGGCCTCCTGTCACCCTACACCCCACCGTCAGCGAAGTGGCGCGATGCTCGCCCCACCCCCCCTTCCGGGGGGTCGAGGGGGCCATCTTAAAACCGTAGATGGCCCGGGGTCAGCTGGGGTGCGAGGGATATGCCCATTGGGTAACCTTACACCCCGGTTACTAAGGCCCGAGACGGCGTGCAGTTTTAGTCGGTTCGATCCCGACATAACCACCCCCGATGGCCGACGGGGGTGGTATCCATGGGGATTTCCGCACGATAAAAAAAAAAAAAAAGCTACATACTATAGAAAGTCTGATAAAGAGTAGGTATTATTCAAAATAAAACAAAAATTTGTGATGTGTGATGTGTGAAATCAGAAATAATTCAAAAATTTGCTGCATAAATGGGTGTTGTGCACAAAATAAACTGTGTCTACAGTTATGACGTAAATTCATCTCCTCTCTCTATTTTGCCCTATGGGTGTAGCTAACGAGACTTAAAGCATGGTATACTGACCGATGGGCTGCGAGTCGTAGGGCCAGTAGGGCGAGAACTCCGCGAAGTGATCGTCAGCGGGCGGCGTGGCGGGCGAGCGCGGCGAGTGGGGCGAGCGAGGCGAGCGGGGCGAGCGCGCCTGGCGGGGCGAGGGGGGCGAGTGGGGCGGGGAGGCGGGCGCGGCGGGCGCGAACGGGTCGTGCGGCAGCAGGGGCGGCGCGCTGCCGAAGTGCGCCCAGCCCTCGCCCCCGCACGCGCCGCTGTCCGACGACTCCCAGGCTGCGCAACACACTCGCGTTAACACCACGCACGTCAGTCTCCACTAATACTACAGCACATAATGATCACGACGCAATCGTGACGTCATAATCATGAAGCACTTGAGTATATCCTTACGCGACTGCTGGTCCAGTACGTCCCGCGCGCCTTCGCCCGGCGCGTCCAGCTCGTTCTCATCCGCGTCGCCGGAATCTTCCCACATGCTAAAACGAAAATGTTCTCATTAATTAGTTTGATAATATAACTGAAGTTGGTTTATTGATTTTTTTGTATTATTTAATAGTTATTGGGGGAGTGGGGGTTATGGAACACAAGGAGTAAATGTGCAATACTTACTCGGCGTCGAACCTTTGACTAGCTAACTCCAAGAAGTTGTTCTTGGCCTGCGTCATCTGGAAACATATAACATTTTGCATTTACAACGTGGATTACGTTCTTGTATAATGACTATGAAAATAAAATTTACTTGCAATATACATGAAAAAAGTACTTAAAAGGTATGTAACTGCGGAACATCAAAAATCTATGGGTCTATGTGCATTGTTACACCTACATCGCATTAAATGATAACTGTAATTACATACGAGAAATACTATTTTCCCATTATAAAAGATCCCCAAAATCAGATAATTTTATTTTCAACTGACTTCAAAAAAAAAGGAAGAAGTTCTCAATTCGACTGTAATTTTTCATGTTTGTAACCACAGAAATTTCGACTGGGCGAACTGGGACGAACCAATTTTGATGATTGTTTTTTATTTGAAAGCTGGCTCTTCCCGTGTAGCCCCATTTCAATTTGCTCCAGTTAAAGCCGGGTTATTTTTGTGAGACTATGTAATTCGGCAGCGCACTGACCTTATCGCTGTCGTCGAGGCCCAACCCGTCCGCGATGAAGTCGGCCGAGTCGCCCACCGCCCCCGCGCCGCACATCTGTACACACACCGACATCGCGTCACTGATCATCATCATTATCTCTACGTCTAGAAACTGACTGGTTATGCAAACATTGGATGACATGTATTGTTTCTGGGATTAGGTATTTTGTAATCAAGAATAATAATACGATAAATTGAAATGCTATTTTTTACAAAGATTTTTTTCTCTATATAACACTGAATACCACATTTACACAAAAGCTATTGGTGTGTTGGGTAAGCGTCTAATATACAAGAAAAATAACAAAACAGGCAACATCAAAAATAAAAAAACACAATTATTAGTTGAGATTATATGCATTTTTATCTTTTTTACGAGTTATTACTCATTTAAACCAAAAACGAGTGACGTTGCATATTTTCACCCCATATTACTGACGAATCAAGCGCAATCCCGTTTAGATGTCTCAGAATAATGACGACATGTAACAACGTACGATCGCCTTCGAGAATAATCCAGTCTTTATCTTCAACTATGTATAGTCAACGTCAAAAGTAGATGAACATTTTGATGTAGAAAAAAAAAATGATTTCAAGTTATTTGTGAGAAAAGTTTAAGGTCAACCTCGATAGATGGCGTTGTACCATTTTTCTGAATCGCGGTTGGTAAGTAGTAATTAACATTTTGTGCAAAGTAATTTATATTTCTATGCTCATTTTGACGTCGACTGTACTGTCGCTAGCAGCGTACTGCGGAGGAGTGTACCTCGGGCATGTCGTCAGCGTTGATGTCGTCGGTGAGCTCGTCGATGGTGCCGGTCGCGCCGATGTCGTTGAACTAAATAAAACGTAAAGCAAATTATAAAAAAGCCACCAAGCGAACATATTGTAACATAATTGTCTGGTAGCAACTTAATGACAGTTTTTCAATACTACAAATATCGCAAACAAGCCGCTTACGGAATACGGCTTAACAGATAAGCTTAACGTGTTGTTGGCAACACTAGCAGAGTCCTACAGAAAAGGAATGGCACCTCCAAGGAGTAATAATAACAAATATCTTACGATATTCTACATAACGCTATCTAAACGGAAACCTAAGCTTTAACTAACTTGTTCTAGAATGCGGATAAACAATACTAGCCTATGCCTGTGGCTCCGCTCGCATGAGTCGGTTTTCGCGTGACTATATCTCCGGTTCTATTCAAGCGATTGTGATCAAATATACGTAAGATTCTAAAATTGATTATAAAATAGTAAAGTAGCTGTGTCTGTAAATTAGATATTTAAAAAAAACTTGGGTTACCTATGTTTCGTGAATGATACTTAATAGGATTTTTTTTTAATTCTTTTAATAAATAAATAAATAAATATTCTACGACATTCTACACAGCGCTCCATAGACCCAGAGTAAACTTAATTTAACTAGCTTGTGTTATGGGTTCTAGAATGCTGATAAACATACTTATATACTTTTTTTTTTGGTAAATACATACTTATTATACATAGAAACAGCCAGATCAATGCAAATAGACATGTTCATGCATACAAATATTTGCACTGAGCGGAAATCGAACCCGCGCCCCCTACCGCTACGCCACAGAGGCCGTCTTTTGTTGTGCGCGATGGACGCAATTGGATTACGATGCGGTTTTTTTTATGTCTTGGTCAGACATAGAATCTAATGCATGTTCGGTTGAGTAGAACCGGAGATATAGTCAAGAAAATTGCGAAAAGCGACATCTACGCGGGTATGATTATAAAAATGCATTAAAATATGTAGCAAGTATGTGTAATAAAAGTCATTTGCTATGATTTGATAAATGATTTGATTTGATTTGATTTGATTTGATTTGATATGTGTAGTGTAAGAGAGAGAAATAGTAGGACAAAAGTAATGAATTGGTAAACTAAGGTATTTTAAGCGGATGTTTATGGAATGAATGAAGTGTTGTTAGGTTGTTACAGTAAGTACATAGCAGACTCACATCGTAGTTGGTTGCCAGCGGGTCCGGCATGATCTCCACCTCGTAGAAGTTCTCCGAAGGGTAGTAGCCGCCCTGTCGTAATAAACACTTTGTACTATTGATTTTCAATAATAGTATTATAAGATAATGTTAGTTTTTGTGATTGATAATTAAATAAGATGTGCCATCGAGTATTATAATTTTTGTTCCAAACAAAGCCGAGATGAATAAACATATTTAACTATACTAATAAATAAGTTGAAGTGTTTGGTTGTAATTTTAGAGGACAATATTTTTTTGAGGTTCAGTTCGCGTAGAAATCTTGATGAAGATGTAGGCACAGTTGCTAGTTTTACTAAATATTATACATTCGAAAATCGAGTGAAGATGTTCTAAGGGTTGTTAAATAATGGTCCAACAGTTTAACTTTCTGGCTGAAATTTTGTACAGAAATAAATTTTCATGGGCTACAGTCATAAAAAAATAGAAGTGTGTGGTACGTACGAGCGGCATGTCGTGGTGCTGCAGCAGCGGGCGCAGCGCCTGCTCGCGGAAGGCGGGCCAGCGCGCGGCGGCGGGCGCGGGCAGCGTGACCGCGTGCGCCAGCGCCGCGTCCCCGTCCAGCGCGCGCGCGCACACGCTCAGCGCCAGCACCGCGTGCCCCATGTGCGCCGCGCGCGCCTTGCCGCCCCCCGCCCCGCCCCCGCCCCCCGCCTCCCTGCGCGCGGACCAACCACTCAATTATACAGTTTAAGCGACAGGTTGTTTCTCTTGCACATTCAACAACTACCAACTACAACTGTATAAACTATACAATGGTACTATCTGTTTATCTTGTGATTGATTTAATTAACCACTACACATGTCAACTCAACCGTTCACCAGAAATCAAAATATATTGCAAGTGAAACCGAGTGCAGTGCCACGTAAAACAAAATGCATTAACACCTTTTATATTAAAGGTATATTTTAAAAGTAAACTCGATACGATGCCATGATTTAAAATTCAAAAGAATTAACGGTGCCGTAGACTTAATTCACTTTGGCTAATTCACCCAGGGTAATTAAGTATACTATTTAGTAGACTTAATTCACCTGCTTGCGTAGGTGATTCAGGTATACCGTTTAGTAGACTTAATTAACCTGGACTAATTCACCTAGGGTAATCCAGTCTAGTAGTAAGCAGACTTAATTTGCAGTGTTTTCTTCACAGTATAGTTTATGCACTCGGGTAAATTAAGGAAAATGTTTAAAATATTAACATTTTAATAATAAAATACAACCTGTTCTCGTGTAACTAATGTAATTATGTGCTTGAAAAACAAAAAATAAAAAAAAAATTGAAAATCCACTGAACAAACAAAAAGCACCAAACAAGCTAATTCCGCACCAAAACCCAAAAAGCTACACAAAGTGAAGGAAACAGGGAACTTAAAGGATGCACCGCGCAAAATAAGACTAAATTAGAAAGTATGTTAAAAAAAAGGCTAGGCCGGGTTCATGGCTAAAAGGAGGATAGGTATCATAATCACCTACGCAAGCAGGTGAATTAAGTCACAAAGGAGAATTAGCTCAAGTGAATTAAGTTTACTTAACAGTAGGTATACATAAATAACCTATGGAAAAAAAATAGAAACAGGTGAATTAAGTCTACTAAGTAGTATACTTAATTACCCTGGGTGAATAAGCCAAAGTGAATTAAGTCTACGGCACCGAATTAACACCTACATTTGAAATAATGTTCAAAAAAATACCATATCCCATTTCTTTAAACATGATTGTATTTCTAAAGGTAAAATTTCATTAATAGATAATATTGGTTTCAAGATGCTCATTCAATAAAGCCTTAATTATATGATATTTTACCCTTATCACTTACCAAACAAGATAAAAATCGAAACCACAGATACTAAATAATTGTTTTTTACAACAAACACAATGCAATAACTACTCACTTATTATTCTTGTTCTCTTCAAACACGTCCATCAGCCGAGACAACAAATCACACTCGACAAGCAACTGAAAACATCACACAACTTAACTTGTTGAAACTTCAAATTACATAGGTAGGTATCATATATTTTCGCTATGAGATCGTACAACTAAATCATCATCCTTCGAGCCTTTCCCCAATACAGTTGGGCTCGGTTTGTCAGTGTGACTACAAAGCTTCGGTATGTTCCGTGAAACGATTCCCATTTCACCACAACCCATTGAGGATTGGCTCCCAATGAACAATGTTTACAAGAATATTGAAAAACTTGTTTTTAATTTCTGCCTGTTTTTGTTTTCGGGAGCATATACCTACTTTACACCCGGTATACGAGGTGTATTGGTATATTTTCATGTGTGTGTATGTGTGCGTGTGCGCGGTACTCACATGCCTGGCGTACTGCGTGCGGTAGACGCGGTTGGTGAGCGCGTGCTTGATTAGCGTGTACACCTGCGCGTGCAGGAAGTTGTTGTTGGGGTACTTGAAGAACATGTCCACCAGCACGCCCGGGGTGCCTGCAACACAGCCAGCCTGCACGTCACGCACCGTTTCTCGTCTGTACACAGTACAGCCCCCCACCCCCACCCGCGGCACTCACCCAGCGTCAGCATGGTGGCGGCCACCTCCTCCACCTCGGACAGCGCCAGGTGCGCCAGCAGCGCGGCCACCTGCACGCGCGCCAGCCCCACGGCGCCGGGCGCGGGCTCGTGCAGCAGCGCCTGGTGCAGCAGCGGCAGGTGCGGCGCCACGCCCAGCTCCACGCCGCTGCGCTCGGCGCTGCTGCCCGCGGCGTACGTGCGCGCCGCCTCCTCCTCGATGGTGCCCTTCTCCAGCCTGCGGGGGGATGTAGCGCGTTAGGGGCGAGCCAGGGGAGGGAGTGGAGTGAAGACGGAGCGGGGCGGGTACTCACTGCGGCGGGTCGTGGTGCAGCAGCGCCAGCAGCACCTGCGCGCCGTGCACGAGCGCGTGGCGGCGCGCGTGGGGGGGGGAGGTGAACATGGCCTGCAGGAGTGGAGTGAAGACGGAGCGGGGCGGGTACTCACTGCGGCGGGTCGTGGTGCAGCAGCGCCAGCAGCACCTGCGCGCCGTGCACGAGCGCGTGGCGGCGGGCGGAGGGGGGGGAGGTGAACATGGCCTGCAGGAGTGGAGTGAAGACGGAGCGGGGCGGGTACTCACTGCGGCGGGTCGTGGTGCAGCAGCGCCAGCAGCACCTGCGCGCCGTGCACGAGCGCGTGGCGGCGCGCGGAGGGGGGGGAGGTGAACATGGCCTGCAGGAGTGGAGTGAAGACGGAGCGGGGCGGGTACTCACTGCGGCGGGTCGTGGTGCAGCAGCGCCAGCAGCACCTGCGCGCCGTGCACGAGCGCGTGGCGGCGGGCGGAGGGGGGGGAGGTGAACATGGCCTGCAGGAGTGGAGTGAAGACGGAGCGGGGCGGGTACTCACTGCGGCGGGTCGTGGTGCAGCAGCGCCAGCAGCACCTGCGCGCCGTGCACGAGCGCGTGGCGGCGGGCGGAGGGGGGGGAGGTGAACATGGCCTGCAGCAGCGTGCGCACGCCGCGCTCCGCCTGCAGCGCCGCCACCACGCTGCGCACCGACTGCAGCCGGGACACGATCACCCAGCCCGTGCGCGGCCTGCGGGGGGGGGACGTCGGTTGGTCACGGACGGAAAAACTGAACAACAGTGTGCATACAGAGTGCCATAGCGTGCGGCGTAGCGTATTGCTCTTTTTAGCACACGCATTACAGTTGGGCTTATTTTCCCATTCTTACAAACGTCTATCCTTTATTATATTTTCGAGATCAAATATAAAAATAGATATATTAATGAATACTTGCAATAAAAAAAATAATTTTGTAATCCTAGCAATTAAGGCTCTACGTTGAATCACTCAGTCAGTCGGAACCAGTGAAGTTATAAATAACATGTAATAGTGCATATATGTTCAATTCATAGGAACAGTAGGAAATTTTTGGAATTTTAATTTTAAAATTCTTATAAAACCGATTGATTTTGAAGAAGGAACGACCCGCTGTATTACACCATTCGACAGCGTCGTTAATAAGGCAAAACTCTAGGCTATAACTTAACAAAAGAGCTCACTTTAAATAATTGCCATAACTCATTATTTAAAACGATAGCCGTTCTCAATACATGCTGGGTCTGATGTCTCAAGAATTGAACTGCCACATATAAAGGATACGGTCATTGAATGTTCATACCCAATAAAATAACTCTGGGTATCACTGATATCACGTACCTGCAGCCATTTATGATGAGGTCACACAGAAGCGCGGCGGCGTTAGCGGAGGCAGCGGCGGCAGTCCGCTCCGCTGTCAGCGCCGCCGCCGCCGCGCTCTCCGCCTCCGCCTGCTGCTCCGCCTCCGTCGCCTTCCCGCGCACCGCCCCATCCACCTCGCTGGCTTCTTTGGAGCCATCGGACAGTGTGCTCGGCGGGGCTGCGGCATCGGTGTGTGAGGACTCACCACCTGCTTTGTCACCGCTCTCCCCGTTACCCGATTCTGTATAAATAGAAACGATATATGACTGAATATCAAAAAGAAATGCCCTGCATCTATCGCTGGTAGCTGAATGGATAAGGATGTGGCCAGAAGTACCGAGCTTAAATCCAGCCGGACAGCACCAATGTGAATTTCACTTTGTGTAATTTATATGTGCTAATCACATGATTTACCATCTGCTGACTGTGAAGGAAAACATCGTGAGGAAACCCACATGTCCTAGAAGAAATTCTAAGGACATGTCCACTCCACCAACCCGCATTAGGCCAGCGTGTGTGGATTAAGGCCTAAACCCTCTCAGCTCTCTCGTTAGAGGAGAGAAGACCCGTACCCTGCAGTGGAACATAAATGGGTTGCTATTATTTATTATTTATCGCTAGAGAGAAAGCATACCTTTATCTCCATCAGCGTTGACCCCACCGCTGTCCTTCTCAGCGGCGTGGTCGTCAGCCTTCTCGCTGGTCTCGCGTTCCGCCTTCTCAGGCTCGGGTGCTGGTGCGGGCGGGGGCGCTGGCTCCGGCGCCGCCGGGAGCACCTCGGGTACGTAGGTGCCGCAGATGATCTGGATCAGGCACTCCAGGAACTGATGCTCTTCTAGCCACTGCCAACACCGAACAACGGTTATATTTACATTTATTTATTACTAGCTGTCCTCCGCGGCTTCGCCTGTGATATACTTCGCCCCTATGGCATTATGTCATCCCAAACATACCCGGCAATTTTAGTTCTATGATAGGTATCGAAATTAGTGTTATAAGGTCCAAAAAACTACCCTAACATAATCTGATAAGTCCTACAATACATTTTCGTTTTTAACTACGCAAGTACTTTCAACGTTTTTTTTTTCATATATTTTTCTCTGGTTGTTGTTTTACGCCTTCAGACAAATTCTGCAGTACCTAGATACAATAGACGATTTATTAATGTTTGTATAATATTAGTAGCGTTTAGTTTTGACTTAAGTTTTAGTAAGTACTAGATCCCAAGCAACATATCAATTTAATTCTTATTCCAAAAGCATCGCGGATTATCTCGAGAGAGGCGATGGCCCTTTGTTAGCACATGGTGGTTACCATCTCTGCCTACCCCGAAACTAAATGTTTATATGTATGTATGAATCATAAAACAGCACCAACACGTGTCGTCACATGTCCGTGGCCATGTGGCGACATATCGAGTGGCATACGAATGCACTGTGTCGGATATCTGCCCCGTGTCGCAGGTTGTATTACTGTGATAATGTAACTCACGCCGTATTGTTGCTCAACAGAACAGAACAACAAACCTTATTTATTGCTGTGTGAATGCTCATACAGGAAAACCTATTAAACAATTTTTTTAATGCGAATTAATCGCGTCACACATCCATCGATACAAAAGATTTTTTTATATTCTATTTAAATTGCGCGCTTGACATCACATAAGAGTTATGCGAGCGCGTTCAAACTGTATACTACGCCATGTTATGATTGGAAAAAAATTATAGGTTCATTAACCAAAGGATAAAATGTTAACCTATTCCTAAGACTTCGCTGTCTGTCAGTCTGTCTGTTGTTTTATATTCACTTTTAAAATAACTCTATAGCAAAGAAGTATTTCGAATACGTATAGAAAACATTAAATTTATCAATAATTGCCTGAAATAATTACCTGCTAACTGCAGTGACATAAAAAATATGGTTTAACTACATTACTAAACTGTTCGATAGATGGCGTGGTACTAAATTTTTTAAATAGCGTTATGGTTTCGTTACATGTTCATGTACTAAGTTTAACTTTTATTTGAGCACTATTGAAGCGACTGTCGATCCTGACTAAAATATTTTTGAGAATCACAGTGTTCATAAACAAGAACATTTTGTGATTATTAAATTAATTAATAATAATAATGAATAATGAATGAATGAAATGAAAATAATAAAAAATAATAAATAATAAATTAAAAAATTAAATGAAATTAGATTAGTTAGGTTATGTAATTACTAATTAATAATAGTGTAGGAAAATCAAATACAAAGAAAAAATGTATATATACGATACGGGTATTCCACAGCCACACACATGGACAGGGAGTAAATAAAATATAAAAAATATTTTAACTGCATTAAGATGGCATAAAGATTTTCGAAAATTCGTTTGCAACATTCGGTAATCGAAGCGGCTAAAAAAATCGAAGTAGCACCCTGTACTTTTATCCTTTTATTTTACCTTGGCATTAATCGATAGAGTCAATCATAAGGATCAAATCTCTTTAATAAACACGCTACATCTGGGCAGTTCAAGTGTTAAAATAAATTAACAAGCATTAATAACCTTACGACTTTGCTTACCTTAGTAGTCTGCAATAAACTATACAGGAATAAGTTTTACATAGTTGGGCCATGTAATAAATATTTGTTGAAGTTTGTCCTAAAAATAATCTTGTAGTGTGTGATAGATTCTACAAGAATAGCAATTCATCCCAGTACAACTTGTTTACGTTTCTACAAAAAAATCTCAATAAATTTAAAAGTCTAATCATAACGGAACCTTGGTCTATTATGATATTCAAGAATATTTAAACGAAAAACAAGCTTGGAAATTAACTGATTGCTCTCTCACTATGCGCTGAGATTCTAGCCGGAAACTTCTCTGGACTGGTTTATCCAGCTAATATTATAAATAGAAAACTTTAGACGTTTGTTACCCCATCACACTCTAATAGCTCAACAGTCTGGAATAAAACGTAGACTACTTATATGGTTTTTTATCCCTGGCATAGGTTCCCATGGGGACAAAAGTGCAAGCAACAGCTAATACAATTTAAATGAGTTTTAAGAAGTCATAAGAATGTTAGACATTATATTTACAATCTAAAATTACAATGTACAATTTTCATCATCATCATCAACATTTCCTGCGGGGACACCGGCCGGACAGATGATCCAGCCGCGGTGCTTGCAGGGCACTTCGTCCATTTACATGTACAATTTTACACAAATAGATGTTTTGTGTAATGTCACGAGTCATAATATAATACAACACAACACTAGTTTTCAATATCTGAAGAGGCTGAGGGGTACTTCAACTTGTTACTATATTGTGAACTAGCTCCCGCAGCCCCATACAAACAATCTATGTGTTATTCCAGACTATAATCTATTTCTAGGCCTAATTTCATCTGCTTCGTCTTTTTTGTGTGAAAGACTAACTGAACAAACATCCATACCTTCGCGTTATTTACAATATATAATATGTATATAAATTTTATGTATAATAAGTATGTATTTACAAAAAAAAGTATATAAGTATGTTTATAAGCGAATGTCGTTGAGTATTTATTTATTTATTTATTTATTTATTTATTGTCGTCATTTTTTACCAGACTGCTAAGAAAAGGTTGTATTTTGTCTTTATGACCAGTCTTTAGGTTAAACTATAAGCAGTGGTGTTATAGGTATGCTAGACGTGTTGGGCATGCCTTACCACCGTTTGGCTGTCTTCTTTCTACTCTCTATCAGATTTTAGAACGACAAAATTTGAAAATTTTATAAATCTAGCCATTGACATGAAGAGAAAGAATTATCTTGAATTGAACCTGGGATAACCTGAGGTAGAGAGACCTCAGGTTATATACTGTGGAATCACTTTAGCCCTGCTGTTGCTAATTATATGAGCAACATACCTCCATGACAGTTTTGATGAGATCGTCAATCCTCATGAGGTACTTGAACACGTCTGCGATGGCGGACGTGGACATGTGCCGCAGCAGGTTCGGCAGGAAGTCGCGCCGGGACTTGAAGAAGTCCAGCACGCGCAGACACACGATGTGGTGGAGGCACCAGTCCTGGGCGGCACAGAAACAGAATATACTAGCAGCAGACAACTCATCACAAAATAGGGTATGATCCATTGGCAAAGTACTATGTTCTTATTTAAAACTAACTGGCCCCTAAGCTTCGCCAGTGACATTCTTTGTTCTTATGGCACCTCCCCTGGGTATCAGCGTAATGATATTTATAGCCTTCCTTGATAGGCAGGCTATCTAAATCAAAAAGAACTTTTCAATTCCAACCAGCAGTGCCTAAGATGCGCCAATCAAACAAACCACTCTTCAGATTTATAATATTGGTACATAGATAATAATAGTACTCAAAGCTTTTGCTTGCGGCTCTGCCTATTTTAAATATGGATCGCGTGACCAGTAGTAACCTGGATAAATGGGGGTGTGCTTGTCTGCCGTCTAAGTGGTATAGAAAAAGAAAGATAGTTTTTATAATAAAGTTCCTCTTGTTCTCTCGTGTGGATTTGCCATCATGGTGAAGTAATTGGTTTCACGGCAATGAATGAAAGTACTTACTGAGAGGGCCCAAGGATAGGTATCATTCTTCGAGAAGGCTTACTACATCCCAGTTAGGAATAACCATTTACCTGTTTAGGACTCTTCTCCAACAACATCTCGACAGTTTTACTGAAGTACGAGGCCAGCAGTGGATTGAGAGGAGGGTCTTTGTTGAGGAAGTCGCAAAGGCGGTTCATCTGCGCCGCGTCCAACGACAGGCGGTCACTCAGCATGGACAGGTGGCTGGTGAGCACCTCGCACGCGATGTTCGCGTACCGGTACTGCGTAGCCAGTTCCACATTCTTTGGCGGCTCCTCCGTTATCAAGGTTATGAGGTCTGCAAGTATCTCTGGCTTTGTGAGACTGCAACAGCAAAAGCAGAGTATTGTGTGGGAATATGTATAAAAATGGTTGTGGTTACAGGTACTCCTCATGTAGCATTTATTCATTTATTATCTATTGAGTCAAGCTCGTCCATTGACACTCGCACAATACTGAAATCTGTTTTCAAAACTTCCTTTCATTCACCCTTTCTTTGTGTCCAAACCATCTAAGCATCTCTTTATCTTGCTTACAACATGTTTTATTTAGATACAGCACTATCTAGACTCAAAGTGAGCATAGCTGTAATATACATTTTACAATGAAGAGAAACATACTTAGTTGCTTCATTTTTGTGGTTACATCTTTGTCTTACATTTTTTGGTAGAAAACAAAATAGATATTTTAAGTTTATCAAACTTGCTCAGCTCAGTGTTATTTATATATGTTAGCATAGTGTCTGTATAAAAAGTAGATTAGCAACAATATCTATTAAATAGTTCTTCATTGCCAGTCATCATAGTAATTTTACATCCATACATTATAATAATAACAAATATGTTATTACCACTTGCACACTCCTAAATACACATAATTGTATTCTTGGAGCAATTTTATTCGATAATAACAAAACTACAATAACAAGACCATTTCACTATGACTAAGCAAATATGTTTATCTTAAACCTTCATTGAGACTGCCTAAAATAACCACCAGTTACATCAACACCTCACACTCTTGATATGATACACTAGAAAAACAAATACATAAAGTTTACATAAACCTTAATACAATAATTATCACTCAAGTGTTTTGTTTATACAAGAATCTAATAAGTCATTGATACAGCATATAACAACAATGTGTTTTGGAAAGAAGGAAGTCGGTGAATGCATGGTACTCACAACTGTATGAGTGCCTTGTTGTCCGCCTTGCATTCCTGCAGAATATCGTCTGCCTCCAAGACTTGTGACAGGGTTACATTCTGAAACAAAAAACCAACTCACGGTATTCACAATACGTACACCGACGAGCCATTTGCACTGCTAAACACGGCCCCATGACATCATCAAAGCACTACAACGTGCTTTCTCATCACAAAAGGCGTCAGTACCACGAAATAATATTGAAATTCATTAATTCAACCACTCATAACCATAAATTCTTCGTCAAAATACGCACCTCCTCTTTTAGAAGAGAATTTAACTCCCTAACTGCGATATAGTTGCCGCTCCAGAACATTGTTAAAATTAAAAGTACAAGATGTTTTATTATTCTAAATCCATAGAAAACTTTATTATTTTACAAATTTTAGCGTTCTTGCTTGAGAATGCAATGATCCGTTTTCTTTTTGACAGTAGTTGCCGGTGTTGCCAATGTTGCCATGAACACAGGCAAACAACCAAACCACACAAAGAAGAAACTAAACGCACGTATTTTTTCTCATCTTGATTTATACGAGAGATTAACTCTACTTTTATTAAAAGTTATGTACCGGGAAAATGGAGTGAATAGGGATAAAATGGTCTTTAGAATTGGTTTAATACTTTCTTTTAGAAAATGTCAAGTATTTAACCGGATATTCGATGATTCTCTTCTTTGTGACGTAGAAGTGGATTATAGTTTCGCATAAAAAATAAAACTGCAAAAAAACTGATCATTTTGTTCCTATTCAACCAATAATCCCTATTCACCCCTTTTTACGGTACGGTATTCTACTTAACCATAGATGAAACAAAACTTAACTGATTACGATGGCTACCTACTGGCTACTTCTGCTTCTGCCGAAAGACCACAGGCCACAAACGTGTCCTAATTCTAGCTAGAGTGTCCAGCCAAATAATTTAATGATGCAGACCTCTTCTTCAGGGTTGGGAGGTTTACCCGGGTATCACTCCCACAACAGTCGCTTTCTTTGGCAAAACCATTTTTGTAGGAGTAAGCGGTTACCGGGCTTTGAAGTCAAAGAGTTGAATTGTATCTAAAAATTATATCTGTATTATAGAACCCATGTCACTATATCTTCTATCTCTATAATGAATTGATCTATTTATATAATGAATACTTTTGATTTAAATAGCGCTGTGTATTGTGTAATGTGATATAGAATTTTATTCTAATTGAGGGTCATAGACAGCACATCTGTGTTTATATTTAAAATAAAATACTTACATTGAAAATGAGAATAGGACAAGAAGGAAATTTCTAATGATCTTGGAATAGGACCAAGAATATAAATGCTTGTGGCAACTCCATAGCACTCGCTCGTATGTCACAAAGACATCATAAATTAAAAAGATAATAATCATAATATTTTTTTATTAACATATATTATACAACACATAATATGAACAGTATTCACTGTTTAGCTTGCAAGAGCTGCATAGCCAGTGCTTCAGCCTCACTGACGGAGAGGGACGCAGATAAGTCCTGCACCTTGCGTATCTTGCGAGGAGCAGTTTGTGGGACGCTCTCACTTTCTACTAATTTTCGTTTGGTGGGCCTGTGAAACAAATGAAATTATTTAGAAAGCAAATATGGGACTGTACCTATCGGCATTTGGTTAAACTATAATTTAGTCCTTATGCTATTTTTATAAAATGTACAGTTATTCAAGTCTTTATCATTTTGTTTACCAGTACTAAATGTTAGTAATTCAAAACACTTACTTGTGGAACTGTTGATCTAATTCATCATCGGACTGTTCTTCATGTGAAGATTCAGGGCCACCCTCGTCACCATCACTATCCTCTTCCTTGCCATAAATTTTGTCAGGATCTGGTAACCAAGACAGATCTGGTCCATCAGACTCTGATTGTGAACCAAAGTCGTCTTTTTCCTGTTGATCTTCCTTCTTTTTGTTCTTTAGCTTGCGCTTCATCTCCTTATGTTTTGCCCTCACTTTTTCTCTAAACATTATCTTATTCAACTTGTCATCCTCTTGTAGAGACTCTTTAGCTTGTGCTATATTGATACCTCCAACATTTGAAATTAGAAATGCTAATTCTGGTTTTACCTCTCTCTTTTCATCAACAATAGCATCTCCGTCTTCAGTGAACTTAACAGTCGTGTTGACTTTATTATGCTTTTGGAGTAATTTCTTGGCCACAGCAGCCTTAGTAAGAGGCTTGGCGTTCATCTTGGACACGGCTTGCTCTGCTTCAATTGGTTCATCTCTAGGGTTTACATCAACTTTATTGACTCGTATCAAAAACTCATCATACTGATGAGTATCAAACTGAAAATCAAACCTGACAATTTCTTTCTTCATAGGTTTTTCAACTTCCTGTTTCAATCCGGGCACATCGTCAGCATCAGCTTCATCTGCACTTTGGTCATTGTCACTAGCTGAGTCTGTTTTAGATTCAAGCTTTTCAGTGGCATCATCTAATTTCTCTTTTTCTATCCTCTTTTGGGCATATTGATGATTTTTCAAAAATTTTATATATGGTGGAACTATTAGTCCCAGAGATCTGGCATAAGCATCTGTATCCAATAATTGGACATTAAAAATCTGCTTGTTTTTCATTATGAATATTGACTTGACATAGCTCATGAAAGCCCTCTGGGCGCTCTGCTTGAGTTCACCGCTGTCAGACAGAAGAGTTTCAATCTTCCTGAGCGGTGCTTGCACTTTGGATGGATCCACAGCTATTTTATTGATTGGGATTTTACTGGTTTGAAGATCTTCTACAAACTTTTCTTCGCTAGGTAACAGCATTAGCAATCCTTCACCCTTGCCAAAAAACCCTCTAGCTGTTCGACCAGCCCTATGGATGTAAGTGTCCACATCTTCAGGGCAGTCCATTTGTATTACCCAGTTAACTCGTGGAAAGTCCAACCCCCTGGAAGCTAAATCTGTGGCAAAGAGCACAACATTTGATTTTCTACAAAATTCATTGTAGATCCTTTCTCTTTTTTCTTGGTGAAGTGTTCCATATAAAGCCAGGAGGCTAACACCCGGTCTTAATTTGCAAAATATCTCGTATATATATTTGACTTGTTTACATGTTGCCATAAACACTATTACCTTTTGTTTCAAGTGGTTCCTTATGAAAGACCAAAGAATGCCAAGCTTCTCATCAACTTCACAAACTATGTAGCTTTGCTGGAGTGATTCAGGTGTGACCGTGGCGGCCTGTTCGTGAGGAGCCACATATGTGGGGAACTTCAAACTGAGCCTAGCCAGATCTTTTATAGATTTTGTTTGTGTGGCAGAGAACAGAAGTGTTTGCCTGTCTGTTGGCAAGTTCTCAATTATAGCATTCATTGTAGCCGCAAAACCCATGTCCAAACATCTGTCAGCCTCGTCCAGGATGAGGATCTGGAGGTGGCTGCAATCAAATAAAGGGTTTTCGTCCATATGCTGGAGGAGTCGACCTGGTGTGCAAATTAATATGTTCATCTGATCCATTCGCTTCTTCTCAAACTTTAAGTTCTGTCCACCAATGATGAGACCAGCTGAGAAGTCATGAAGATAACCCACTTTTCTTAGAGTCTCGTATATTTGGTATGCCAGCTCTCTGGTTGGAGATATAACTAAAGCACCTACACCATCCAACCTTGTCCATTTCTTACAAAATAAATTTTCCAGCATCGGAATTAAAAATGCTAATGTTTTTCCAGAACCTGTTTTAGCAGCTCCTAAGATATCTTTGCCCTGCAATGCATAGCTAATTGCCTGCTTCTGGATTTCAGTTGGTGTTACATAATGATTGTCTTTTAAAGCTTTAAGTGTTTTCTGTGATAAAGGCAGGTCTTTAAAACATCTAATTTCATCTGGTTTTATCTGAAAATTAAAAAAGAACTCTTTAACAATATGCATGCATTATGTAGAGTGGTCTACTTAACTAACTTAAGAAAGATTGATTTTCGAATTTATAATCGAATTTAATCAACACTAGCCGACGCAACCCGGCTTCCGCTGTGGCATGTTCATACCCCGCTGCACCCTTTTTAACCCATAAATACCCATAATTAATCAGTTTTCCTAAAGTGTACGGGAATCTACTGGATTTTTTCACATTTATGAATATTGCTCCGCTACCTCGGGCAGTAGTATGATGATATTCTACTATGACATTCTAAGATATTGTTGGTTTCTATTGGTAAAAGAATTTACATAATTGGTTTAGTAGATCCAGAGATTACCCCCTACAACATCACAAACTTTACCTCTTTATAATATTAGTATAACATAGTATATACCTATAATGAGTCTGTAGAATAAATAGCACATGGTATAATATTATGTCTGCTTGGGTAATTTTAGCGTTAATAAAGTATAAATGTAGAGTTCTATGTTCACAGTGTATATACATGTTATCAGAATGATGTGCTGTAAGTATGTGAAGCCCATTTACGGGCCTAATAAGTAAACTAAATATTACAATCGATGCACCAACCTTGTCGTACTGTGCTTGTAAATACTGTATAGCTGCATCCTCCACGACCCGTTTTCTGTTTTTGGGTTTGTAAAGGCGTCCCTTCTTCAGGTGGCCTTGCTTTTTGTTATCTTTTTCATCGCCTTTCATGTTTTTAATAAAGTATTATTCATTTAAAAATAAGAGTGCGCAAGAATAGCAAGAATGAAAGCGTGCAATTGACCAAATTGACGTTCACAATTTTGACATTTTTGACACTTGCTTGACGCTTTAGACCAACTATAGTATAGACTATAGCCAAGACAGGGGCCGTATTAGTAAATTCTGCAATTTTTTCATACGATTAAAAACCGTAACAACTTCACAATATTTATTACCACTTAATAACAGTTATTTATTCAAATTATGATTATTAATTAATTATTATGAAAAGTCTTTACTCACATTTATTAAATTGGGTAAGTAGAAGTTGTGTAAATTTTGTTGGATTTTAAATTGACTTGTCGATACAGAGGGACCGGGATGTATGTACCTACTATAAAATAGTACATCCCGGTCCCTAGCCGATGAATCAATCATCTGTATTGTAGACCGTTGTGTCCGTTGTAGACAGAGAAGTTTTTCCAGTTGGTTACTCTCATGAAGCTATAGATTTCTCTGTCTAATGTTTGACTGTCGAATGTTATTATGAACGCATTGAATGATGCGCATACACACGGCATAAACCGGGATAAAAAGATACTCTTTGACAGAAACAGTTCCAGTTTGTTCGAGGTCGAGGTCGTAGACGCTTGTGCTTAATTGAGTTATTTTATAAACGTTGCATTTTAAAGTTTATTTTCTTATAATTTAAAGGAGTACACGCTAGGTAAGCTTTGTGATTTTTTTATATTTCATAAAACTTTCGATTTGTTGGGATATTTTATCTTTTGGGGGCGGTGATTGTAACCCAGGCATATTTACATTTTTTTAAATCGGTGCCGTTGCTTCAGCGTTACCGAGTTTTAGTGGAAAGGATGTAGGTACCTAGGTACTCAGCTAACAATGATATTGTTAGAAATGGTTAGAAATATACATTTAGATTTTCTATTAAGGATATTCGCCTACCTCCTTCCTAGTTCGCAAATATTCCTTGGCACTCACGTACGACGCGTGTATACGAGTATTACCTAAACAAATTTATTTAAACAATAACTATGTACCTATTCCTTCCTAATTAACTTAATAATCATACGCTCAATTCACTTTATATATTTTCTATTATTATTTATGTCATAATATATATCTATTTTATGCTAGAATATTATAAAATTACGCCTTGTTTGTGTCCAAAGTGCTTAACTAGAATTTTAATATCAGTATTGATAGGTAGATAGTGTCGTAAGTATATCGTTAACAGTTTTTTCAGGAGTAGGTTCCTTCCTGAGGGTTTCAAAAATCTAGAGTCCTCTCCCGAAATTAAGATCTAGCTATGAGTTTGGATAAATTATGAGGCAATTTAAATAAATTCCCTATAGGGGAACGAACCGGTTATCTACCATCAAAAGAGCGTTTTTATAGACGTAGGTACCTACTGCTCCTGCAGTTTGCTAACAGTTTTACCTGGCCCGAGCATCGAAACCGCTTGATCCGTTAATTGTTAATTACGCTCGTTAATCAATGGTAAACAATCCACCCTATTTTTGCATTTGTTTATAGGTAGTAGAATCAAATAGTAGGCGTAATGGGAGGCCTAATAAGCCCCCTGCCTATCCCTTCTATATCATGATTTGAATTTTGATTGAATATCATCGTTCTATTTTCCTATTATATAGTCTTTTCATGCCTACACTGGATACCTCACAAAATTGTTCTGAAATCATTACCACACACAGATGTTATTGTGTTGTGCACATACTGTAATCTGAAACTGATCGGTAGGTATAATACGGAGTAACACCCATTTCAGTGATCTCATCTACAAACAGCAGTATTCGGTTCAACTTTAGATTAGCCTCCCACGATTTAAGGGTTGGGAGTGGGTGGAGGGGGATAGGGGGGGTTGTAGAACACCCCCTTAGAAGGAAAAAGTGCGGACGCCCCCTTTTTTTGAGATACGATTTTTTTAATATTCTAACCTTTTGCAAAAAACAAGCATAATTTAGAATGTTTTCCACCGCGAAGCACGTTAGTGCAAAATTATAATTTGTGGCACTGCGCCGGCCGCTGCCACGGCACGCTCGCTTCGCTCACTCGGCTCGTGCGTTGTTGTAGTCACAGTTCTAACATAACATAACCTACAAAAGTTGGATCCTGGTTTTCTTTATTCAAAATAGATATGGGATACCTTATGAAATACGAAACGTTAAGTGTGTGTTCTGTTATCAAAAGTGTCAAAATATTGATAAAAATGTCTGACTTTGAAAAAATTTTACTTATTAACCATTAAAATAATTAAAAATGTACGTGGAGGCTTCTAAAAATTGAATTCCGCACCTTAAAACTTTACGTGGAAGCTTCTAATAACATTAGTTTTGTGTAAAAACGCATGTGGACTCCAAACTGGTGGGAGGCTAATCTAAAGCTGATCCCAGTATTCCTTTTATATAATGCAATGATAGATATAATGCATATTCTTTGCGTGATAGGTGTTTGTCAGTATTTGTAGCTTCATGTGAATGAGAAGGTGATATACATGAATGCAGTGAACTGACCGTTTTGTTTTTCCTTTGTTCCTTAGACAATACAATGAAGAGCCTAGCCGTGCTGTTGTGCGTGGTGGCGGCCGCCAGCGCCGTCAATTTCAAGGACCTCATCAGGGAAGAGTTCTACGCTTTCAAAGTAATTAATTATACCTGACGCTAACTGTCTTTGGTCGGAGAAGTAACTATACAAGTCTACAATAAGGACTCTTATTCAATGGTAAAAACTAGTAGCTGCAAACTGCATCGCACACTCATGATGTTTTTGCATATAGACCGAAAAAGGTCTGGTAAGAAAGAAGTTTGGACCGCAGTCCCAAAAATCGTAGTTAGAACAGGTTCGAAATGAAACACACACGTTCCCAGCGAGGACAAACTAAATTTATTCATTCAGAGCTTATGTGATACTGCCGGAGAATCTCACTAGTGCGATCCACAAATTAAATAAACATTAATAACGCCATATATATGGCTGTGTGATGCCGGCTACGAATAGCAGCACCCCATCTCTTCCCGTGGGTGTCGTAAGAGGCGACTAAGGGATTTCAAGCCAGAGGATGGGCAGCAGCATCCTCTGTGTACTTAACGTCTTTCTGCGATCGCCAACCCGCCTGCCAAGCGTGGCGATTATATGGCAAATACCCCCCTAGAATGATCGACACACATAAACCCCGGCCCCCAGTACCCGGCAGCCCCGCTATTCCTGACTTAGGTAGCGGTCATGGTTACGGCGGAGCAGGGGGTGCGAAGAATCCCCGGCGGAGGCATGGCTACCACAAACGACGACCCCTGGCCCTGGCAACATATAACACGCGCACACTGCGGACCGACGAGAAGATCACGGAACTCGAGGAAGGATTGAGCAAGTTACGATGGGATATCGTAGGATTATCCGAAGTCCGAAGAGAGGGCGAGGACTCGATAATTCTCAAGTCCGGAAACTTGCTCTATTTCCGGGAGGGCGATCAGCAGTCCCAAGGCGGTGTCGGGTTTATCGTTCACAGATCCCTCGTGAACAACGTACTGAAGATCGAGAGTGTGTCGACCAGGGTAGCGTACCTTATACTCAGAATTTCCAAACGGTATTCGATGAAGGTCATACAGGTATACGCTCCGACCTCGACGCACCCCGACGACGAGGTAGAGGCTATGTATGAGGATATCTCCAGAGCCATACATAGTACTAAGACTCACTTCAGCGTTGTCATGGGGGACTTTAACGCGAAACTGGGTAGACGAGGCGAGGATGAGCTGAGGGTGGGAAAATTTGGATTTGGACAGCGAAACCCCCGGGGACAGCTGCTTGCTGACTTCATGGAGAAGGAAGGACTCTTTATGATGAACTCTTTCTTCATGAAGCGCGAGCACCGTAAATGGACCTGGGTGAGTCCCGATGGTGCTACAAAAAATGAGATCGACTTTATCATGTCGACAAAACGGCATATATTCAATGACGTCTCTGTGATCAACAGTTTGAAAACCGGATCCGATCACCGTATGGTACGGGGCACATTGAATATCAACGTAAAGGCCGAAAGATGTCGAATGATGAAGTCCACGCTCCGCCCAGCACCTGTCGAACTCCAAGACCCCGAGAGCTTTCAGCTTGCTTTACAAAACCGCTTCGATTGCCTAGGCGATTGCGTAGACGTGGACGAATATTGTAACAGGTTCGTGGATACTGTCCATACGGTTGGGCATAAGTTCTATAAGCCCCTCCGTACAAAAAGAACAAAGAAGATCTCCGACCCTACCCTCAAGCTTCTGGAAGATAGACGCAGGATGACCTTGCAGTCTTCCGGTGATGCTTCTGCCTGCGGGCGGCTCAATAGACGGATCTCTAAGGCTCTAAAACGCGACCTACGCCAATTTAATACTGACCGTATTAAAGAGGCTATAGAGCGGAACAAAGGTTCCAAAGTGTTCGCAAGAGATCTATCTATAGGGCAAAGCCAGCTAACGAAGCTAAAGACCGAGGACGGCAGGGTCGTGTCATCCAAACCGGAGCTTTTGGGAGAGATTGAAAAGTTCTACGGACAGTTGTACACGACTACACAACCGCCTGTTACAAATCTGGCGAAAGACCCAAGAGCTAGATTAACTCGACACTATACAGAGGATATCCCGGACATCAGCCTGTACGAGATTAGTATGGCTCTCAAACAGCTCAAAAACAACAAGGCACCGGGTGATGACGGAATAACGGCGGAGCTTCTGAAAGCAGGTGGCAAACCGGTGCTGAAAACCCTTCAGAAGCTGTTTAACTCTGTCATCCTCGAGGGTCAAACGCCACAGGCATGGCACAGGAGTGTGGTGGTACTGTTCTTCAAAAAGGGTGATAAGACCCTGCTGAAGAATTACAGGCCCATCTCACTCCTGAGCCATGTCTATAAGTTGTTTTCGAGAGTCATTACGAACCGTCTCGCTCGCAGGCTTGATGACTTCCAGCCTCCCGAACAAGCCGGGTTCCGAAAAGGCTTTAGTACCATAGACCACATTCACACGCTGCGGCAGGTTATACAGAAGACCGAAGAGTATAACCAGCCTCTATGCTTAGCGTTCGTGGACTATGAGAAGGCTTTCGATTCGATCGAGATAAGAGCTGTGCTACAGTCCCTCCAGCGGTGCCAAGTTGACTATCGGTATATCGAAGTGTTGAAGAGTTTGTACGAAAACGCCACTATGTCAGTTCGTCTCCAGGATCAAAACTCGAAACCAATTTGCCTTCAGCGCGGCGTGAGACAGGGAGACGTTATATCTCCGAAACTGTTCTCCGCCGCTCTGGAGGATGTCTTCAAGCTTTTGGACTGGAGGGGTCTGGGCATCAACATCAACGGCGAGTACATCTCTCACCTTCGATTTGCTGACGATATTGTAGTCATGGCTGAGACCCTGGAGGACCTTAGTACAATGCTCTGCGACCTCAATAGAGTCTCTCAACAAGTGGGTCTAAAAATGAACATGGATAAGACGAAAGTTATGGCTAACATCCGTGTTGTACCCACTCCTCTGAAGGTTGAAGACTCTATTCTCGAAGTTGTAGACGACTATGTTTACCTGGGACAAACAGTCCAGCTAGGTAGGTCCAACTTCGAAAAAGAGGTCAATCGACGAATCCAACTCGGTTGGGCAGCGTTCGGGAAACTACGAGCTATCTTCTCGTCCCAAATTCCGCAGTGTCTCAAGACGAAAGTCTTTGACCAGTGCGTGTTGCCAGTGATGACGTATGGAACTGAGACGTGGTCGCTCACGATGGGCCTCATAAGAAGGCTCAAGGCCACCCAAAGGGCAATGGAGAGGGCTATGCTCGGAGTTTCCCTGCGTGATCAAATCAGAAATGATGAGATCCGCAGGAGAACCAGGGTCACCGACATAGCTCTCCGAATTGCGAAACTCAAGTGGCAGTGGGCGGGGCACATCGCTCGTAGAGCCGACGGCCGATGGGGCAAAAAGGTTCTCGAGTGGCGACCACGAACCGGAAGACGTGGTGTGGGCAGGCCTCCGACAAGGTGGACCGACGACCTGGTAAAGGTCGCGGGAAACCGCTGGATGCGAAAAGCGCAGAACCGGTCGTCGTGGAGATCATTGGGGGAGGCCTTTGTCCAGCAGTGGACGTCCTTCGGCTGAGATGATGATGATGATGATGAACGCCATCTAGTGAATTACTTAGAACTAAACAATTAGTTAGTATTAGTAAATTATAAAATGTAGATTACAAATCAAAAAATCTTCTATAAGCAGACGATCATTGAGAGTCGGTTTTTTTATCTAAAATACCTATTATAGATTTGCTGGAGCCTGCCATTCTATAAACATACATACTTGATAATTCTGTGATAGTTGGAACATAACAAGACGTATGAGAGCGAAGTTGAAGAAAAGTTCCGGATGAAGATCTTCGCTGAGAATAAGTTGCTCATCGCCAAGCACAACCAGCGCTTCCAGAAAGGGCTCGTGACGTACTATCTGAAGGTCAACAGGTTCACCGACATGCTGCACCACGAGTTCGTGCACATGATGAACGGATTCAACAAGACTGTCAAGTAAGTGACCAAATATGTAACCCCGGCCCTGAGTGCCTAGTGCGAGATTTGCGTTTGCCGTTTCACGCTCACTCGTGAGTGCATAAATGCTAATTTGTATTACTTGCAACCGGTATAAATACGTTTTACTAGTAGTACTTTTAACCGGTGACGTTTCCAGACTCCAGTTAATTACTGAGGATTGCCCATCATAAAAAGTCACTAAGGGATTGTTTCCATTTACGCGGAGATGAATGCAGTGAAGCGAAGAAGAGAAAGTATGATGAAATAGATTGACGGTCGGAACAAAAGACCGCTGCAATCATGTTAACTATCTAAATTTATTTACGAACTACCTAATGCCTGCGGCTACGTCCGCCTGCAATTCCGATGCTCATCCCCATCAACAATCCAGACTATAACCTTTACCAAATTTTAGTCAGATCCATTCAGCCGTTAGTGTGTGATAACAACATCTTCAAAAACCTTCTCATTCATTATATTAGTTGGAAATAGGATGTAGTAAGAGTAGGATAGTAGAATTTGTACCCGTGTTGTGCGAAGCCGGGACTCAGGCCGCTAGTTAATAATGAGATTGTGCTGCGTATCTCCACTACGCTCCACTATAATCTGAACCAAAAATTCTGAGTACAAGATGTCCGTCTGTCTCCAGACACAACAAGGGGCTCAAGACCAGAGGAGCGACGTTCATCTCCCCCGAGAACGTCAAGCTTCCCGATCATGTGGACTGGCGCTTGAAGGGCGCCGTCACCGAAGTCAAGGACCAGGAAAGTTGCGGCTCGTGCTGGGCCTTCAGTACTGTGAGTATCTTATAACATCTATCTAAGGCGTCATGGTCCTAAACACTTTAAAATGTTGTTGAAGCCTTGTAAAACCAACGTTCGTCGACATGTAAGTAGGCGGTGTTTTGCCTTTCCTTGTACGCTTTTTTTAAACAAATATGTGTAAACGGCATTGAAATATTCTATATATGTATAATAGCACAGAATAACTAATAGTACTATAATATGCTTACCACTAATACGTAGGTCCAAAAACATATCACGAATTGTGGACGTTAATAAAGCATCACTACCTGCCCTTTGTGTATGATTAACGGGTGTGGGTAAAAGTTTATAATGCAATATACAGGTGAGGGACGATAACAATGATGCCAGGGATGCACAGGTAGAGAGCATGCTCTCTACCTGTGCATCTCTGGCATCATTTTAAGACCCACGTGATATGTTTTGTAATCGTATTATATTGTCTAATCCTATTATAAACACTAATATACGACGCGATGGAAAGTTACACGAAACCTTTTACTTGGGAGAGTAAAAAATACCCCAAACCAAAATGTTCCAATGTTGTTGTTATACAAAAAAGGCACACCCTACCAGGAGACCGGTTTGCTTTGTCTGTTTTTTATGCGTTGTGCACTTGTACCCAAAAGAAACAACATAAAAACACATTTTGAAAACAGAATTTGATCTTCCATCTACTGATTTATAAGTTTGTGCATGTTTTTATACCGTAACTTTAGCTCACATATGCGAGGGACGACTTCATCGACTTATGGCGTCTTGGGATCATTTTTTGCCGGGTTTACCAATCTCATGCCGAGCATTTATTAATAACCCATGGGATACCTACTCTTATGACGTGTTCATTTTTTTTGTTTTTCTATCTATTATACCTGCGGCACGATATAATGGCCGATTTGACGTTTGTCCGCTCATGAAGTTTCGTATTAATTATTGTGACATTTTGAAAGAGCAAATTGCTGTTCTTTATTGTCAATAGTGACGTACAGTAAGTCATAAAATTTGATCGAATGTAGGTATAATTTTAGGACACAATATTTATTTATTACATTGATTTCTGAATTATATAATGTATATTAGTGTCCCACGATCCACGATTAGGTACCTATTGGTGTACTTATTTCACACAACTCGGTATTTGTTTTTCGAAATTCAATTTTTTTAAATCTTAATATATATAAATCTCGTGTCACAATCTTTGTCCTCAATGGACTCCTAAACCACTTAACTGATTATAATAAAATTCGCACACCATGTGCAGTTCGATCCAACTTGAGAGATAGGATAGTTTTTGAAACGGATTTCGACATCCACGCGGGCGGAGCCGCGGGCAACAGCTAGTAAAATCTATATAATCGACACTAGGACCACTGGCAAGCCCAATAATACCTCCGGCAAACTTACGTCAAAACAAAGCATTTTCGACTTGAAGTTGCTTCGAAAAGTACAAACTAGGAGTGCAGTGCGATTGCGATATAGTTTAGACCTCCTCGCCTGATGGTAAGCTAAATGGTAAATCTCGCCTGATGGTAAAGTCTCAGGAAGGGGTCCCCATTACATACACTAACAGTGATAATTATAATGGTAGCCCTCAACTTACTCTGTTTACGCCTTTTGTTGTGGATTTCGTCGATATGGCCGAACATACGCAGAGCTGAGTTCTAAACAGTCAGGCACGTGTGTTCGTTATAGGTACGCCTTCGTAACATTTCGATCGTGAATCTCAAAATGGAAGGTCAATTTTACCTATAACTGTTAGACGAATAGATAACTAAAGAAAAATCTGGCGAGACTGGCACAGAAGAAAATAAACTTCACACACACAGAAAAAAACGAGCAAAACCAGTCGAAGACATGTGTGTAGCTACTATTTACGGAAGGAGTATCCAACAAGAAAAAAGCTAGTGCAATCACTGAAGGAAGCTGGATTAATATATACTCATTTTCATTCCTAATTCCAATATTCAGTTCGTTCAAATGTATTAAGTAGGTAAAAATTTATATTTTTTTACTAAAGTTTTTGAATCAGGTATATGTAAGTACTGCTTGCAATAAAAACTTAAATTATTAGATTTGATTATATTTTTATCGAGAGTAAATTGACATTTCCATCACTATTGTAATATGTCAAACCGGCCATTATATCGTGCTGCTACTATAGTACTACATTACGAAAAAAAGAAATAAATGCGATCTTATTTTAACTTACATTCTGGGCTTTTTTATGGTATAGTATTTAATCATTCGCGTACTTTTTCCAAATTCGATCAAAGTCCTAAATCGAGTCATGAAAGACAAGCACATTTACTAAACATTGTTTCGGTCCAATAAATTGTACTTTTGCCCATAATGGAACAATTACGCCCTGCCTATGATCTACCCGCAAGCTACAAGTCGCTGCATAGGACAATAATCAAGCTTGACACTTTCTAATTTTCAGATCGACTTTGCTAAAACATACGTCGTATAGGTACAGAAAGCATCAGAGTAAACTAATCACCCTTGATAATGACATGAAAGCATGAAAGCATAGAAAGTTTTTGAATCTATATGGCACGTTGGCCTAGTGGTTATGACCAATGCTTAGTGAATACTACTAGCGGGGCGGGATTTCAAATCCTCGGACGCAAAGTTCTTTTTGTATTCATACAACTATTTTTATATTCTCACAAGCACTTTTTGTTAATTATTATTTAAGGTATCAAATTTTATAGTAGGTATGAGGTTTGTAAGAAAAGTTAGGCTTGTTGCATAAACAATTTTAATATTATAATTACTTATCGAATTACATTGTTTTTCTATCTGACTTAAATTGGGGTTACTTATTGTTAGATTTTAAAACACAATGCGTACCCTAAGTTAAATATAAATTGTTTAATATTACTATGGACCAATATTACTATTACCTTCTATGGACTTGTTCCGAAATATATTATTACTTAGATAATTCTAGAAACATAACTACAATATTTATTTACTTATTTATTTAAAGTTGCAAACATTATATTTACTTACACGTTTTAAGAGTTGTCGATAATGTCTTGAAAATAATGCGTGCTGTTGTCGTAAACAGCAACAGTAAATCAGTTGTCTCTTGTGGAACTTGTTGTAGTGTTGTGACTTGTTCTTGTCCTTCCAACTTCAGTAGAAAGCTCCTCCTGCTGATTCCCATCAGGTATTCCATAATCAGCACCCAATTTTACTAACCTTTCAAGTTATTAGTCGACCGCCAAAGAAATAAGTGTGAGCTACATCTTCACATGTAAAGGTGTTTAACATGTTGATATTTGTCCACAGACTGGCTCCTTGGAGGGTCAACACTTCCGCCAGACTGGAAACCTGGTGTCCCTGTCAGAACAAAACCTGGTCGATTGCTCAGGTAATTTCGGCAACAATGGCTGCAACGGTGGCCTCATGGACAACGCTTTCAACTATATCTTCTTTAACGGCATTGACACCGAGGCTTCCTACCCCTACGAAGGTCACGACGCTAAATGCAGGTGAGGGACAAGTGAGGGTGAGCTTTCTCAACGAAAGTAATTGGGAGCACTGTGGACCAGCAGTGCTATTCTCCAAGGACACAGCGTTTAAGTTCGTCGCTGCGACTGCGACAAAGTGTTCAGTAGATAAGTTACCAGACCCTAATAATCGTGCAACGTGTCGTGATAAAGCAGCCTATCACGACGCGTTGCCCGATTATTATCAAGGCCAGGACTGCCAGGGTGCGGGCCGGAACCTCCACGTGGTGCACCTGGGCAACGGAGGCGAGCAGCGCCTCCCACTCGCCACGGGAGACGCTGCTGCCTGCGGCCAATCCGGCCGGGGTGGGAGTGGCCCTCTAGCTAGAGGGCTGCTCCAAGGCTCTCCACGTGTCCCTCTGACTAGCAGATGGCACAGTGGGGAGCGAGCGGGGGGCGAGCTGATTGTCTGCGCGCCGACGGTTGGGTGACAGGACGGCCTCCTGTCACCCTACACCCCACCGTCGGCGAAGTGGCGCGATGCTCGCCCCACCCCCCCTTTTCGGGGGGTCGAGGGGGCCATCTTAAAACCGTAGATGGCCCGGGGTCAGCTGGGGTGCGAGGGATATGCCCATTGGGTAACCTTACTCCCCGGTTACTAAGGCCCGAGACGGCGTGCGGTTTTAGTCGGTTCGATCCCGACATAACCACCCCCGATGGCCGACGGGGGTGGTATCCATGGGGATTTCCGCACGATAAAAAAAAAAAGGCCAGGACTGCCAGGAGCCACTGCTCCGTTTGATTTTGCCACTAATCTTTATCAACTAAGCAGTTCGTCGCTGTCGGAGCGACGAACGCGACGCTGTGTCCTTAGAGAATAGCACTGCTGGAGGCATTCGTCAATGGATATTGGTTGTTGATATGGATGCCAAGTATTGTTCAAAGCGACACTGTCTCGGCGAGGTTGGCTGATAAAAAGGTCTCCACCAATAGGGGGAGTTCGTGCGCCACGTATGAGCTGGACACAGCACAAAGAGGTTCCTTAACCCCACTTTTTTAGATTTAGGTATCGCATCCACACTCGCCTTCCTACGCTACCCACACAGCTCGCAGGACAACACACTGTCCAGCGCTCAGTCGCAATGGTACAGCAGGGTCTGATTAGGGTCCTAATGTTGTAGAGGCAAACGGTATATTATGTATGTACTTAGGCCGGTCATATTTAAATATTATTTTCATCACACCACCTCGGAAAGAGTACTTTTGACCTTCGATATCTGAGCGCAAACAGCTATTTGATATACACGAGTGCAAAGTTGCTTTTTAACCGCGTGCCCAGTTTTGATGACCGCGTAAGCTTAATTTCACCCATTCAAAAAATAGAACCTTGAACGTTAGCGAGGGAATCAAAAGAGTACTAAGTGCAAAACAATACATTTATAATCACGAGGTACTTTTCTTTATCACTCGAATCATTTATTTTAGTTTTCACACTTGTTTTCAACTTTCTTTTATGATTATTATTTAATTCTTTATTGTACATAAACTTGTATAAAATACACTAAATTAAAACACAAATGATGTACAAAGGCGACCTTAACTCAAAATGAGTTATCTCCCTACAAACCTTTGAGTAGAGAGTAGAGAATAGAGGAAGAGTAGTTCGAGAGGGTTAGAAGTGTACAAAGACAAAAAGAAAATAGGTACATGCTAGTAGCTACAATAGATACATATATAATAAAAAGTACCCGGTCGGTAAATATATACAATATATATGTTACGGCTAATACCCGAAGTGCGGCTGCACCTAGTTTTAGCCGGTTAGAACTAGGTGTAGCCACTTACCGTAACCTACATACATAAATATACATACACATACATACGCATACATACACATACATAAATACATTCGTAGTTGATCTTATTGATAGAATAACAGAGGTGAGGAGGTGCTTGAGTTTAGCATTTTTCAAACCCAGAAATTGATGTCCCATGTTTCTAGTGTTGACTGTGTGGATAAATAAGTTTTGTTTAAATGCGTGTTTTTGCTCACAATGTTTTACCTACGCAGCGACTATAAGCGAAAACTTGTTACTGGCTTTCTATTGCATAATCCAACGCTATTCATGTTTTTGTAGCTGTAAGTTTTCCATGTAATAAATAAATAAATAAATAAATAAATAAATAAATATTCTTGAAATCTTCCTCTGAAAATGTCCAGACTGCTACTAGTACTACGGATAGGGTGTCCAGGAACGCCTTTTTCCCATTGGGGTAGGCACCGCTAATTTTTTTACTATTTGTATTAGATTTTTTCCGTCCATTCGTTTGTGAGCGATATTGCCACAGATACACTCCTTTTAATTTTTTTTATACCCCTTGGGTGGCAGACAAGCACACGGCCCACCTGTGGGAAGCGGTCACCGTGGCCTAGAGACGCGTGCAACACGCAAATGTGTACGTTACATTACACTCCTTTTGCCCAGCTCGTGAATCGAACCTAGCATATTATAAGGTTCACAGCAGTTGAATTTACAAAAGTCTAAATAGGATTCTTCTTTATGTGCCTCTTTATTCCTGAATGTTTGCTGCTAGCTTCCTGTATTGCTCTGCAAGCAGGCAACCGGAACAGCTGCTTAGATTCAATAGTCCAAAACTGGTTCATTAGCATTCTAGCATAAGTTGGAAGAGTCTTAACCAGCACTTGACGTGAGCAGGTACTCGGCACAGAACATAGGCGCTCGCGACATGGGCTACGTGGATCTTGGTACGGGAAACGAGAAGATATTGCAGGAGGCCGTGGCCCAAAATGGGCCCGTGTCCGTCGGCATTGACGCGTCGCAGAGCAGCTTCCAGTTCTACGCTGGCGGCGTGTACTACGAGCCCAATTGCAGTTCTGACAAACTGGATCACGGAGTGAGTAGCTTTATCATTTCACCAATGGTGATTTTTGTTCTAGAAGCTGTTTTGTTATTTGGTTTATTTACTTATATGTGTGTCGCCACATGTGTATAGGAACATACAACAAGGGACTTGTAAGTGCAGTGTACCAGGTACCTACCTATTTTATATCTACTTAGAATTTTGACCAAACACGGTTGAGCGAGGCCTCCTACCAAAATAAAAAAATACGTCAAATTTGAAGTCTAAGCAAGACCTTTCTAATAAAACAAACCGCATTAAAATCCGTCCAGTACTTTTTACGAGTGGAGACCAGTGGAGTGGAAAGGGGTATGGAGTGGAGTGGTGAGTCGAGTGAAGAGTCGTTTTATTAAATAGAGTTGGTGGCATTGAACCCCAAGCCGACAGCACCTTCCAGTCGGTGCACATGTTAAACAATAAACGAGGCTGCGGCGCAGGCTTGCCTCTCAAGGTTGGGAGGTCAGACGGCAGTCCCAGAGCGGAACCCAGACTCCAAGCTACAAACTTAATTGGGACGCAACCAAAAGCGCTTAAAGGATAAGGTTGTTTAATTAAATGATTCTCGATAACCATTAGCAATATCAAGTCATTATTACACATTTAGTTGTTCACATTACACGCAAATGAAATAAATGGATAGGAATATGAATTCAAGTATTCTTTTATGGTCTATCAGTTGCTCTTCAGTATGGTTCACCGGTAGGTCTAGGTAATTCGTGTAAGCTTTCGACGATTCTTTTTGAGCAAATGCTGGTAAAATGTTGTTTCTGCCTCCTTTTTCACGTGTAGCCAAATTAGTAAACCACCTTGTGAATGGCGTTAATGTTGCCTAGGGACGCATGCAATGCTAATAGAGTCCATGCCACATGAGATCCGTGTCTCTGTCAAGCCTATTTTAGATTAGGTGACCGCACAGGCTCTTTTTGAAGAAAATTTTAATGAACCCAAACTTGCAGGTGTTGGCGATCGGTTACGGCACCGACGAGAAAGGAGGTGACTACTGGCTGGTGAAGAACTCATGGGGCCTTAGCTGGGGCGAACGCGGCTACATCAAGATGGCGCGCAACAGGAACAACCACTGCGGCATCGCAACCATGGCCTCCTTCCCGCTGGTGTAGGCGCTCTGCCCTAACGCGCAGTCCGCAGACCAGCTTGGGAACCTCTCATGATGCGACGCACTCACCGTGGCCAACACGCGGGTGGGCCCATACAACTTGACGCGCCTCTTCAGCTGAACCTAAGCTGGGTACTTAATCTGTGAACTGTATTGAGGCTTGGTTCAATATTTGATATTTACTGTACACGCAAAAGACAAAACAATTTAAATCTGAACTGGATTAAAGTAGATAGGTAAATACCATTAAATCAGATCATTCCAAATAGTCTGGCAAAATGTATACAAAACTGGCTGCGACAATGCACGCATTGTTACTAGAAGACGATTGCAATGTTGCCAGACAAAACGTTCATAGCGCATTTACTCATAGACTTTTGCCAGAATGTATAAATATATCAATATAATACAATAATTAGCAAATGTAATGCATTATTTGTTAGTCAGTTTGTATATCAGTTGTAGTTATATGTCATGACATATGACTACATTTTAGTGCGGAAATGCCTCATTATCACATAACTTTTATTGTCTCATGCTCATTGCGTGTCATTTAGAGATAAGTTTATTGCTAAGGATAAAGTTTATAGTGTTCGTATGAAGTGGCGCTTGTGATAAATATTGTAACGGTGGCGTTTGTTATATTGAACCAAATACAACAATATTTTATAATAGCTGTGTTTTTGTTTCCTTCCCTTCAGTTAGACGCGCATGACGTAACCTTTAAAATCGTGTCATTGGTTCGGCATTGTATTAATGTGAATTAAATTAAGACACGGATTTTGTATTGTTGGTAGCTCGACTCGAAATAAAAAACCCGACTGCTGTGATTCATTAATTTTCTTTCCGTATACGATTTGCGAATGGGTACCTACCGCCTGCTGTCAAACTTGTTTTGGTTTTTCAACAGCAGTTGGGTTTTTTATTGGTTTTTGAAATGTCTTTTTAATTCCCTTCATTTTGTTACACTACTCGATAAGTTAGAGTAAAAATATTTTTTGTCAAAAAACATTTTAGCACCAGAAATCGGAATTATGTTTTTTGTTCACATTTCACACTCTCGGGAGATGCACACCTTTCATTTGAGATCATATTCATCGAAATCCCTCCAGCAGTTAGGCCTATAGAGGGGAACAAAGAAAACTACATACATATACGCGCTAAACACATTACCCTCGCTGGCGCAGTCGGGTAAAAAAGGATAACTCAATATTATACCCAATGATATTATACATGTAAAAAGAGGCAGATATGTTACTAGAGCGCGCCAGGTGAAGACTCGAAAACGTCCCAATTGGGACGTTTTTTGACGGACAATGTTTATAGCTATCTTTTTTACTCACGTGCTTATCCCATCTTTCATACTACTTCAAGCTTAATTGTCAATGTGGATCAGATTTGAGGTGTCAGTTACTATGAACGTAACATATCTTGTATAAAAAATCATTGATTATACCTATTGAAATATAACTGTTAATGGCACTACTTGTATGGACATAATCTGTGCTATAGAGAATGACAGCCGTACCAATGAGCTACCAAGAACATTATACTCTGTCTAATGTAGGATGATAAAAATTACAGTTCATGTCTATATGAAGTGTCGTATTTTTTTAGAGTTTGTCTAATGAAAGCTGAACCACGACATTTATTGATTTGCAACACCAGTAGACAATAAATGTCACCTCCTGTCATTTCTCTGTGATTGCGCGTTGACATTACGATTTTGATACTTTGTATCTATAGATAATACATCAGTGCTTTGTATGTATTCACATCAAATATAACGAGATTCAGATCAGATGCGATATCCAGAAATATTCGCTTTTGTATTAGATATTTGTACTTTTCAACAATATTTATTTAATTAATATAATTAATTATAAGTGTGACTGGTGATGGATCAAGCAGCTCGGATGATGGTGAAGAATATTTGGAATCTAATTTTGATTATAATTAATAATATTTTTTTATAATAAATGAATTTCGTCTGATTCCTATAAGCCCGCTTGAAGATAATCTGATAACACAGGCAATATGTCTTGCACACGCTCATAGGCCACATTTTGTCCGTGAAATATATTCCCAAGGGTAGTGGGAACAGGATCATAATTTCACGCAGGCAACAGCTAGTCTTAGTCTATATCTTTACTACATCTGCGGTTTTAGTCGGTTCGATTCCGACATAACCATCCCCAATGGCCAACGGGGGTGGTATTCGTGGGGATTTCAACATGAATAAACCTGCTACCTTTTCCCCCGATATTCCCACAGTACCAAACTCCCACGCAGGCGAAGTCGTGGGCAAAGGATAGTATTTAATAAAGAAATCAAAATATAAATAAGAATAACACCAAATAAAGCGCAATAAAATTCTTTAAAAATATCAGTTAAGTTATAATAGGTACATACTTTTATTTCACGATCAAAATGTTTTTATCCAACTATAACCGGTGATACCTGCCCTAAATTTTTTAAATTTGCCGCGGTTTTGTTGGTCCAGCTTTCATTACACAAACTCTATACAAAATAAAATTATTTTAAATTATACCCCTAAAATTATTGTAATATTAGACAAGAATGATGTGCTGAAAGTATGTGAAGCCCATTTACGGACCTAATAAGTAAACTGAATATTACAATCGATGCACCAACCTTGTCGTACTGTGCTTGTAAATAGCTGCATCCTCCACGACCCGTTTTCTGTTTTTGGGTTTGTAAAGGAGTCCCTTCTTTTGGTGGCCTTGCTTTTTGTTATCTTTTTCATCGCCTTTCATGTTTTTAATAAATGATTATTCATTCGAAAATAAGAGTGCGCAAGAATGGCACGTCAATTTTGACATTTTTCATTTTTGACACTTACTTGACGCTTTAGATCAACACTATAGACTATAGATAGCAAAGACAGCCGTATTATAAATAGTCAAATTCTGCAATTTTTTCATACGATTAAAAACCGTAACAACTTCACAATATTTATTACCACTTAATAACAGTTATTTATTCTAATTATGATTATTAATTAATTATTATCAAAAGTCTTTACTCACATTTATTAAATTGGGTAAGTAGAAGTTGTGTAAATTTTGTTGGATTTTAAATTGACTTGTCGATACAGAGGGACCGGGATGTATGTACCTACTATAAAATAGTACATCCCGGTCCCTAGCCGATGAATCAATCATCTGTATTGTAGACCGTTGTGTCCGTTGTAGACAGAGAAGTTTTTCCAGTTGGTTACTCTCATGAAGCTATAGATTTCTCTGTCTAATGTTTGACTGTCGAATGTTATTATGAACGCATTGAATGATGCGCATACACACGGCATAAACCGGGATAAAAAGATACTCTTTGACAGAAACAGTTCCAGTTTGTTCGAGGTCGAGGTCGTAGACGCTTGTGCTTAATTGAGTTATTTTAATAAACGTTGCATTTTAAAGTTTATTTTCTTATAATTTAAAGGAGTACACGCTAGGTAAGCTTTGTGATTTTTTTATAATTCATAAAACTTTCGATTTGTTGGGACATTTTATCTTTTGGGGGCGATAATTGTAACCCAGGCATATTTACATTTTTTAAATCGGTGCCGTTGCTTCAGAGTTACGTTGTGGTTAGAAATATACCTACATTTAGATTTTCTTTTAAGGATATTCGCCTACCTCCTTCCTAGTTCGCAAATATTCCTTAGCACTCACGTACGACGCGTGTATTACGAGTATTACCTAAACAAATTTATTTAAACAATAACTATGTACCTGTATGTACCTATTCCTTCCTAATTAACTTAATAATCATACGCTCAATTCACTTTATATATTTTCTATTATTATTTATGTCATAATCTCATACTTTTTTATTGGTCTGAGGTCATAATATATATCTATTTTAAGCTAGAATATTATAATTACGCCTTGTTTGTGTCCAAAGTGCTTAACTAGAATTTTAATACCAGTATTGATAGGTAGATAGTGTCGTAGGTATATCGTTAACAGTATTTTCAGGAGTAGGTTCCTTCCTGAGGGTTTCAAAAATCTCGAGTCCTCTCCCGAAATTAAGATCTAGCTATGATTTTGGATTAATTATGAGGCAATTTAAATAAATTCCCTACTGGGGAACGAACCGGTTATCTACCATCAAAAGAGCGTTTTTATAGACGTACCTACTGCTCCTGCAGTTTGCTAACAGTTTTACCTGGCCCGAGCATCGAAACCGCTTGATCCGTTAATTGTTAATTACGCTCGTTAATCAATGGTAAACAATCCACCCTAATTTTGCATTTGTTTATAGGTAGTAGAATCAATTAGTAGGCGTAATGGAAGGCTTAATAAGCCCCCTGCCTATCCCTTCTATATCATGATTTGAATTTTGATATTCACGTTCTATTTTCCTATTATAATATAGTCTTCATGCCTACACTGGATACCTCACAAAATTGTTCTGAAATCATTACCGCACACTGTTACTGTGTTGTGCACATACTGTAATCTGAAACTGATCGGTAGGTATAATACGGAGTAACACCCATTTCAGTGATCTCATCCTCAAACAGCAGTATTCCTTTATAATGCATATTCCTTGTGTTATAGGTATTTGTCAGTATTTGTAGCTTTGTGTGAATGAGAAGGTGATATACACGTATTGTGCTTCGTGATGAATGCAGTGAACTGACCGTTTTGTTTTTCCTTTGTTCCTTAGACAATACAATGAAGAGCCTAGCCGTGCTCTTGTGCGTGGTGGCGGCCGCCAGCGCCGTCAACTTCAACGACCTCATCAGGGAAGAGTTCTACGCTTTCAAGGTAATTAATTATACCTGACGCTAACTGTCTTTGGTCGGAGAAGTAACTATACAAGTCTACAATAAGGACTCTTATTCAATGGTAAAAACTAGTAGCTGTAAACTACATCGCACACTCATGATGTTTTTGCATATAGACCGACAAAGGTCTGGTAAGAAAGAAGTTTGGACCGCAGTCCCAAAAATCGTAGTTGGAACGGGTTCGAAATGAAACACACACGTTCCCAGCGAGGACAAACTAAATTTATTCATTCAGAGCTTATGTGATACTGCCGGAGAATCTCACTAGTGCGATCCACAAATTAAATAAACATTAATAACGCCATCTAGTGAATTACTTAGAACTAAACAATTAGTATTAGTAAATTATAAAATGTAGTTTGCAGCTACTAGAGCTGCAAACTGCATCGCACACTCATGATGTTTTTGCATATAGACCGAAAAAGGTCTGTAAGAACGTCGTAAGAAGAAGTCGTACAATTAATCTATCCGGACATTGTTATATAGATATTAATGAATTTAATCACTTTAATTTTATTATTTGACATTCGATATTTGACATTTCTTCTCTTTTTTTTTACGAGACTATAATCCATATTATTATATTATTGTAATGAAATGTGTATTGTAATGTAGCGTTGGTGCATGAACTTATTTCTATTTTGTTGATTTTGCATGCCGAAAGGCCAAATGTAGTGATACTTCAATATTTATTATGAACATGTAACAACTTTTACCTACATTTGCAAAATGAATAAATAAATAAATAAAATAAGAAAGAAGTTTAAAGTACCTAACTCTTTGATAATAAATACATAAATACTTATTATTATTATAGAATTAGAAACATAAGTAAACGGTGTTAGGCCGTTTGCTTATTTGCTATCTTAATAGTGTGATAAAATACAATAGGTACTATAATAATGGCTTGCCCGTTTTTCACAAGTGTTCTGTGGAAAGTAGAAAATTTAGTAGGTAAATTATAAAATGTAGATTACAAATCAAAAAATCTTCTATAAGCAGACGATCATTGAGAATCGGTTTTTTTTAATCTAAAATACCTACTATTGATTTGCTGGAGCCTGCCATTTTATAAACATAATACTTGATAATTCTGTGATAGTTGGAACACAATAAGACGTATGAGAGCGAAGTTGAAGAAAAGTTCCGGATGAAGATCTTCGCTGAGAATAAGTTGCTCATCGCCAAGCACAACCAGCGCTTCCAGAAAGGGCTCGAGACGTACCATCTGAAGGCCAACAAGTTCACCGACATGCTGCAACACGAGTTCGTGCACATGATGAACGGATTCAACAAGACTGTCAAGTAAGTGACCAAATATGTAACCCCGGCCCTGAGTGCCTAGTGCGAGATTTGCGTTTGCCGTTTCACGCTCACTCGTGAGTGCGTAAACGCTAATTTGTATTACTTGCAACCGGCATAAATACGTTTTACTAGTAGTACTTTTAACCGGTGACGTTTCCAGACTCCAGTTAATTACTGAGGATTGCCCATCATAAAAAGTCACTAAGGGATTTTTTCCATTTACGCGGAGATGAATGAAGTGAAGCGAAGAAGAGAAAGTATGATGAAATAGATTGACGGTCGGAACGAAAGACCGCTGCAATCATGTTAATTATCTAAATTTATTTACGAACTACCTAATGCCTGCGGCTACGTCCGCCTGCAATTCCGGTCCTGATCCCCATCAACAACCCAGACCTTTACCAAATTTTAGTCAGATCCGTTCAGCCGTTAGGGCGTGATAACAAACATCTTCAAAAACCTTCACATTCATTATATTAGTTGGAAATAGGATGTAGTAAGAGTAGGATAGTAGAATTTGTACCCGTGTTGTGCGAAGCCGGGACTCAGGCCGCTAGTTAATAATGAGATTGTGCTGCGTATCTCCACTACGCTCCACTATAATCTGCACCAATAATTCTGAGTACAAGATGTCCGTCTGTTTCCAGACACAACAAGGGGCTCAAGACCAGAGGAGCGACGTTCATCCCCCCCGAGAACGTCGAGCTTCCCGACCATGTAGACTGGCGCTCGAAGGGCGGCGTCACCGAAGTCAAGGACCAGGGCAAGTGCGGCTCGTGCTGGGCCTTCAGTGCTGTGAGTATCTTATAACATCTATCTAAAGCGTCATGGTCCTAAACACTTTAAAATGTTGTTGAAGCCTTGTAAAACCAACGTTCGTCGACATGTAAGTAGGCGGTGTTTTGCCTTTCCTTGTACGCTTTTTTTAAACAAATATGTGTAAACGGCATTGAAATATTCTATATATGTATAATAGCACAGAATAACTAATAGTACTATAATATGCTTACCACTAATACGTAGGTCCAAAAACATATCACGAATTGTGGACGTTAATAAAGCATCACTACCTGCCCTTTGTGTATGATGTACGGGTGTGGTTAAAAGTTTATAATGCAATATACAGGTGAGGGACGATAACAATGATACCAGGGATGCAAAGATAGAGAGCATGCTCTCTGCCTGTGCATCTCTGGCATCATTTTAGGACCCACGTGATATGTTTTGTAATCGTATTATATTGTCTAATCCTATTATAAACACTGATATACGACGCGATGGAAAGTTACACGAAACCTTTTACTTGGGAGAGTAAAAAATACCCCAAACCAAAATGTTCCAATGTTGTTGTTATACAAAAAAGGCACACCCTACCAGGAGACCGGTTTGCTTTGTCTGTTTTTTTTGCGTTGTGCACTTGTACCCAAAAGAAACAACATAAAAACACATTTTGAAAACAGAATTTGATCTTCCATCTACTGATTTATAAATTTGTGCATGTTTTTATAACGTAACTTTAGCTCACATATGCGAGGGACGACTTCATCGACTTATGGCGTCTTGGGATCATTTTTTGCCGGGTTTACCAATCTCATGCCGAGCATTTATTAATAACCCATGGGATACCTACCTACTTTTATGACGTGTTTATTTTTTTGTTTTTCTATCTATCAGTAGGTACAAGGTGATTTTAACTTACATTCTGGGCTTTTTTATGGTATAGTATTTAATCATTCGCGTACTTTTTCCAAATTCGATCAAAGTCCTAAATCGAGTCATGAAAGACAAGCACATTTACTAAACATTGTTTCGGTCCAATAAATTGTACTTTTGCCCATAATGGAACAATTACGCCCTGCCTATGATCTACCCGCAAGCTACAAGTCGCTGCATAGGACAATAATCAAGCTTGACACTTTCTAATTTTCAGATCGACTTTGCTAAAACATACGTCGTATAGGTACAGAAAGCATCAGAGTAAACTAATCACCCTTGATAATGACATGAAAGCATAGAAGGTTTTTGAATCTATATGGCACGTTGGTCTAGTGGTTATGACCAATGCTTAGTGAATTCTACTAGCGGGGCGGGGGTTCTAATCCTCGGACCCAAAGTCCTTTTTCTATTCATACAATTGGGTGAAAATCATTTAAAATGACCCTTTGACAAAAAGGAAACAAAAATGATAATGTAACAAAAATGAACTGCGTAACAAAAAAATAACAAAAATGAAATATTAGGGCTCATTTACATTGCGCAATATAATCTAAATGTTATTTCTTTTTTAATGATTTCGTATAAGGTGTTCCGCCATAAAACACTATATATATTTTTTACCATTTGTTTTATTAAAAAAAACGTAATATGGAACTTATATTCTTAGTCATTATTCTCAGACAAACTAAAGTGATGAATGTGATGATTGATGGCGAGCTTTATACTGAAATACTTGTCAACAGATAAAGATTAATCAGGCAGACAAAAACGAACTGGATGTAAAAACAGAAATCAGACAGAAAGATAAGAAATACCCATACTTACCTACATTTTATAAAAAAAAATACACTTAAATATAAGTAGAACATTAAAATCATATTCTAATAATAAAATTTTACCAGCAATGTGATTACGTCTTTAGTTGATTTTTGTTATTTCATTTTTGTAACATAACCTAAATCATAACAAAAATGAAAGTCGAAAATGGTTTCTACGGACTTCAAGTATGATAAGTCAAACAAAAATCTTAATGACTTCCAACCGCCTTGCATTTCAACAAATGTCAACAATAACATGCATAATTGGTTAATCAAATAATTTATGTACCCACTTGCCTGTGCTGACAAAACAAAACAAAATGGATCATTTAAAGTTTGAAATTTGACATACTGTAGATTATATTTATTTAAGTAGATAGTTTTTGTAACGCAGCCCGTGAAGTGGACAAATTATTTTTTATGAAGATAGGTATTCCGAGTTCGATGAAAAAAAAGCAATAAGTATAATGTGTTTAATATGGGCAAAAGTTATATAAATTTGTGTATCATAGCTAGATAATATATATCAGAGTACTAATAGGTACTTTTTACATAGAAAAAATAATATTGTCATGAAATATCGGGGGTGGACACATTTTGCAATGAAAAGGGTCATTTTAAATGATTTTTACCCAATTATTTTTATATTCTCACAAGCACTTTTTGTTAATTATTATTTAAGGTACCTATCAAATTTTATAGTAGGTATGAGGTTTGTAAGAAAAGTTAGGCTTGTTGCATAAACAATTTTAACATTATAATTATCGAATTACATTGTTTTTCTATCTGACTTAAATTGGGGTTACTTATTGTTAGATTTCAAAACACAATGCCTACCCTAAGTTAAATATAAATTGTTTAATATTACTATGGACCAATATTACTATTACCTTCTATGGACTTGTTCCGAAATATATTATTACTTAGATAATTCTAGAAACATAACTACAATATTTATTTACTTATTTATTTAAAGTTGCAAACATTATATTTACTTACACGTTTTAAGAGTTGTCGATAATGTCTTGAAAATAATGCGTGCTGTTGTCGTAAACAGCAACAGTAAATCAGTTGTCTCTTGTGGAACTTGTTGTAGTGTAGTGACTTGTTCTCGTCCTTCCAACTTTAGTGGGATGCTCCTCCTGCTGATTCCCATCAGGTATTCCACAACATGATTATGTCTGATAAAATAATCTACACCCAATTTTACCAATCTTTCAAGTTATTAGTCGACCGCCAAGGAAATAAGTGTGAGCCACATCTTCACATAAATAAGGCTGTTTGACATGTTGAAATTTGTTCACAGACTGGCGCCTTGGAGGGTCAACACTTCCGCAAGACTGGAAACCTGGTGTCCCTCTCGGAACAAAACCTGGTCGATTGCTCAGTCGATTGGTGCAACAATGGCTGCGGCGGTGGCCTCATGGACAACGCTTTCAAGTACATCTCCTATAACGGCGGCATTGACACCGAGGCTTCCTACCCCTACGAAGCTCGCGACGCTAAATGCAGGTGAGGGACAAGTGCGGGTGAGCTTTCTCAACGAAAGTAGTTGGGAGCACTGTGGACCAGCAGTGCTATTCTCCAAGGACACAGCGTTAAGTTCGTCGCTGCGACTGCGACGAAGTGCTCAGGTGATAAGTTTCCAGACCCTAATAATCGTGCAACGTAATAATTAAGGCCAGGACTGCCAGGAGCCACTGCTGCGTTTGATTTTGCCACTAATCTTTATCAATTTAGCAGTTCGTCGCTGTAGCAGCGACGAACGCAACGCTGTGTCCTTAGAAAAGCTATTCTCTGCTGGAGGCATTCGTCAATGGATATTGGTTGTTGATATGGATGCCAAGTATTGTTCAAAGTGACGCTGTCTCGGCGAGGTCGGCTGATAAAAAGGTCTCCACCAATAGGGGGAGTTCGTGCGCCATGTATGAGCTGGACACAGCACAAAGAGGTTCCTTAACCCCACTTTTTAGACTTATCGCATCCACACTCGCCTTCCTACGCTACCCACACAGCTCGCAGGACAGTACACTGTCCAGCGCTCAGTCGCAATGGTACAGCAGGATTTGATTAGGGTCCTAATGTTGTAGAGGCAAACGGTATATTATGTATAGCTGTTTCCATATGATTTCATTCAATGTATAGCTGTTGCCCGCGGCTCCGCCCGCGTGGACGTCAATTTTCGCCTTTTTTATTATATCGCCGGTTCTAATCAGCCGATTGTGATCAAATATGCGTAAGATTTTGAGTCTAACCAAAACCTTTCTAAATAAAAAAACCTGTCGCGATGGACGTAAAAAATACTGAACGGATTTTGATGCGGTTTTTTTATTAGAAAGGTCTTGCTTAGACTAAAAATTTACCGCATGTTTGGTTGTAATTGGTTAAGTAGAACCGGAGATATGACCAAAAACAACCTAAAAACGAAGCGCGGGCGAAGCCACGGGTATCAGCTTGTATAAAAAGTAGCCTATATGTTGCCCAGAACTATGAACTATAATCGCACCAAGTTTGATCAAAATCCCTCCAGTAGTTTTTGATTTTAGCGTGAACAAAAATTAAGTGCGGACAAACAGAGGCACAGAGACGCAGACAAACAGACAAACAGACAAAAATTCTAAAAATCATTGTTTTGGCATCTATTACATTCATAAAGTCCCCTAATTTTTTATTTTTTCATATATCTTCCATGTACAGACGCCGCTCAGTTACAGATTTATTATATGTATAGATGTACTTAGGCCGGTTATATTTAAATATTGTTTTCATCACACCACCTCGGAAAGAGTACTTTGACCTTCGATATCTGAGCGCAAACAGCTATTTGATATACACGAGTGCAAAGTTGCTTTTTAACCGGGTACTCAGTTTTGATGACCGCGTAAGCTTAATTTCACCCATTCAAAAAATAGAACCTTGAGCGTTAGCGAGGGAATCAAAAGAGTACTAAGTGCAAAACAATACATTTATAATCACGAGGTACTTTTCTTTGTCACTCGAATCATTTATTTTAGTTTTCACACTTGTTTTCAACTTTCTTTTATGATTATTATTTAATTCTTTATTGTAAACTTTAAACACAAATGATGTACAAAGGCGACCTTAACTCAAAATGAGTTCTCTCCCTGCAAACCTTTGAGTTATAGAGGAAGAGTAGTTCGAGAGGGTTAGAAGTGTACAAAGACAAAAAGAAATAATTTAGAAATTAAAAAACCCGACTGCGTAAAAAACTAAAAAGAAAAAATAAACACTCAGATGTCCGGTGGTCTAGAAACATAACAACTTAACAGTCGGGATCCACTATTCAACAGCCAATCTTATTTTTCAATGGATCCCGACTGTTAAGTTGTTATGTTTCTAGACCACCGGACATCTGAGTGTTAATTTTTTTCTTTTTAGTTTTTTACGCAGTCGGGTTTTTTAATTTCTAAATTATATTTTTTTATTTTATACTTTTTAGTTATAAAGTGTCCTAGCCAGCTATTTACCCGATTGGCCTTTCTACTGTCTAATAAAAACCTATGAATTGTTGTTACGCAACTTTAAATCGCTATAAATCCTAAATGGTCAATGGAATCGAAAAATGTTGAAAGGAAACTAAAAATGATTTTTAAATATCTATTCAACGATACCCCACTTGACATAGTTTGCTGACTTTCATTTTTTTAATTTTCACAATATGGCGACCAGTAGTCGCCATATTGAATTTTCACTGACGTCATGTCTTTAGTGACACTCGCCGGACTAAGAGGAATCGATTGACGTGTAAATCATGAAAATCGGCCCAGGCGTTTGGTCTGTATAGTGCTTCAAAGGAACATACAAACATACATACATACATACATACATACATACATACATACATACATACATACATACATACATACATACATAGGCTGTTAAACACATTACCACTCCTTTGCGTTGCGCAGTCGGGTAAATAGGTAGGTACAATGTGCTTCCAAAGTAGTCAAAATTATGTAAAGAATATAAATTCAATTTTATGTTCGCAGACATAGCATTCAAATAGTTGTAAGCATCCAGAGTGTTCAAAACATCTTCGATGTAAGTTGTCAATATTATGTTAGCTGTTACAGTGTTCATATTAATGTTGTCAAATAGGACTTTCAATGGTATCTATGCACCGTAGAGCCAAAAGTCATTAAGGCCGGCTACAATCCCCTTTTGAGTCATGTTCCTCAAAACTAAGGCCTGCCACACATAGTGCATTGTTAGTTCGCTCACCAGGTGTGTTAAATGAATATTTAAAATCTGATGGCTTAAAACTAGTGCAACAGCTAGTCTATCTAAATAAAATAAATCAAAACAACGAGTTGTAAAAAAGAACTTATATTTTCTTAGAATCTAGTGTAACCACCGTTGGCATTGATTACATCAAGTAGGCGTTGTCTCATTGATCTAACTGTGTTAAAACAGAATGAACTTCCCCTCAATGATTCCCAAATTGCATTTACATGCATCCGTAAATTTTCGGTACTGCGAGCCTGTTCATGATTCCACATTTGGACCATTCTACCCCAGACGTTCTCAATAGGATTAAGGTCTGGGCTTTTGGGAGGTAGGGTTATTAAATTTAACTCTCCGTTTTCAGAAATATAATCCTGAACCACTCTTGAATTATGTATAGTAGCTTCCGTCTTGTATAAAAGTTATCGCCTCTTCAAAGGGATAAAATATTTGTGCTGTGGGTAACAACACCTCTTCCAAAATATCTTTATAAGTCAATCCATTTAGACGCCCACCAACTTCGATTAACTCACCGGGTCCAACTTCCGAAATCCATCCCCAAAAACCAAGCGATATGCGTCCACTTCTGTTATTGGGCAAGATATTTTCTTCATTATATCTTGTATTATCGTATCTCCACAGAGAGAGGCGACCATGCGTAGAGTTACAAAACACTTTTTCATCAACAAAAACAACCTTACTAAAATCGTAATCTAAATAGCTTAGTGCGAATTGGAGTCTTAAAGATTTATGTCTGGGTGTTAAATGAGGTTTTTTTGCCGGCACACGATTATGGAGGCCCGATTCCTTAAGCCTTCGACGTATTGTACTTTGGGATATGCTATGACTAGTCGCCAATTGGGAAGTGTTAACAAAACGGTCCACTCGCACATTTTGTATCAGTGCACGGTCTTGTTGGATGTTACTAATACGCGGACGACCTGTTGTAACATGGCGTGAAATCCCTCCTGTTTCACGCCAGCGCGATATCCTCTGGATACAGTTACAGATACAGTGTTTCTCTAAAAGATTATAAAAATCGTTAGTCGGACATTGTATGCAATATAAATTAAAAGGAGAATGTTAATAATCGGCTTCTGACCCATGGTTACACTGATTGGTTACACTGATGTAACAACGGAGCATACCTATGATCGGTAGTTACACTGATGATCGGTATTTACATAAATAAAAAAATACTCACGCTTATGCCAAGTTCATCGGCTATGTCAGTAACAGAAACATTTTCCCGATGTAAATTTATTATACGATGCTTGGTTTGCTCATCTAAATGATATGGAGGCATGCTAATTTAATAAAATAATACAACTATTTCATTTAAATTTGCAATGTAATACACATAGACAACATGACATATTATTCCGTGACATTAATATAATTTTATTAAAGTTTCCTTGTCCTGTCCTAAAGTCCTTAAAAGAGTTTCCTTTTCAAAGAAAATTCCATTCTATTTAGGGATGTTAGAACATATCTAAACTATGTTTCCTTTCTAATAATCAAAATTTCTAATAAACAAAAGACATATCAATTACGTCATGCACGAAATGAGCAGGATGGATAATCAAGGAAAAAGGGCAACAAAATATTTATTACTAACATTTTATTCCAATATACACTCTAGCTACGGATATTAAAGATGACTTTCCTAATTTTGAAGATATTTTTGACTAGTATGAATGCATAGATACCATTAAACGACCTATTTGACAACATTAATATGAACACTGTAACAGCTAACATAATATTGACAACTTACATCGAAGATGTTTTGAACACTCTGGATGCTTACAACTATTTGAATGCTATGTCTGCGAACATAAAATTGAATTTATATTCTTTACATAATTTTGACTACTTTGGAAGCACATATCTATCTGATGCTGACTGTACATGCTAGTAGCTACAATACATACATATAATAAAAAGTACCCGGTCGGTAAATATATACAATATATATGTTACGACTAATAGCCGAAGTGCGGCTGCACCTAGTTTTAGCCGGTTAGAACTAGGTGTAGCCACTTACCGTAACCTAACCTAACCTAACCGAACCGGCTAAAACTAGGTGCAGCCAAACTTCGGGTATTAGCCGTAACATATACATACATAAATATACATACACATATATAAATACATTCGTAGTTGATCTTATTGATATAAGAAATACTCTTTAAATCTACCTCTGAAAATGTCCAGACTGCTACTAGTACTACGGATAGGGTGTGGAAGCGAATTCCAGAAACGAACAGCTTGCACCGTAAAAAATCTGTCATAGCAACTAGAGCTTTGAAGAGATGAAGAAAGACGACAGGGTTTGCCCCTGTCGTCTAGGCACAAGATATTGAAAGCGTTTCTGCAGATAGGATGGAGAATTAGGATTATGAAGTAAAGTGTATAAAAGTGCACAAAGCGGCTCCGAGTCTGAGTATTTAAATTTAAGTACCTAGTTGTACATACCTACCTACCTATATAAATTTGGCGCCATAGAGGTGGAAATTTAATTATGTTTTAAATTCACTAACTTAGCGCACATGATGTTCAAATTTACTTTATCCTCTGGCTAGAGGATAAAAACGACTTTTGAACTCAAATATCAAAGAGCAAAAGCACAAAAAGTGCTCTTTCTGACTAAGGTGGTGGGATGAAAAGTAAATCTATCTTTTTGAAATATATCATTACTTTTTGTAAAGAAAACTAGGCAAGTATTGAGGAAATGCATACATACATAATACAAATCACGCTTTTTCCCATTGGGGTAGGCACCGCTTATTTTTTTACTTTTTTTGTATTAGATTTTTTCCTACGCTTACACAATTTTTACGACTTTTGAACCTAAATATTTTAAACCGTTTAAGCCAGCTTAATGAAATTTGGGCTTCTACATGACCTTATGGATCTAATTAAACACGCGTAGTTTTATATGTTTACGTTAAAAAGGTTTTGAGTTATAGAAGGATCAAAAGTGGCACTAAATGGTTCGTATAATATTACACTTAGCGCTGGCTAGCCAGTTCCTTTGTTTGAACTTGGCTTGACACGCTGCCGCGTGTCTAGATTTAAATATAGAACATCGTGTGGGCTAAGTTTGTGAATAAAAAAAAACTAAATGGTCCATTCGTTTGTGAGCGATATTGCCACAGATACACTCTTTAAAAAGCAGGCAACCGGAACAGCTGCTTAGATTCAATAGTCCAAAACTGGTTCATTAGCATTCTAGCATAAGTTGGAAGAGTCCTAAACCAGCATTTGACGTGAGCAGGTACTCGGCACAGAAAATAGGCGCTGACGACATGGGCTACGCGGATCTTGGTACGGAAAACGAGGAGATATTGCAGAAGGCCGTGGCCCACATGGGGCCCGTGTCCGTCGCCATCGACGCGTCGCAGGACAGCTTCCGGTTCTACGCCGGCGGCGTGTACTACGACATCGATTGCAGTTCTTGGCAACTGGATCACGGAGTGAGTAGCTTTATCATTTCACCAATGGTGATTTTTGTTCTAGAAGCTGTTTTGTTATTTGGTTTATTTACTTATATGTGTGTCGCCACATGTGTATAGGAACATACAACAAGGGACTTGTAAGTGCAGTGTACCAGGTACCTACCTATTTTATATCTACTTAGAATTTTGACCAAACACGGTTGAGCGAGGCCTCCTACCAAAATAAAAAAATACGTCAAATTTGAAGTCTAAGCAAGACCTTTCTAATAAAACAAACCGCATTAAAATCCGTCCAGTACTTTTTACGAGTGGAGACCAGTGGAGTGGAAAGGGGTATGGAGTGGAGTGGTGAGTCGAGTGAAGAGTCGTTTTATTAAATAGAGTTGGTGGCATTGAACCCCAAGCCGACAGCACCTTCCAGTCGGTGCACATGTTAAACAATAAACGAGGCTGCGGCGCAGGCTTGCCTCTCAAGGTTGGGAGGTCAGACGGCAGTCCCAGAGCGGAACCCAGACTCCAAGCTACAAACTTAATTGGGACGCAACCAAAAGCGCTTAAAGGATAAGGTTGTTTAATTAAATGATTCTCGATAACCATTAGCAATATCAAGTCATTATTACACATTTAGTTGTTCACATTACACGCAAATGAAATAAATGGATAGGAATATGAATTCAAGTATTCTTTTATGGTCTATCAGTTGCTCTTCAGTATGGTTCACCGGTAGGTCTAGATAATTCGTGTAAGCTTTCGACGATTCTTTTTGAGCAAATGCTGGTAAAATGTTGTTTCCGCCTCCTTGTTCATGTGTAGCCAAACTAGTAGTAAACCACCTTGTGAATGGCGTTAATGTGGCCTAGGGTCGCATGCAATGCCAATAGAGTCCCACCCCATGCCACATGAGATCCGTGTCTCTGTCAAGCCTATTTTAGATTAGGTGACCGCACAGGTTCTTTTTGAAGAAAATTTTAATGAACCCAAACTTGCAGGTGTTAGCGGTCGGTTACGGCACCGACGAGAAAGGAGGTGACTACTGGCTGGTGAAGAACTCCTGGGGCCGCGACTGGGGCGACCACGGCTACATCAAGATGGCGCGCGACAGGAACAACCACTGCGGCATCGCCACCGCTGCCTCCTACCCCCTGGTGTAGGCACTCCGCCCTCCCCCTCCCCTAGACGCACTCACTGCGACCAACACGCGGGTGTGCCCATACACCTTGACGCGCCTCTTCAGCTGAACCTAAGCTGGATACTTAATCTGTGAACTGTATCGAGGCTTGGTTCAATTATTTGATATTTACTGTACACGCAAAAGACAAACCAATTGAAATCTGAACTGGATAAAAAGTAAATAAATACAATGAAATCGGATCATTCCAAATAGTCTGGCAAAATGTATCCAAAACTGGTCGCGACAATGCACGCATTGTTACTAGAAGACGATTGCAATGTTGCCAGACAAAACGTTCATAGCGCATTTACTCCTAGACTTTTGTCAGGATGTATAAATATATCAATATAATACAATAATTAGCAAATGTAATGCATTATTTGTTAGTAGTTCGGCTTGTCCATGACACATGACTACATTTTAGTGTGGAAGTGCCTCATTATCACATAACTATTATTGTCTCATGCTCATTAGGTACGTGTCATTTAGAGATAAGTTTAGTGCTAAGGATAAAGTTTATAGTGTTCATATGAAGCGGCGCTTGTGATAAATATTGTAACGGTGGCGCTTGTTATATTGAACCAAATACAACAATATTTTATAATAGCTGTGTTTTTGTTCCCTTCCCTTCAGTTAGACGCGCATGACGTAACCTTTAAAATCGTGTCATTGGTTCGGCATTGTACCTATTAATGTGAATTAAATTAAGACACGGATTTTGTATTGTTGGTAGCTCGACTCGAAATAAAACCCGACTGCTGTTATTCATTAATTTTCTTTCCGTATACGATTTGCGAATGGGTACCGCCTGCTGTCAAACTTGTTTTGGTTTTTCAACAGCAGTTGGGTTTTTTTAGTTTTTAATCATTTATTTTATTTTATAATCTATAGTTACGACATTAACCAACATATTGGTTTTTGAAATGTCTTTTTAATTCCCTTCATTTTGTTACACTACTCGATAAGTTAGAGTAAAAATATTTTTGTCAAAAAACATTTTAGCACCAGAAATCGGAATTATGTTTTTTGTTCACATTTCACACTCTCGGGAGATGCACACCTTTCATTTGAGATCATATTCATCGAAATCCGTCCAGCCGTTAGGCCTATAGAGGGGAACAAAGAAAACTACATACATATACGCGCTAAACACATTACTCTCGCTGGCGCAGTCGGGTAAAAAAGGATAACTCAATACCTATTGAAATATAACTGATAATGGAGTGCCATTATCAGTTATATTTCACACAAGTAGTGACTTGTATGGACGTAATCTGTGCTATAGAGAATGACAGCCGTACCAATGAGCTACCAAGAACACTGCAAGAACATTATACTCTGTCTAGTGTAGGATGATAAAAATGACAGTTCATGTCTATAAAGTGTCGTATTTTTTTATACAAAATAAAATTATTTTAAATTATAGGTACCTACCCCTAAAATTATTGTAATATTAGACAAGCCCCGCCCACTTGTCATAGTGAAGCGTCTTGCAAGAATTTAGCACAATTGACTATACCTACACAAATGAATAGAATGAATCGAATTTAAAATAATTTATTGAAATTATTAAGTACATTATACTGCTAAAATATTTTCTGGTGGTTTTTGATATAATTTTCTAATATGATCCGAAACATTTTTTATTAAACTATCTGGATACTTACAAAATAAAATATTAACATTGTGAGAAAATATTAAGTAGGTATAATATGTACAAATTTAACAAAAGTTTAGGTGTCGAAGAATTCCTCCCCATCGATGTCGACTGATAACGTACCCAAAAGGCTGGCGGCATTGCAACGTGGCATTGCAACGTTGGATGGCAATGCCAATTCTCTGAGTAAAAAAGAAGCCAGCCATTTGGTCACGTGAAGCGTCGACCAGTCGCTTTGCGATTTCTTTATTAAAGCGACCGTGCGCTCGGACCCCACGAACATAATGTTTCGACCCCAAACGGCTCAAAGAATTATAATTGTTAATCAAATTGTTATATTTGCACCGTTTGAGGGTCTCCTCTGATGCCGCAGCAGCGCAGGCGCAGCTCGTAAATACAAAACATAAATACTATAGGTACCATAAAACTGCCACGGGAGACGCTGCTGCCTGCGGCCAATCCGGCCGGGGTGGGAGTGGCCCTCTAGAGGGCTGCTCCGAGGCTCTCCACGTGTCCCTCTGACTAGCAGATGGCACAGTGGGGAGCGAGCGGGGGGCGAGCTAATTGTCGCCGACGGTTGGATGACAGGACGGCCTCCTGTCACCCTACACCCCACCGTCGGCGAAGTGGCGCGATGCTCGCCCCAGCCCCCCTTTCGGGGGGTCGAGGGGGCCATCTTAAAACCGTAGATGGCCCGGGGTCAGCTGGGGTGCGAGGGATATGCCTATTGGGTAACCTTACACCCCGGTTACTAAGGCCCGAGACGGCGTGCGGTCTTAGTCGGTTCGATCCCGACATAACCACCCCCGATGGCCGACGGGGATGGTATCCATGGGGATTTCCGCACGATAAAAAAAAAAAAAGGTACCATAAAACTTCTCTTTTGTCATCGAAGTAAGGTACCTAAAATAATAAAAAATAAAAAGTTTTTGTGCTTTTGTAAATATCGATTCCATATTCTACGGGAACGATAATCGAACATCGAAAGATTCATTTTCGATCATACTATTATGGGCTACCCTACTTAGAGCTGTCATTTTTATCATCCTACATTAGACAAAGTCTATTCTCTGTCTACGGACAAAGTACCTACAGAAATTTTTGTTTTAGCCGTTTAGTCAAATTCTGCAATTTTTTATACGATTAAAAACCGTAACAATTTTACAATATTTATTAACCACTATTATAACAGTTATGTATCGTTATTTATTTTAAAAATTAATTAATTAATTTCAAAAAAAATTATAGGGATGTCTAAAAAAAATAGTATCATCTTTACATACTCACATTATTTTATTATTTATTTTATTCATATTGAGTAAGTAGAAGTCTAGAGAGGAATGTTATTGCATTGAGGTAGAAGTAGTATATAATAAATTCTGTTTGATTTTGAATTGATTTGTCGATACAGCTTTTTATAGGACATCCCTAGCCAAGAAATCAATCATTACACAGAGATGTTTGTCGAATTTTGGCGCCAACGCTAAAAAGACACATCGGGGCATTGTATCATTTTTAAAATTAGTGTAAAATGTAGTAATTATGTGTAAAAATGGTGGATTTTTAAACATAACATCTTCGGCAACGTGCACGAGTTTGGGAAAGTGGTATATTACCGTGGTTTGTGCTTTTCAAGTTTTTCAACGTTGATTCTAAATAAAATCTCCACTATTTTACTGGGGCAAGTGGGGCAAGCAAGACTGAAGGAAGACTGACTTGACTATTGACTATGAAGACCTTGACTGTGACTAAATAACGAAAACGCTGCATCATACATTTATATGCAAATTATAATACTTGTTTGTGGCAAATTGCAATGCAAAGAAGCCATTTAAAAAAAATTACGAACGTATTATAAACCATTGAACTTGCATTGAAAGTTTTGGCGCCAACGCTGAAAAAGACAATTTGTGTAAAATGTAGTTATTATGTGTAAAAATGGCAACGTGTACGAGTTCGGGAAAGTGGTATATTACCGTGAATTGTGCTTTTCAACGTTGATTCCAAAACTCCATAGAAGCCTCTAGTAATGTCTCCACTATTTTACTGGGGTAAGACTGTGGAGGAACGGGATGTGACGTCCCTCCAACACAAAGGGAGGATCCTCCGACCAGGCAAGGTGACGCCTGGTCACGCCTAGCGGGCCGCGGCCCAACGGTAGTACTGGATACCCTCAGCACCCCCGGCTGGGGGGGCGAGAAACTGCCTTTGGGCGCTGGGCCACCATAGCAGTGGCGTGTGTCTCTCGGCCACTCTATAGTGGCCGGTCCTGGGGGCGAGGTTTTCCTCTTCTGCAGCTTGGCGCCGGGGTCGCGTCCTCTTCACGCCGCCGGCGGTCAACCCCCGCCGTGTGAGACTGTGTTCACAGAGGCCCGGCTGAGGCGACAAGCGACAGGCGACGGCTTCGTGGAGGCAGCCCCGCGGCGCGCAGTGAGTGTACACACTGAGAGTGTGTGCGTGCTAGATAAGAAAAATGCAGGTGTTTATGTTAAACACATTGCAATATGAGCCGTAAACGCTTGGACTCACGGCGCGGCGGCCCAACGGTTATCGTTGGGATCTTGTTTATTATGCCACAGTGCGATTTGCAATTTCGCGATGCAGGATCGTAGTGACGTATAATAGTTGTGACGTATAGTTGAGTCAATTTAATAGGTCACATTTGACGTTTGTCAGTTTTATATTCATAATGAGGTGACCTGTTAAAAAAGGTCGATTAAAACGAATGAATCGATACGGACTTGAAAGATAATGTGAATTTTTAAAATCCTCAGGTGAATCCCGGTCTCATTATTATTTTTTCTTTCGTAAATTTAAGGAGCAAAATAAGACAAGTACATGATCTATACTTATAATAAAACTGTAGAGAGGTCAATTCTGTTCATTGAATATATTTACAAAATAACTATTGGGGGATGATTGGTGATCGATACTAATGCGAAAAATGCAATCAGTAAATTTTTTGTCGCTACGTGGTTATTAGTTTTATGATGATATTTCTTCACAAGTAATCATTTCATTCGATTCTACATATCAGCTTTCGATTTTTAGAGTAACATGCCTAGTGTTTAAAAAGAAAAAGGATTAACTGACACAACATTGTAATGACAAGGTAATGACGGATCTTTAGATCAGAAATTGTTTATTATGTTTAGAATGGTTTATTGGTGAAAGCAAATCGTAAAATTACTTGTATCTGTCATTATTACAATAAATATGTAATAGTAATTGAAAAAAGTTAAGCAATGAGGATCAGTCACTTTTTTAGCTGAGTATGCAGTTTTATAGACCTAAAAAAAAACAATAAATTCTGTAAAAAAATTATTTGAATCGGATCAAAAATGACGGAGTTATAGCCATTTTAGTGCGGTAATCTCAAAAACGCTCGCCACCGCGTAGAAAAACCCTGTGACGTCATCGCTCACGCTCGACGACGTCGTCGCGCGCCGCGCCGCGCCGCTATGGAGAATATAGGGCTATTCGGATAAAACATTTCATGAATTTTTTTTTAAATTATAGAATTAAGTATTTTTTCTTTTTTTTATACTATGTAGGTGGCAGACAAGCACACGGCCCACCTGATGGGAAGCTGTCATCGTGGCCTATTGGACGTGTGCAACACCAGGGTGTGACACCCCTGGTGTTGCACCAGGGGTTGTCACCAGGGGTTCTGCCTACCCTGAAGGGAAGGGGGGGGGGGGCGGCTAGGAAAGGGTGGAAAGGCTAGGAAGAGGGGGGAGGAGGGGTACAGTGAGCTCTGGCTACCCTACTTACCTTACCTTCTTACAACACAACACTATGGTTATTACAGCTGCGGTGTTCTGTTGGGCGGAGGTACTACCTCAGTCAGTCGGACTGCTCAGTTCGGATGGGAGATACCGTCGGGTCCCACCTATTATTAGATGTACCTATTAATATATGAAATATTTATTCTTTCATTTGTAGTGGTTCGATAGCATTTTAAGGCATGTTGGAAATCAAGTACTTATATAACCCGTGCGGAAATCCCCACGGATATCACCCCTGTCGGCCTTTGGAGATAAAGATTAAAGATACAGATACAGATAAAGATAAAGATAAAGATAAAGATAAAGATAAAGATAAAGATAAAGATAAAGATAAAGATAAAGATAAAGATAAAGATAAAGATAAAGATAAAGATAAAGATAAAGATAAAGATAAAGATAAAGATAAAGATAAAGATAAAGATAAAGATAAAGATAAAGATAAAGATAAAGATAAAGATAAAGATAAAGATAAAGATAAAGATAAAGATAAAGATAAAGATAAAGATAAAGATAAAGATAAAGATAAAGATAAAGATAAAGATAAAGATAAAGATAAAGATAAAGATAAAGATAAAGATAAAGATAAAGATAAAGATAAAGATAAAGATAAAGATAAAGATAAAGATAAAGATAAAGATAAAGATAAAGATAAAGATAAAGATAAAGATAAAGATAAAGATAAAGATAAAGATAAAGATAAAGATAAAGATAAAGATAAAGATAAAGATAAAGATAAAGATAAAGATAAAGATAAAGATAAAGATAAAGATAAAGATAAAGATAAAGATAAAGATAAAGATAAAGATAAAGATAAAGATAAAGATAAAGATAAAGATAAAGATAAAGATAAAGATAAAGATAAAGATAAAGATAAGAGCAAGAAGAGGACACCGTGGCTTGCAAACCCGAGGGGACATCTTGAAGCCGGAGATGGTACGGGTCAGCCGGGATGCGAGGGACATACCTTTTGGGCAACCTTATACCTCGGCGCTAGAAAACCCGAGACGGCATGCGGTTTTAATCAGTTCGATTCAAACATAAAACACCCCGGTTGGGGGTGTTTTTATATTTGTCAGTCCGCCGAATTGACTGCACCCCGCCTGATGGTAAGCTGAGGTGCAGTCCTAAAGTAATGGACATCATTTCATTGAAACTTGAACACTTTCCCAAATAACGGATGTCTAGGTATACAACCACTCTACCCTTATTTGCCCCCTTAGGGGTGGATTTTTGAAAAACCGCGATTCCGGGGTACGTTTATTTTTAACCAGAAGCAGCTGTATCAAATTTCGTGCTTCTTACTTTCAAAATAACGGACTTTCATGCAACCAGCCATCGCCTATTTTACGCCTTTAGTAGTGAAATTTTGAAAACGCTGGTATACATGTATATTTATTTCTAATCAGAAGTAGGTATATAAAATTTAATGCGTCTAACATTGAAAATGAAGAACTTTCATATAAATGTGTATGCCTTATTTTGCCACCTTAGGAGTAAAAATTCTAAAAATCCGTTCTTAGTGGATTCCTACAACATAAAAAGCATCTACTGTCAAAATTTCAAGTTTGTAGGTCCAGCGGTTTAGGCTCTTCGTTGACGTATCGGCCTGTTTATCATAGGGCATCGCACACGAGGTGAGCCATGACGTCATCGACAAAAATCCAGCGAGAGTGTGCGTTTTAAAACAGCCGATTTTAAATCTTCGATAACTTCGTCATTTCTTGTCGGATTTTAATCATTTAAAAAACAAAATGCTTAGAAATTTGTAGCGCATACGTTTCATTAATTAAAAATTAAAAGTTCTGTTATGTGACTGATCCTCATTGTGCAGTTCTAACAAAACGAAAAATATAATAATTTGATGCCCACTACGGCGTACCGTTACAAGGTTACGATGTTGAATTTTGATGAATTGTCAAATGTGGCCTATTAAATTGACTCCACAAGTACAAGGAAATTTCTAATGTTCTTGGACTCCACTATAGTTCTAGTATCGAAGTAGTTTGTCGTGCTGTCACTAGATGGCGCTGGGTATTTGTGGTATCGCCACAAGACTTTGACTGACTGATTTGACTATTGACTGACCTTGACTACATTGACTAAATGACGAAAACGCTGCAGCTTATTGCATTTAATTTTTTAATTAATTCTAACTTGATTTATCAATTTACTTGACACTGGCATTCATACAATATTTGCTAAAGTAAGAGAAAAAAAAACTTGCATTGAACTTGAACCACTGACTTGAATGAACGGAACACGGAACGGAAACAAGCTTTGAAAACATTAAGTCTTTGACAGAAACATTAGAACAGATAGTTCCAGTTTGGTCGAGGTTGTAGACGCTTGTGCGTATTTGAGTTATTTTATAAACGTCGCATTTAAGAGTTTATTTTCTTAGAATTTAAAGGAGCACAATACACGCTAGGTAAGCTTTGAGAGTTTTTATATTTTTCATAAAACTTTCGATTTGTTGGGATAGGTTGGGATATTATTTTTTTGTAATCACCCCATTGTGACCCAGGCATAATAATTAGAATCTTCACTTGCTTCCTTTGTACCTATTGTTAAATCTGGTCTCAACAAAGCAATAGTAGGTATCGTTTTATTTTCTGACCGCGATAGTGCGATACTACATGCATGGACGTATAAAACCTGTTAGTCATAATTTATAGGCTTTATTCATCCATGACTACCTGCGTAGGTATATACTTACAAATGAAGTAGATACGTATACCAAAACTACCTTTATTATAATTAGGTACTGCAATAATTTGTAATTCATTCGCTTCGTAACGCGCGATCTTCAGTTGAGTTACTTCAAGCCTTTTAATGAAAATAATCATAAAAAAGTAGGTAATTTAACAGTAACTTTAAATAGGTCCTAGGTCTCAGACTATAAGAAAGTCTGAGGTCCTAGGTACAGTCAAAACGAATAGGGGACAGACTAGAAATATAACTAGTATAGTAGATTGCTCTGTACCTATTGTATAGTTTTAATAACAAAGGACTGAACAACATCCTATACCTATAAGGAACTAGCATCTAGTATTGTCACGCAGCTTCACCTGCGTAATTTGCTCGATCCCGTGGATAAAATCGGTTCTGTAGCTTCAGTTATCGAGTTTAAAACCAGTCTTTCCTCTTCATAATATTAGTGTACCTACCTACCTATAGATAAATCGATATTTCTATTTAACTTAATGTGTACCTACCTACCTAGGTAGGTACTAATCAAAATTATTTTGTAGGTACTTGGCTGACAATGATATTGTTAGAAATATTAGTTTAGATTTTCTTATAAGGATATCCGCCTGCCTCCTTCCTAGTTCGCAAATTAAATATGCTTTGGCACTCACGACGCGCGTACCTACATACAAATTTAATTAAACAATAATTATTCCTTCCGCATTAACTTTATATTATAATAATGTGCTCTATTCACTTTATATATTTTCTATTATTATTTATGTGATATAACTACCTACCTATTTTAAGCTAGAATAGAATCTGTTTGTCTCCAAGGTGCTTAACTAGACTTTCAATAGGTATCAATATTGATAGATAGTATCGTAGTCATGGTCGTAGGTATGTCATTAACAGTTTTTTTAGGAGTAGGCTCTGTTCTGAGGGTTTCAAACCCCTCGAGTCCTCTCCCGAAATTAAGATCTGGCTACGCCCGCCGCCGCGCCCCGGTGGAAATGAGTTAGATAAATTGTTTTTCATTTCTTTGCTTCGTTACCGCTAGACTCTGTCTAAGGAAAGCTGGACCAACAAAACCGTGGCAAATTTAAAAAAATTAGGGCAGGTATCACCAGTTATAGTTGGATAAAAACATTTTGATCGTGAAATAAAAGAATGTGCCTATTATAGTTCTTTATTAAATACTATCCTTTGCCGACGACTTCACCTGCGTGGGAGTACTGTGGGAATATCGGGGGAAAAGGTAGCAGGTTTATTCATGTTGAAATCCCCACGAATAGCACCCCCGTTGGGCATTGGGGATGGTTATGTCTGAATCGAACCGAATAAAACCGCAGATGTAGTGAAGATACAGACTAAGACTAGCTGTTGCCTGCGTGAAATTATGATCCCGTTCCCGCTACCCTTGGGAACATATTTCATGGACAAAATGTGGCCTATGAACGTGTGCAAGACATTTTGCCTGTGTTATTCCAGACTAAAAACTATCTTCAAGCGGGCTTATAGGAATCAGACGGAATTCAATTATTAGAAAAAAATATTATTAATTATAATCAAAATTAGATTCCAAATATTCTTCACCATCATCCGAGCTGCTTGATCCATCATCAGTCACACTTATAAATAATTATATTAATTAAATAAATATTGTCGAAAAGTACAAATATCTAATACAAAAGCGAATATTTTTATATTCATTCATTCAGATACAATGAGGAGCATAGCCGTGCTGTTGTGCGTGTTGGCAGCCGCCAGCGCCGTCAACTTCATCGACCTCATCAGGGAAGAGTTCCACGCCTTCAAGGTACCTAATTAATTAATTCTGACGCTAAACGTTTTTGGTCAGAGAAGTAACACTAAGTCTACAATAAGGATTCTTCTTCTTTGCTACCTTGATAGTGTGATAACATACAATAGGTACTAATGGCTTGCCCATTGTTTACAAGTGTTCTGTAGGAAGTAGAAACTTTAATAGGTACATTAAAAAGTGTACATATTACGAATTTCAAAAAATCTCTTCTATAAGCAGGTGCTCATTGAGAATCGGTTTTTATCTATAATGTTATTGATTCGTGCTGGAGCCTGCCCTTCTGTTAACATACATACTTGATAATTCTGTGATAGTTGGAACATAACAAGACATATGAGAGTGAAGTTGAAGAAAAGTTCCGCATGAAGATCTTCGCTGAGAATAAGTTGCGCATCGCCAAGCACAACCAGCGCTTCCAGAAAGGGCTCGAGACGTACCATCTGAAGGTCAACAGGTTCACCGACATGCTGCACCACGAGTTCGTGCACATGATGAACGGATTCAACAAGACTGTCAAGTAAGTAACCAAATATACATATAACCCCCAACCTCGAGTGCCCAGTGTGAGTTTTTGTATTTGCCGTTTCACGCTCACTCGTGAGTGCGTAAATGCTTAATTTGTATTGGATGAAAAATTATTCACACCACCACCACCAGGTGGCACTAATCCAATCCTATACAAAGCGTTTTCGCACTCACGAGTGCGAATGTTATCAAAAGTAAATCTCCTAGTCCCATTCCCTGTATTTTTGTTTCTCCTACCCTCCCATTGGGCAATACTTAGCACAGATACAATAGTTAGGTCGTAGGTAGATACTTTGTTTGGGTTCTTTGACATTTTGTTTTGATTGAACCCTGTGACACTTTTTGTTTAAAAATCTAGTCCGAAGTTCAAAGTGAAGCGAACATTCGTGTGTCAATATTATTATTGTCTGCATTCTATGTGTAATTATTATTATGTACTAGCTCGTATGTCGATCGACTATTCAACTTAAAAGTTGGTACACGATACTTTTTAAAGACTTCCATGGAATAAATGTTCAATTGTAACAATCTCCTATTTCACCAATATCGGTCTATGGAGGTGATAAGTTAAAACCACGGGTAAAACCACAGACATCTTTGTTCTGTGGATACACAAGGCATAGCTAGGTTCATTAGGAAATAATGACCTTGATTACTCACATTAAACAATATTTCACGTTCATAACGAATTGAAAGACAAATAATAGCTATTGATAAGTATATAAAATAGGTAGGTACTCGACTCGATCAGCTCGCTATAATAAAAACAATGAGTTGTTATGTTTGTGAACTATGTTGTATTGTATTTATTATTATCGTCTAAGGTTTTTCCTTTATAGGTCATTGATATAGAACATTCGTGTCGGATAAAGAATCCGCAGTCGTAGCTACTCGGAGGTCAGGCGGGTCAATGTTGGGGTATTTGCCGAATAACGCAGGGACTATTACATTTAATTTAAACGTATATAAAGCAAGCAGCAACATTATTTACATATATACACAATACACCTATATGTATTCGAATTCCCGACAGAGCAGGTAGAGGCAGACCATACCCACATTTCGCCCGCCACATTCGTTCCCACCCATGTAATAACGTATGAGCATATTGCCGTAGAGAACTAATAGTTAAAGCCGTGAACGAACATAAAAGTGAGTAGATATAGAACTATGTACTAAATCTGATAATAATGGACTCTCTAATTATATTTATTCACCTTTATGTATATTTAATTAAACTAAATTAGTTAACAATGAGTAGGCACCTATCTGCTAAAGTTTAATCAGCTGTTTAAATACTAGTTAATGAACCACGACTAGACGTTATTAACGCTCTTTTATTATTATGTTCCAACTCTCTGAATGGGTGGTATTATCACTAATCTACATTTTACCAGTAGTAGGTACTTTCAACCGCCGACGTTTCCAGACTCCGCTCAGTTACTGAGGATTTCCCATCATTAAAAGTCAGGGATTGTTTCCATTTACGCGGAGATGAACGAAGTGAAGCGGAGAAGAGCACGACGAGCTATCTTAATTTACTTACGAACTAGCTAATACCTGCGGCTACGCCCGCCTGCAATTCTGATCCTGATCCTCATCCACAACCCAGACTTATGGTCAACGCTGCGTATCTCCACTCCGCTCCACTACAATCTGCACCAATTTCCAAGTACAAGGTGTCCGTCTGTCTGCAGACACAACAAGGGGCTGCTCAACAAGGGGCACAAGACCAGAGGGGCAAAGTACATCTCCCCCGAGAACGTCAAGCTGCCCGACCAAGTAGACTGGCGCTCGAAGGGCGCCGTCACCGAAGTCAAGGACCAGGGCAAGTGCGGCTCGTGCTGGTCCTTCAGTACTGTGAGTATCTTAGAACATCTATCTAAGGCGTTATGGTCCTAAACACTTTAAATACCTACCGTAGTTTTTATATTGAAGCCTTGTACAACCAACGCTCGTCGACGCTTAAGTAGGCGGTATTATGCCTTGTACGCTTTTTACCCGACTGCCGAAGGAGGGTAATATTTTTTGAAATTATGTATGTATCTCTGTCCATATCCTTAGCACGGCCTACAGCCTGAACGGTTTGATGGATTTTGTCATGGAGGTAACATTTGATTCGTCGTGATTATCGTGAGGCCACGCTTCCTCTCCATCCTATGGGTACACGTAGATCATGGTTCTTCAAACCAGATTAGTATGCCTGTACCGTTCCCACACAGGAGATGCCGTGACAAATGGACTCTTCGAATACCTGAGTCGGGCGGCAGATGATGCGCAGGAGCTGTTTCCGAACGCGGAATTGGTATTTTTGGGAGATTTTAATGCCTTTAATAAAAAATAAATTACCTTGCATGGTGTAGATACCTACTACTGTTCAAGTTAAATCTCGGCCACATCATGTTGTAGGTAATTACTGGTATCACGCCACGGCATGGACGCTACAATTATGACGTTGGCCGCTCGCCCACCGCCGCACTAACCGGTAGCGGGTGAACAGTGCACACTGAATGTTTTGCTGCGATCATGTGACTTCAATCAGGCTGCCCCGTACCCGTACAACTCGTTTACGGATGAGTGAGTCGAGCGTCGCATCGGAAGTTTTCTTTCCTCAATTCTCATTTTAATATTGCATCGTGTGGATCTAACTTAGCAAGACGAAATGTTTTCTATTTCTTTCCGTACTTATTTATTTAGATGAGATCAAATTCATTTAGGGTGAAACCAACAGTGCGTTGCGACAACGCATCGCAGTGTTGTGGTTTTGCCCTGATCCCTGAATAATAACTCATTTTGCATAATGTAGGTAGTTATTTTCACCTTATGAAACCAATTCGTTTTACACACATATAGGTTCTCATTATTTGAGAAAATTATCTAAATAGAAGTGGTCGATAATGTCTTGTAAATAGCGCGCGCTGTTGTCATTGCGCGGGTGGTTGAAAACAGTAAATCAGTTGTCTCTTGTAGAACTTGTTGTTGTGTAGTGACTTGTTCTTGTCCTTCCAACTTCAGTAGGATGCTCCTCCTGCTGATTCCCATCAGGTATTCCACGACATGATTGTCTGATAAATAAAATAATCTACACCTCATTTTACCAATCTTTCAAGTTATTAGTCGACCGCCAAGGAAATAAGTGTGAGCCACATCTTCACATAAATAAGGCTGCTTGACATGTTAAATTTGTCCACAGACTGGCGCCTTGGAGGGTCAACACTTCCGCAAGACTGGAACCCTGGTGGCCCTCTCGGAACAAAACCTGGTCGACTGCTCAGGTAGTTACGGCAACAATGGCTGCAACGGTGGCCTCATGGACAACGCCTTCAAGTACATCCGCGATAACGGTGGCATTGACACCGAGGCTTCCTACCCCTATGAGGGTCACGACGATAAATGCAGGTGAGGGACAAGTGGCATTACAAGGTTTTTACAGGGTCGGCAGCGCGAGTGTGACGCCCCTGGTGTTGCGTACGTCAATAGGCCACGGTAACCGCTTTCCATAAGGTGGGCTGTGTGTTTGTCTGCCACCTAAGTGGTATAAAAAAAGTAGTTAGGAGTATTGCGGACCAGGAAGCATTCGTCAATGGATATTAGTTGTTGATATGGACGCCAAGTATTGTTCATTGTCCATGAGTATAAATAAATATAGCAGGGCAAGTGACACCGGAACAGCTGCTTAGATCCAATACTGCCAATACTGGTTCATTAGCATTCTAGCATAAGTTGGAAGAGTCCTAAACCAGCACTTGACGTGAGCAGGTACTCGGCAAAGAACATAGGCGCTGAAGACGTTGGCTTCGTGGACGTCGATAGCGGCGACGAGGAGAAACTGCAGGAGGCCGTGGCCACCATGGGGCCCGTGTCCGTCGCCATCGACGCGTCGCAGGGCAGCTTCCAGTTCTACGCCGGCGGCGTGTACTACGAGCCCAATTGTAGTTCTGAGGAACTGGATCACGGAGTGAGTACCCTTCATCATCTCACTATTGGTGATTTTTGTTGTAAGTTCAGTGTACCAGGTGCCTACCTATATTATAGTGCGCGGCATCTAACGTGGCCAGATTTTGGAGTAGTATGGGCCCCACTACTCCAAAACCTTGCCAAGTTAGATGCTGTACACTATACTTGTTTGTGGCAAAATGCGTCGCCTAGAAACAAATATAGTGTACAGCATCTAACTTGGCAAGGTTTTGGAGTAGTGGGGCCCATACTACTCCAAAATCTGGCCACGTTAGATGCCGCGCACTATATATCTACTTAGAATCTTGACTAAAAGCGGGTGAGCGAGGCCCCTCCGCCAGTCAGTCGGCTTGCCTCTCAGGCAACCTACAAACTTAATTTGGACGCAACCGAAAACGCTAAGAGGATGAGGTTGTTTATTTAAATGATTCTCGGTGTGTTCCACTCGGCGCATCGCCCAGTTCAACCAGTTCCCCGGCGAGTGACGAGTGCTTACGTAACGTTGTTGTCGATACCGCGCGGCGAGTGCGTACGCAGCACGCCCGGTCATGGTCACTGCGGTGACCTTTCGTCAGCAGTTTATTTACACGCTAGTTTTAGCAATATTAAGTTTAAGTAATTATTACACATATTTAGGTTTTGCAAGTATCTACTATCGTCTATCGGTTGCTCTTCAGTACCATATTGGACTTTCGATGATTCTCCTATTATAATTATTTTGCTCTGTGCATCGTGCTAGTAAAATGTTTATTCTAGCTCATTGTTCACGTGTATTGTAGCCCAACTTTGTGAATGGCGTTAATGTGGCCTACCCCATGCTATGTTTTGAAGAAAATTTTAATGAACCCAAACTTGTAGGTGTTGGCGGTCGGTTACGGCACCGACGAGAAAGGAGGTGACTACTGGCTGGTAAAGAACTCCTGGGGCCGCGGCTGGGGCGACCTCGGCTACATCAAGATGGCGCGCAACAGGAACAACCACTGCGGCATCGCCACCACCGCCTCCTACCCCCTGGTGTAGGCACTCCGCCCTCCCCCTCCCCTAGACGCAATCACTGCGACCAACACGCGGGCGTGCCCATACACCTTGACGCGCCTCTTCAGCTGAACCTAAGCTGGGTACTTAATCTGTGAACTGTATCGAGGCTTGGTTCAATATATTTGATATTTACTGTACACGCAAAAGACAAACCAATTGAAATCTGAACTGGATTAAAGTAAATAAGTCCAATGAAATCGGATCATTCCAAATAGTCTGGCAAAATGTATCCAAAACTGGCCGCGACAATGCACGCATTGTTACTAGAAGATGATTGCAATGTTGCTAGACAAAACGTTCATAGCGCATTTACTCCTAGACTTTTGTCAGGATGTATAAATATATCAATATAATACAATAATTAGCAAATGTAATGCATTATTTGTTAGTAGTTCGGCTTGTCCATGACATAATATGACTACATTTTAGTGCGGAAGTGCCTCATTATCACATTACTTTTATAATATTGTCTCATGCTCATTACCTACGTGTCATTTAGAGATAAGTTTAGTGCTAAGGATAAAGTTTATACTGTTCATATGAAGCGGCGCTTGTGATAAATATTGTAACGGTGGCGCTTGTTATATTGAACCAAATACAACAATATTTTATAATAGCTGTGTTTTTGTTTCCTTCCCTTCAGTTAGACGCGCATGACGTAACCTTTAAAATGGTGTCATTGGTTAGGCATTGTATTAATGCGAATTTAATTAAGACAGGGATTTTACATTGTTGGTAGCTCTGTTGTCAAAAAGTCGGTCTTCTTGAGTTCGAATCCTGGATTACACCTCCGATGACGTGACTTCACTCCTAGTACCTGCAAATTAGCTTAGCTGGAGTGGTTAACGCGAATAATATTAATTTTTGGTGGGTATGTACCTATTCTTATACCTAATCGAAACTTATGGCGCGGTGGTAGACAGGAGAAGCGAGTTGAAGTGTCAACGTGTGCGTGTAGTGGAACAAAGCCGACCTCCTGTATCTACTTATACATTTGGTGCTTACCAAAAATAAAAAATAGGCGTACGAGTATACACAAGTAAGCGTAATACACAGGTATACATAAATATTGCGAGCGGTATTCAGTTGACTCACACCAATTAACTCGGAAACCGGCCAAGTGTCGGTGTCACGTGAATGGGCTTACCTTCCTAGTGTTAAAAAAGTTATTGTTATCATACAAAGATATGTCCATTATACCTTATATATGAGGTTGGCTTGAGCCTCAAAGGTGTGAAAACGAGTACCTAACCTTTGAAAGTGAAGTGTAGGTACTTGCCGAAGGAATGGATCATGGACAATAGGACAGCAGCCGCATTGCTGCTGTGCTGTGGTATCGCGTGTCATAGTAGCACAGCAAATATCTCAATTTATTCATATATAGGTATGTTTAAAACAAACTAATCGAAATAAAAAGCGTGACTCATATTTGCGTCTAAGGTTATATAATAGTAGGTAATAAATGTAATTCAATAAGCGCAGGAAGTGACGGTAGCAACTCACAAGTTCACGTGTACGAAGATGGCAAGGACGAAAAACCTTTGTTTATTTGATATATTCTAGCTGTAGGTACCTAATTGCTCTAACCTCCAGTACCTAATTTCTGCAGCAACCGTGGAATATAGATCACTGGCCGTAGCCGTATACGACTCAAACGGTGCAGTTTGCACAAGGTAGCATTTAATTGCAGAATGAAACTCGGACAGCCTTGTGTTTAAAACCTATTGACTCATAGTCATACCTATTGGCTGGTAGCGTTTTGGATTTCAAAAATTCACGGGTTCGACACCTGGGTAATATCGGGACTAATTTTATCACAAAAATGCTTGCAAGAGCTGAAATGTGTGTGTGTGTTCGCAATGTTCGTGCGTTGCTAGACTGGAGGAGTGGAGTGGAGAGTGGTGAGTGTGAGTGAAGTAAGTTGAAATGGGCAAACAGAAATGATATAAGTACTTATATACCTAGTAGCCGTCGATCATTCGTAGTGTTTGTTGTACTGAAAACAAAACTACTAAATCTGAGCCACGACCACGGTCCGCCAGCGTCGCGTAGGTACGTTACATACATTATTATATCTTACTCTCACAGTGATCTCATTTCAAGTGCGTTGAGATCGAGACTCTTGGACTCTAGCTGAGGCTGACAGACATGATCATGATCACTTTAGCCGTTTACGATGTTTTCACGGCCTTACTCATACGATATCTTTTATAATATAGGTAGTAAGTACCTATATGTATAGGTAGGGTAACCTACTCGAGTCCAACCGCAGACATTAGTGACTTTGTAACAATGAGTAGATTATGTTACAGGAAAGAGTTAACAATAACCCAAACTGCAGCTTTGCATTTCATAAATTCATTGATTTGACTGCAGTCAAATGAATTTAAAATGAAACAACAGATAGGTAATCAAGTAAGGCTTGTCTATCCAACTCGGTAAGCTAGGTGTCGTCCGCTATAGCGTGTGCAAAAATAAGTAAAGCTGACTAATTTATTTGTTGTTCAGTCCATGTTTATGGAATCGGATGTAAGTTTGCCAGGCAACATGTATAGGTAGCACTCAGTAGGTATCGCATAGTGCAATATGAATCACACTTCGCGGATTATTGCGTCAGCCCGTCCAAACAACATACGATGGAAAGGGAAACAATATCAACAATGGTTAATCGTTTGTAGAAGTTTTTACAACCTAGAGGATTACCTACTTATTCTGTTGTAAAAAATACTGGTAGGTACATACGTTGTTGGTTGTTTTGATTTTAGGTAACTCGAAACGCTTTTTTATATCAATGTACGAATTCGTACAATAGGTATATTATGTTCACTTTTTCTGACCAAAAATGGTTAGGAATATGCAAATTTAATATAACTTTGTCGGACTTGAACCTACAACCGCACGCCATCTCGGATCTTCAACCGCTGCGCCGTCGGGATGTAAGATGACTTGGTGACCCAAGGAGGCTCCAGGCTAATGAGCGTGGCGGCCGCACCCGGGACGAGCACTGTCCTAACTTTTCTCGGGATTTGTATCTCACTGTGGCTAAGTCTAATAAAAGACATCTTCTTCAAGGTCTTGGATTTTGTTCGTCCGTGTCATTGCAGTACACATAAGTATGTATACATAAGTACAGTCAGCGTCAAAAGTAAATGATGATTGCACAGATTTCAAACTTCTGTCTTCTCTCTGTCCGCATGAAAAATAGTTAAAATAGGTATATTGTAATCAAAATTAAACTATTATCACATTATTGTCAAAGACCCTACCAAGTAGTTCTACATTTTACTAAGAAACTAGCTGTTTATTTTATTTATATATATTAAGATTTATATATATATAAGAAGATTTATATATATATAAATCTCGTGTCACAATGTTTGTCCTCAATGGACTCCTAAACCACTTAACCGATTATAATAAAATTCGCACACCATGTGCAGTTCGTTCGATCCAACTTGAGAGATAGGATAGTTTTTGAAACGGATTTCGACATCCACGCGGGCGGAGCCACGGGCAACAGCTAGTTAAGATATAAATTACGTTGTTCAAAAACCAGCTTCCAAAATCTAAAAAAATATTATCTACTTTTGACGGTGACTATACGTATCCGAGGTCCATTGATATCTAGCCGATACAGCTACAGGTACAACCATCATCGTAATAGGATGAACGGTACGTAGGTACGGCAAAGTATCTACAAACAAGCTACATTGATTGTTAGGTATAATAATTAACTATCATAGATTAACTATCTTACCGTTCCATTCCTAACAATGGGGGCACACCGATAACTCGTGTAGTCACATGAGTATTATCTGTGTAATTCATTGGTAATGAGGTCTTATTAATTATTATGATGATGTATGTGGTAGTACTTAGGCGCAATCACATCTCGGCGGCTGGGGTGACGCATGACGCACCACGGGCGCGGGGTTATTGCGACGCAACGTACGTTCCACACATTCCGCAGTATCATGATTGTAAGTCATCAACACAACAGTGTACCTACCGTTATCATAGTGCAGCTGCGCACCCTCGCTATTGGAATACAATACATGTCAGAGTGGTTGAAAACTGGTTTGGACACCAATGAAATAATTGGCGAGAGGGTTAATTGTATTGAATACTCGTTCCCGTCACACTTATTTAACCAATACATAATATATGTAGGTACTCGTAATGTATAAGTTTTGCAATAATACAACGTGTCCCAGACCTGCTCATGAGCAGTAATGCAGGTAGACAACATCCTGTTCTCAGCAAATCAGTACGCTCTGCTCCTTTTTGTGAATTGGACTTTTTGCGTGTGTTGGACTGTTTTGATTATTATCACTCAACAAAGAACATCTATCTATCCCTCTCTAACGTACAATTCTCGCTATGTTTCTCTCTCTCTCTCTCTTATTGCTGAGAACAGGGTGTTATCTACCTGCATTATTATCACTCAACAAAGAACATCTATCCAGCCCTCTCTAACGTACACTTTTCGCTGTTTCTCTCTCTCTCTCTCTCTCTCTTATTGCTGAGAACAGGATGTTTTCTACCTGCATTATTATCACTCAACAAAGAACATCTATCCATCCCTCTCTAACGTACACTTTTTGCTATCTTTCTCTCTCTCTCTCTTTTAAATTTTAAAGTTCATAAAGTAAAAGTGATTTTTACAAACAAGAAATATTAAGAATTTTGGTTCTTGTTTACCAATGGTAGGCATTTTTTTTATGACTAGTCATCTTAGAGTATTGTACCATTTTGGAATCTTAATTAGTTGCGTCAATTTTAAAAATAACTTGCCGTAGTGGTGCCCATACTTTTTTTTTACAAGACCATTAGTTGAGTGAATCTAATTTTTTGTTTAAATTTGAGGGAAAAATATTATTTTGATAAATTTTTGTCTAAAAACTGCGGGCATTTTAGTATTTTTAAGAGTTGTGGTAAATAGTAGCACTACTTAGGTATCCGATACAAAAAAAAATTAAGCCTATTTGAGAAATTGTGGTCTCGGTAGCTCAAAATATCATAAAAGGTGTAAATTTTCAAAGAATTTCTAAATTTATTTTGTAACGAAAAAGAATTTTGTATATATTTTTTTATTATTTTTCCTCGAGTGCTCATGAGCAGGACTACCTTTTGGCGTCCGCTTATCGTTGAATTTTGGGACACGTTGTATTTATGGAAGTTTCCTCGATTTTTTGTTATACATAATGACTGCTCCGCTCCCCGGGTGGTAGCGTGATGATTATAGTCTCGATAAACAGTCTATCAAACACAAAAAGATTTAATAATTCGATTAAATTCGTAGGATTAGATTAGAGTTTAGCTGCAGCGGATAAGGGGTACCTACACTAGTAATTTAAGTCACACCAAAGATCTCAGTGGTTCTCAACATAATTTCACGGTCAGAATCCCTTTTTTCGGAAAACCCCATGGACACCACCGGCGTCAGTCATCGAGGTGGTTATGTCGGGTTCCAACTGACTAAAACCGCACGCCGTCTCGGGTCTGGATTACCGGAGTGTAAGGTTACCCAATGGGTATATCCCGTATATCCCTCGCACCCCAGCTGACTCCGTACTTTTGACGCGGACTTTAGGAATTCAAAGGAAAGTTTCGATTAAACAAGAGAAAATCAGTCGTATGTAGGGACAGGGACAAAGAGCAAAGGGTAATCACTGGAGCAGGCTGGGTATCTGGGGCGGCGGCCGGCGGGCGGCAGATAGCCGCGTCGGGGGCAATAAAACATACGTTGACATTGATAGAACGTTTTATATTATTTATCAAAACAAAACTATCGCGCGGCGTGCGCACGGCTCGCTCTCACTCACATGTACCGCGTACGCGTACGGTGCGTACTGCGTACTGCGTGGCTATGGGCAAAAATCTTGACCACGTACATACTTTAAGTAGATCGCGTGGCGCGACGCGACACGGAAGTGCGCTAATCAACCAATCAAAGATTATTTAAATCAATCCGGGCGTCATTGGATGGTCAGCCGTCATATTGCTTTTTTGGTTGGCGAATTAGCGTATGTACAGTCAGCGGCAAAAGTCATTAGTTCATTATTGTAATCAAAGTTTAAAGGTACCTATTTAAACTAAGAAATTAAACAACATTTTCATTAAGAACCATAAGTTACTTTGCTCAAAACTATTGTTCAAAATCCGAAAATAATCGTAGACCTTTGACGCTGTCCGTACATTGTTGTCGTTGGTTCAAAACTTTTCCCAATACCTACATACACCCACGGTGGTAGGTACTTCTCATCTCTTACAGCTATACTTATCGAATGCTAGCTCACTTACAACTACAACTGAATCTGTTGTTAGTCTAATAAAGATATGCTCGCTCCTTATCCACACGTAGAGCGCAAATAAATAATACTGATTAAGTATTCCAATTACAGTTAAACAATAATATTTACACTTACTACATTAAATATTTGCTTCACTTCGGACTCCTGGTTAATCAGAATATTATTTCTATTTTTATATGATACAGACATGACATGAAAGATTTGCCCTCGGGGCCAAGCACTGCTTTAACCGTGGAATAGAAAATCAAGAGCAAGTGTCCCGCATCAGTTATGTACGTTTGTTCATCTGTCCGTAAACATTGTTTTTGCTTAATATTTCTCATCAAGGATAAGCCTGAAAGCTGAAGAATGCTGTATATAAAGTTACCCACTGGTACATTACCTACTCTATGGTACGTATTTATTACAGTTCGAACAACTGAACTGTCTAGAGTGTGTAAACACACACATAATATCTGAAATACATCGCATCGTACAGATTTTATACATTCATGGTGAAATAACACCGGTGTTTGTTAGAATAGAGTGGGGCTGCCTACGTATTCAAACTTAGATTATATTTTGGCACAATGGAGCTTACTATTATTAAATGTATTTGGCAATGTGAATAGACTATTATACATTGAAATATAAGCTCACATACCTACTTAGTAGATATAGAATATCAAAATAAATAGGGATATTATTAATTTAACGATATTGAGGAAATAGGACACCGCCCGACTGGAAGGGGGCGGAGTGCATGACGAATGTAACCACAGAAACGAGGCTAATAAGTACCTACTTGTTTATAAATTACAACACGGCAGCAGGATATTAATTCATTACATTTTCAAAAAGTGAATACAGAAATTGAATTACAATCTATAGATTTCTCATTAGAAAAATCATAACACCTTGCAAGTTTATGTTTTCTAAGGATTATCAGGAAAAATGTGTACATTTAGGAATTGTGTCAGACAATATTCCTAATAATATACACATTTTTCTTTAATTTAATTTATTAACGACATATTTAATGTCGTTTAATAGTATGTGTGTGTGTGTGTGTGTGTGTGTGTGTGTGTGTTTAAGTAGTAAATGTTAAAGTTCTAAATTGAAATATCATAAAATAAATAATTTGAGTATTGTTTTCAGATAGGTATCTTGAAAACTAAAGTGTTTCGATTTTTCTGATGAGAAGTGTATTTATGTATGTATTAAAAATTAAATAGGCACATTAAAAGACGGTGGCGTGAACCGAAACGAATGCGATTCTAGATTGAATTGAATTTATTTTTAATCGATTAGTGATTTCTTTTCATCTCGTAAGCCGGCAAGCCTGCACTATCAATTAATTTTCAATAAGCATTCATTTCTGCGCATACCTAACTATACAGTCAAACTAATAGGGCGTCGTTTTTCGTCTGGGGTTAAAATATATCACAAACAAACAAGCCATTCGTAGATATAGATAAAGTTGCGTGACTAAGTATCGAGTTCACGGAACATCTGAATCAGCAACAGAACAGCAGTCGGCTGACCCGCGGGCACCAGCGCGACACATTGTTTAATATTCAGTAAATCGAGCATTGTCTTTAAGTAGATTAAGTAAAACATTCGTAATGAGGGCGGTATTGTTCAGCGCAGCAGTGCGGCCTGAACACAATGTTTGGATGGACCAACAAAAGAAAGGATTACTCATTAACATAATGATTAAATACTTATTTGTTACAATATTAAATGTTGGCACGTTGACACGCTACTTGTTTTTGGCGGGTGTATGAACGATGGCCCAGTGTCGAAGGTGAACGGTCGAGCTGATAGGGGTATATCTGTAGCGTTTATCTAATGGTGTCTTTAGACCTTATGAACGTAATCATACATGTTCATTATATACATACGTAGTAATAAATGAAGTCACTTTTACGCGTCAGTTTTTTTCTTCTAAACAAGTGACATGGCGGGTAAAACCGCGGTTCACGAACTACTAGGCGGCACTAATTATACCTACATAGAAATTAACTTTGTGCATGTTTTTTTTTTATACCACTTAGGTGGCAGACAGAGAGAGAGTTAGGTGGTAGAGAGAGACTTGTGCTCGCAGAACTAGAAATATAGTGAATAGATTGACTGAGAAATTAGACTGAAGTTAACATTGAATTGTAATCAATTATTTTGATTTACATTATAATATATACCTACAAAAACAAAAAAATATCCATGTAGGTATAGCGTGACCGGCCTAGATAGATAGAATAGAAACAAACTTAATACCGTATGGATTAATAAATACATAATTAAAATATGAACGTACTTCGTTCAAAGCTATTTCTTACAGACGATTTGTGATATTACGAGATTTAATGATTTTCGATCAGAAAAGGAAAACATCCAAGACAGGACTTAAACCCGCGATCAGTCTCCTACAGGGGGCATACTCCGACCAACTGAGCTATATGGACACGTTTCGATCACTAAGAGCTTAAAATGTCATTGAATTAAGATTTTTGTTAATACATAAGTTCCCATATAGTATAACACCCTCGAGCCTCTACAGCTACGTAGAGATATAGCGTGTTTAGCAGTTTTTTACCGTCTCTACCATGGCGAGTGTTCCGATGAGCTCTTCCAATTAATCCCACCCTCTCCTTTCCTACACAGAACTAAACGTGCCAGACTGAGGTATCACCCGCACACGGTGGCATCAATTCCATCAAGAACCAAGCGGTTCGGTGCCTCTTTTATTTGCCGCACCATAAAGGCTTGGAATTCTTTACCAGCGCATGTGTTTCCTTCCTCCTATAGTCCCGGGGCCTTTAAGCGGGGCGTAAAAAAGCATTTGATGAGGCCGTCAAGCTGAGGGCCGCCACTGTAGCACTATCGGTGTATGTGGTGGTGGCCCCAGTCCTGAGACTCTGCCTTTCGCTTACCATCAGGTGAGGTGGAGTCATTTTGACGTGTCCCATATAAAAAAAAAAAAAAAAAAAAACTAGCTGTTGCCCGGGGCTCCGCTCGCATGAAATTTTGAGTGCCTATACCTACTGAGATTTAGCGTTTGCCATTTCCCTTTCGCGTTTATAATATTAGTAGGAAGTAGATTTATCCTAATTAAATGGGAGACCATTCAAAAATAGATTATTTGACTATTATTTATTGACATATTATTTGATTTATTCATTGATTATTTGAATATTATTGATTGATATATTATCTGATTTATTGATGAATTATTTGACTATTATTTGTTAATATATATTATTATTTGATTGATTCATGGATTGTTTGATTATTATTTAATGACATACTAGCTGTGTCCCGCGGCTTCGCCCGTGGCATACTTCGTCCCTTTGGCAGGATAAAAAGTATCCTATGTCCGTCTCCTATTTCTAAGCTTCCTCCCCATCAATTTTCATTCAAATCGGTCCAGCCGTTCATGCGTGATGCCGTGACCAAGGGAAATAGGGATTCATTTTTATATGTATATACAGATTATTTGGTTTATTTGTAGATTATTTGATTTTAGAAATTGATTATTGTATTGTTATTTTATTTTGATTATTATTTTATTGCTTACGTTTTTAGAATTTGAATAAAATTGTTTTTTTTTTTATTTAGTTTAATCCTACACTGTTTTTATTGGTCTCGACTGTGATGATGGTGTAATGTATGCAATAAATAAATGAAACCATTCGCCGTCGCCACTGGTACGATCGTTTCTGATCACCGAAGACTTGTATGTACTAAGCACATTACATACACTTACAAATACACGGTATAGGTACATACTACACTATATATGTACACATTGTACACGACTTAGACAGGCAGGTACGAACTAAACGACACTTAGCTATGTACAAACCTACTATTTACACGCCCCCCTCGCTGCAACACAACACACAAGCGGGTACTCACATACAGTTACAATAAACTATATCACTGACCCAATTCAATAACCAATATTTTTTTTATATCGGTCACGTTAATATGACTTCACCTCGCCAGATGGTAAGGTATAAAACCGATATAAAAAACCAATAGTCAAGGAGTAGTGATTATAAACTTCTTTCTTAGTTTTTACTCATGTTTAATTATCCACCTAAACACTAATAGTAAACTATTTGACAATAACGAGATATGACGTCATACCTCGTTATTTCATACATGTCTCGGTAGAATTGTTTCAATTTTTGAATAATGCCAGGTAAACACGAGCAGTTCAATTTGAAGTGGACGAACGTGAACAAATAAGTGTGGACGTCACTATTATATTTTTCTACACCTAAACTTTTTTATTTGTACATTTTTTCATGTAAATACTTAAGTTTATATTTCATTATTATAATAGTTGACGGGATATTTACCATGCTTGTTTGTTTGTTGAGTCCATGAGCAGTACGTCCGTGATCATGGCGTTTGCAACAGCGCCGAAATTCGGAAACTCAACAAAAAAGACAAACATGCTTAAATATGCCGTCAATTATTATAATAGTAATTTAAATGACCATGTCAATCTAAAATATCTGATGGCCGCTCGCGTGTGGTACTGACCGACAAATCTTATCCGTTTGCGATCGTCCATCTTCATTCTGTTGGTGTGTACCTAGCTTTACACTATTATTTGAGTCAGCTGTCATTATGCAGCGAGGGGACAAACTTAGAGAGAGCGAATATAGGGTAGCTCACTGAAAATATTAACGTAACTTATACATAATTAGCGCTTGTTTCACCACCGCCGGTGAGTGTGGACGGCTGTATATACCATTAAATGCGGCACTTACAAAACGTCAAAATCAAAACTGACCAGGCATTCTAGACCTTATACACAAACCACTTTGTTTTTTGTCTGTAATAATATTAGTAAGGTAATAAAGACAAATGTCAGAACGCAAGGTTTAAATTTGGGCGTTAATACACCGGTGTCAGTGTATTGACAAAATGGTCGAAGCCATAAGAAATCCGTTTACCTCCTTAGCAAAAAGGAAGAAACCACTCCTCCACACTCTTCACTGAGCGGTAGTGAAACATGCGCCTGGACTAGTTGTACACGGCAGCCAACGCAACAGTTACACTCGGCAGCACCCTCACTGCGCGTAGGACATTCTGCCTCCACTCTGCAGTTACAGAAACCCACAGCCAAACAAGGCCTCGAATCTGTTGAAACAAGCCACTGTCATGCCACTGACACTTCAAAAAATGCCATTTAATTTTGAACTGTACTGTTATGTAGTTAAAGTGTAAAATTAAATGATATTTTGTAGACCGAATGAAAAAGTTTAATAAATACTTTTCATTTGATTTTAGACTTTAACTGTACATCGGTAAAGTCTACAATAAAATAGCTTTTTTAGAGTGTCAGTGGCATGACAGTGGTTTGCCTTTAGCAGAATCGAGGCCCAGAACTTGCATAGTGTTGGAATTCCGCTGATGATACGCAATATCAACTTTGACAGTGTAGGGGGCTGGTCCGGGCCAGTTGCCAGACAGAGTTGCTGGTATTTTTAAACCACTTATATATTAAAATAACCAAGAGAATCTAATAAATAAACCGTTATTACAATCAGTAATTATTACGGTTAGTAATTTTGCTACCTTCATAAGTTTTCGTAGAATATTTATTTATTTATTTTTACTCTTTCTCATCTTGGTTTGGCTTATTATGGCTTCTAAGAGTGACCACCTGACCTCCCAACTCCGAGAGGAAAGCCTGCGCCAGAGCGTCGTCTACCAATCGGTAAGTGTACACTACCGGCTTGCAGGTGGGGTTAGCTTGGGTCCCAGCGATCTCGGTGGGCCCCAAAAACATCCGTGTGACAATAGTCATGCTACTGACTGTGTAACTGTTACGACGGACTGCATGTTACAGACACCATACTGAGATCTGCGGCATAAGTCTACCTACTAAGTACATTGTGGGAGGGTGCGTGGGGGGCAGGGGCGGGGGGCGGGGGCGACTATTTCTTCTTGGGCTTCTTGGGGTTGCGCGAGCGCGACTTGGCCTTGCACAGCGGGCAGATGGGCGCGTTGCGGTGGATCTGCTGGTGGCACGACAGGCACGACTTCATGGGCGGGGGCTGCTGCCTGCGGGGCACACACACATACACACTGTGGCTGACATCAACCATTTACGGAACCCGCTCATAGTTTTAAGCCGTCCGTTGCCTCGAGCGTCTGCACTCGTTAAGGAGTCTGTGGCGTGTAAATTTCGCAAGCGAAGCGCCCGCATGAGGCACTGGACGGCTTCACGAAGCGGCATGTCGAGTGCCGGCTTCATAACATTGTATTTCTAGGGAATCTACATTCGGTCGACGGGCGTCGAGTACATACGATTGATGGAAGCAGAATATATGCAATGATATGTAAAAAATAATCACTTTTATCTCTTTGTTATTCTTGATCTATCATGTTGATAAAACAAAATTAAAATTATAGTAAAGTAAAGCAAAATAGTAAAAAATGTAAGTAAAGAGACAGGACGCGGAGGGAAGGGGAAGTGGGTCAGTAGGAGGGGGCCGGGTGGGGAGTAGAACCAAAAATAAAACATAATCGAACCTCAGCGAGACGGTAATGAAATCTTGGTCGAGAGCAGACCTGAACGCGGGCGGCGGCGGCGGAGGCTTGCGCGGCGCCGCCGGCGGCAGGAACGTGGCCAGGGCGCGCGCCCCGCCCGCCCCAGCGGCCCCGCCGGCCCCGCCCGGGGGGCCGCCCGCCCCGCCCGGGGGCGCGGGGAAGCGGCTGCACAAGCACACGACACATTACACACGTATATTCTAAGTTATTTCACACTCAATTAATAATAGAGGATATTTTCAAACTTATTCTGTTTCGTGATTTCTAATAACATAAAAGTGATATTGGTTAAGAAAATGGCAACATTTGTAAATACAATGTATGTAAAAGTACCTAAAAGTGAAGGCGTATTCGCACAGCACTATCATTCCTAAGGAGTATACGATTTTAAACTATTAAGTTATTTATTCTATTTATTTTCTCCCTGTTCAATTTTCAAGGGTCAATTTGAAATTTTCAAAACTATTAAGTAAACAAATCGCCTCAAGTTTAAGACTAAAGCGCTCATAATTAAATAATTTTTATTTCCTTTCATTATTGTTACGACGAACTATTATCCATTAGCAAACAACAAGGTAGAATCGCTTGGTTTCATACTCGGGAGTAATGGGGCTGCCCTCCTCCTCGTGCAGGTCGGGCAGGCGCTCCAGGCCGAGGCACTGGCGCCGCAGCAGGTCCACCTCCGACTTGAGCGGCCGGTAGTCCTCGTGCAGCCGCGACGCGTTGGACAGCTTGCGCGTCATGCTCTCCTCCGTCTGCTTGATCACCGTCTCCATCTGAAGGTCACATTCACACCATATGTTATAACTAGTCAGGAACAAGAGGCATGCCTATGCGTTTATCTATGGTCATAGCTTGTAATGCGTTTTAGAAAGCAAATAAGCATTCTCATATGCATAGTATGTTTTTCGAGTAAATAAGGCTTAAACAGTCAATATACAGGGTCTCCCGTAATGAATGGATAAACCGTAAACTGGAGTTGCTCCGGATGTGAGGCTATAAGAAAATCATATCATTTTGCTAGGGTTGTCAACCATATGGTAATGGCATAGACTTTTATACTTTTTTAGTAATTTCTCTACTTTTTTTATTAATTCCGTAGCCATTTCTTCAAATTTAAGTATTTTCGTGAATTTTTTTTTGTATTATACTCTTAAAGACGTGTATCATTCACTTTTGATATGATTTTAGGTGTCCTTAACGTTAAACGTTAATAAAATAGTCATTTTAAGAGAATTTTTTAATTTCTTTTTCTTAACATCAACTTTTGATCATCTACTGTGAAAAAAAAAAGTACGGCGCTATAGCTGCCCATGATCTTAATAAATTGTCCAGTATGTGTAGTTTCTAAAAAGGTATAACAATGTGTACTTTTAAAGCAACATTATGTTACTAGGAGCAAGAACGTTTGTCAAGGTCAAAATTTAGATTTTTCAAGTAATGTTAAAAATAGTTGTAAAACTCGCCTTAATGGTTTTATTCTATCAAGATACTTTACAAAAAAACTAACAGGCCACTAACTAGGATATTCAGAATGAAACCAAGTTGTTTAAAAAAAAAGAATTTAATGAAAAACTTAAACTAAATGTTCAAAATGTCTTCCGCCGGCAGCAATGCATGCTCGGCAACGCCTAGTAAAAGATCTTTTAATCCGACGCGCATAACTAGCTTCTTCAATTTTACGAGCTGCTACTTGAATGCGCGTACGCAATTTTGTCAAAATAGGTAGAATCTTCTCTCATCTGCCGCAACAAAACGTTACTCTAGCAGCCCAGTCCCTCGGCATTAATGTTTGAACCCTTTGGTAATGATAGGGATACAATTCGTGCCTCTTTAAAATTCTGTGTACAGATGTTCGCCGTGAAATAGCACTTATGGACGTACCAGGGTCCTCTTCGACTATTTCTAGTACTTCGTCTGCATTGTGTCGTTGAGGTCGTCCTGCGCTTGTCCCGCCTATGCCACTTCCCGGAAATCGTCCTTCCATAAATGCATTATGTACTCTGATGAAAACACGGTAATCAGGGTTTCGCGCATTTGGATATCTTTCGCGATAAACACTAGCAGCTCCATTGGCGTTGCCATTACATTCGCCGTAAATGAAATGCATGTTTGCGTATTCGGCGGCCGTGTATTGTTGAGGTATAATACACAAATTTCACAAAAACTTTTTCAAACAACAAGTCCAATCGATAGCAGAAAACGAAGTCCGTAAATGTTTGCAAAGTTGTCAGTATCACCACGTTAACAAGTCCAAATCACAAGGCAAATCAAAGTCCGATATTAGAAAGCAGTAACAAATTGACGAAACTAATGAAAACAAAAAAAACTGGACGAACTAAATTCTTTTTTTTTAAACAACTTGGTTTCATTCTGAATATCCTAGTTAGTGGCCTGTTAGTTTTTTTGTAAAGTATCTTGATAGAATAAAATCATTAAGGCGAGTTTTACAACTATTTTTAACATTACTTGAAAAATCTAAATTTTGACCTTGATAAACGTTCTTGCTCCTAGTAACATAATGTTGCTTTAAAAGTACACATTGTTATACCTTTTTAGAAACTACACATACTAGACAATTTATTAAGATCATGGGCAGCTATAGCGCCGTACTTTTTTTTTTCAGAGTAGATGATCAAAAGTTGATGTTAGGAAAAAGAAATTAAAAAATTCTCTTAAAATGACTATTTTATTAACGTTTAACGTTAAGGACACCTAAAATCATATCAAAAGTGAATGATACACGTCTTTAAGAGTATAATACAAAAAAAAATTCACGAAAATACTTAAATTTGAAGAAATGGCTACGGAATTAATAAAAAAAGTAGAGAAATTACTAAAAAAGTATAAAAGTCTATGCCATTACCATATGGTTGACAACCCTAGCAAAATGATATGATTTTCTTATAGCCTCACATCCGGAGCAACTCCAGTTTACGGTTTATCCATTCATTACGGGAGACCCTGTATAAGGCGTGCCTATTACTATATTGATAATATGAACACAAATGTGATTCGTGCCTATATTATTGCAGCATTATTGTGTGTTATGTGGTGTTCAATCGTGATATTGAATCGCAATATTATATTGAGTCTATATGTGGACATAGAAACAACATAAATTAGCACTAGTGGCAATCGAAAATTTGAATCTATCATGAATATTTACTATTTAGATAAATGTAATACAAGTAATTATACAGGCTGAATTTTTCAAATGGGTGTGGATGGTCAAAAATCTTACTCCCATCCCAATTTTGATAAAAACTAAAACTTGATCATTGGATTCTTGAATAATTGTAGCCATAAACTAACATTGTAGCTTATAGAATACCGTCTCCTAACACATTGGACATACGGACATACCATTAGTCTAAATGTAAACAGTTTGAGAGCAATGATTAGGAATGTGGAACTTATATAAACACAAACAGCAGAGCTGAATGAGAGCGGAGCAGCGCTGTGTGTGGACAGAGAAAACAAACAATATAAAATGTTCCAATTGTTCCCACAATAGCTGCGCTCTCCACGTGTAAACAAGCCATCCACACTCATACTCAGCTATTAATAGCCCCCACATCACACACACAGTGTACACTATTCTTATTTCTTCTTCTGAATCTTTTACCAACATTTTACAAAATATCTGTTCAATTAAACAAACACAATTTGTTTGAATGTTTTGCTATTTAGTTGTTTTATTTGTATAAAATTATAATAATATGGTGAACACAAACTAATGTCTTCTATCAAACAATATTCAAATCTAACTCATTTAAATATGTATGAGGTCATAGCTTACAGGCATTGAGTTATTTTTCTTTAGAACTAAGTTCAAATCATAAGGTACAAGGGACACTGGGATTTGGTGTACTCTTGCCTTTTCTGAATACAATCAATACTTCAAGTCTTATAGCTGCAACCCTAATTTTTTGGATTGTTGCCTTTACACTTCCAATTTCTCATTTCCCCTCTTGAGAGTGATACAACCCCCAATTTTACTTGAGGTTGAAAGTTTCATGTTAACTTACAGCATTGATATCAGCATGTATCTGCCGCAACTCCTCAACATGGCTCATCTTTTCCTGCTGTAGAAGCTCCATCTCCCGCTTGTACTGTGCCAGACAGCGGCCTTCCTGGTCTCCGCTACGCACTTCATTCAAGATGCTGCGTTTCAACCTCTCTAGGGTTATTGTTTTGTTCCTGAAACGCGGCAGTAGAAAATGTGAAACGCAATACATATTTTTCAATACAAATTTTATGTGGACTTAGCAAAAAACCTGCTTTATAGATACACAAAATAAACTGTTTTATGTAAGTATTATTTTTATATTTTTTCTGACAGAATAAAAGACATATTAGGTCACTGCATATGGTGCAAGGTAAACAGTACTGCCGTTCCATGTTAAGATTTTTATTTAAGAACATACTATTCATCAAAATACATGTTATAATATGTAATGTGAAAGAGGTTACTTTGATTTAGGCAGCTACTGTTGTGCTATGTACGAGTTAAATATGAACGCATTCATCACAGAAATCTATAACTGTGCTAGAAATAATTGAGAACCAACATCGCGTTGTAGTAAATAATTACAGTAATCCAACGGTGTCAAGTGTTTATTGATCGAGTCCACAGGTGCGAAGCATTTTAAATAATTATAATTATCCGTTAATAAAACACTGCATACCTAATCTCTTTCATAGCTTCCAATTTATGATATATTTCACGTTCGTTTTCAGCGGTCATTTCTTTAATGAAACTCTTGATAGAGAGTATTTATGGAATAAAAATAAACGAAAACGCACAAAGCCAAAGCATAGAATTTCACACATCCGCCACTTTCCCACTTCACTAGGGTTGTGCAGGTTGTACTGTGGTACTACTATTTACTAGTGTTGCAATGTTGTAGTAAATATCGAAATGACCGTACCTCACTGACATGTAGGTAATAATAACCGTACCTACATAAAAATCTCATTTAAAACGATAATGTAATCGAAATTAAAATTTATTGCTGATTTATTGTTGACTAAACTATAGAATGCAATAAAATTCATCGGTATGATGTTCAGAAACGTTCCTAAGGTTTTTTTTAAATATCTTCAATATACAAACGCTACTTTACAATTTTATAATAGTGTAGATTATACAGACGCAAACCTTATTTTATAGCAGTAAAATACAGATGGATGGATTGGACGAATAATTTATGTGATGTTTTAAACCCGTAATTAGTCACCGTTCTGTACTTCACTACTAACAAAATAAAAAAGTATTGAAAGGAAAATGGCTGCCTGACCATTGATAGCGGCTTGCTGTCAAAATAGTAGAAGGAATCGTTAGAGGATTTAACGCGTACGCAATTACTTGTATAGATAGAATCTATTGCATGATATTAATTTGCAGACCGAATGATCTTATTAAACTATAATACATTTTGTTGTAATGTAAATCAGCGGAGGTCATTTACACCTTGGCAACTAGCTTCGTGTCGTGACTACTAAACTGCGCTCGACACTGTTTACTTGTGAGAATGAGTGAAGAAGGCAGTGAAGACTCGCCTTCGCGGCCCAAGCGTAAGATCAAGAAAGTGATGGTGCTATCTTCAGACTCCAGCTCTGACAGTGACGAAGGCGTTGCGGCGGCGGGGACACGTAGAAAGAGATTGAGGGTGATTGACCAAGCCAACACATGTAATAACGTACGATTGTCTGAATACAAGTACAATCTAAGCGTGTTTCAGGTGCTCAGCGATGACGGGAGCGACAGTAGCGGGAGCTCCGTGGTGTGCACGGGGGCACGTCGCAAGCGCGCGCTCCCCAAGTTGCGGGACTCTGATGGTGACAGTGACACTTCTGGCTGGGCCACGGATCACTCGGACGCTGCCAAGCCCAACACCTCTAGCGCTAAGCCAACGCCTGGTTTTGCATCGGACAGTTCAGAAGGCAATTCTGACAAATGTTCTATATGTCTATTGCGGTTCACAAACCAAGCAGTGGGGACACCTCAGAGTTGTGAACACATATTCTGTTTGGATTGTATCACTGAGTGGTCAAAGAATGTCAACACTTGTCCAGTGGACAGAATGACATTTGATTTCATAGTAGTTAGAGCGTGTGCAGGTGGACGGGTACTACGGAATGAACCTGTAAAGGTGGTTGAACGGAGACCGTCCATAGAGATGCTTGTGATTGAGGACCCTACTGTTTGTGAGGTACGTAGAAGCCTGAAATTGTTTCAGTTTCATTTATTTATTTATATTTCTACTCATTTGTGAGTAATTTATGCTATCCCCTCTGAAAATCAGCTTTGTTGAGCAGTGTTAAGTTGAGAGGTGCCTCAATTCTAGATAGATGTGAGTGTGCATCAGTATACCTCATTATAAATTTGTAAGTCTACTCCTCATTTACCTCTGTTAATGTTTGCCATGTGTACATATAATATCTGATGACAGTATTGACACCACTACCACCAGATGTTTCTTCATCTCAGCTGAAATCTCATGTGTTGCCGACAACTATGAAAGAAATAGGATGTTATTTCTTTCAGTGCTCTGATATATGTATATAAAGAATGTGCTAACTCTGTTTTAGGTGTGTGGAGGCACAGATGGGGAGGAGACTATGCTGTTATGTGATGGATGTGACCTCGGTTATCATATGGCATGCCTCACCCCACCACTACATGAGGTTCTCATTATGTTTTTCTATTTAATCTTTCTAATTTTGCAGATTCTAAAAAAGTGTTACCATATTACTAACTGATATATTTTATGCATTACAGGTTCCTATTAATCAGTGGCTCTGTCCCAACTGCGACGATCTGCTATCAGATGTGGACACACTGTTCTCTGGTTATACTGATATGGATGTACCTCTTGAGGCAACCCTCAGAGATATGCCTAGACATTTCCAGATTAGGACAAGAAGCTCACGCTCATCTAGAAATCTCAGCTATTCCGAGGAACCCTCTACATCTAGTGGTCAGAGGGGAAACCGCCTCAATTCTAATGACGTACCAACTACTTCTCGAGGCTCGAGGACATCTCAAAGTACTCGTACAAGAAGTGTTTCAACCAGGAGGAAGCCCACCACACAGCGCAGGAGACACAAGCGCCGAAGGACTAAAACTGTCATTATTGAGTATGAAGTGCAAGAAAATGGTAAATTTCCTGTCACAAAAAGAGTTAAAAGGAAAATTAAGAAAAGAAAGGTTGGTATTTGAGTGGTGAATCATCTCTGTTAGACCTTCACTTGACTTTACGTCCTTCAGTGTATTCATTTACTGCTTATCTGTAGAATATCTTTGTTATCATGATGTCTCTTACTCCATTTCATATTATTATGCAAGAAAGAATTGGGTATTGTTCAATCAAGTCGAATAGTTGTAATGAAATTCCTAGTAATTAGGTACAGCATTGAAGCCATTCCTGGGGTTGTTCCTCTAGATAAATCATGAAAATTACTATCGAGCGTATCATACTCACCACACGGACTTTTGTAGAAATGTACAGGACTAGTTACAACTGCTATCATTGTGCCTTCGCTAACTACTCGGTCCAGAAACCCCAAAGACAATGAAAATACTAGTATGCTTCAAAGAAACACCTCACATCTAGTTGTTTTCAAATAAATTGTGTGCCATAAACATGAATAAAATTTTAGTGTATGTATTGTATCATCTTTCTTGTAAATTGAATTGATTTTCATCACTCTAGTGGTTTAAATCAATGTTTGTGATGCTTAGACATGCAAATGTGTTGAGTACAATGAGAGTACAGTTAAAGTCTATACTAATATTATAAGTTTGTTTGTATGCTTGGGGTAATCTTGGGAACCACTGCAGTTTTTGGAAAAATTCTTTCACAATTTGAAAGGGACATTATGCCCCATTAATAGGGGCTATTTTTATGTAAATTACGATGGTTTGAGTTAAAAAAAAAACTCAAATAAACTGAAGTGAAGCGAGGGCTTCAGTGGTCTCGAATAAAAAATGGACTGCTTATTTTTTTGCCGTTATGTTATGTCTAGAATATAAATTAACGGGTTGATAACTTCAACACAACGATTGCACTTTATTCAATTACGTGATATGTAATTTTGAAGTTAGGTGTAGAGCTTATCGTTAAGGTAGAGTTCCGTCTGCGCAGAGCACCCGCAGCCAGGGCCGCACGGCGGCGCGGCGATCGCACGTGCGGGCCAGCGTGCGCGCCAGGCTGGAGACGGCGGGGCTGCCGCGCGCGGCGGGCGAGCTGGCGGGAGCAGCGCGCGGCGTGCAGGAGCTGGCGCTGGGGCGGCGCCGCGCCGGCGTGCCCGCGCTCAGCCTGTTCGGCGACGCGCACCAGCTCGACTACTTCTCCGAGGACGACGAGCACGGCCTGTCCGAGTCGGCCAGCACGGCCGTCGCCGTCCGACCCACCTCCAGTATTCTCAGTGCTTACAGACAGGTCCTTAATGCTTCCTTACGGGTATAATCCATCGTCCGAGGAGAATGTGTGTGTATTTACGCGACTGTAAATTTCCAGGCTCGAAGAAAAATGATTTCCGTTCCGTCGCCCCCTCCCGCCGCCTCGGCTCCCGACGTTCTCTCGTCCATATTGGAGAGTCAGGCGCTGCTTCATTCGAAAAAATCTGTCATCTCCATCGCCGTGGACGGCAGTGTCAATATAAAAGTCGAAACCCGCGAGAATACCGGGTTACCCAAGAGTGCGCCGCGGGAGAAAAACTCCGAGCAGGAAAAACTAGATCTATCGAAGGGCGAGGACAGCTCCAGGAAGGTGCCGTCGTATCCGGGGCAGTCTCGCGGGGGTGGCGGTTGGGGTGGTGGTTACCGCGGGAACTACCATCGTGAGCAGAACGCGAACAACTTCAACAACAGGGGTGGCAACTATGAAAACAATTATGGCGGCGGCGGCGGGTACCAGAACCGCCAGGGTAATTCATTTCACCAACAAAATAACATGCGTCGAGATGACGGCGACGCTTACAACAATTACTCGAGACGGCCGGCCCAGTTTCCGCCTGGCGACGACCTCAATTTCGAGCGCAACAGAAGGCAAGCCATGGACCAGAATCGGGGACCGAATATTGGCAACCAGCGACACGGAGAGCAGCAGCAGGGCCGGTACAGCCTGGCGCCCGCCTGGCAGCCGTACGTGCCGCCCGCGCCGGCGCCTCGGCCGGACCCGCCGCTCCAACATCGACACTCGTTCGGGGGCTTTGAGAACCCGCTCGATATGAGAGTTGGCCAAATCTCGCGACAGAACTCTGCTAACGACGCCGATATGGACTCTTCACAGAGCGCGAAGCCTTACCGGCCGTTACCGGAACCTCCCATGTTTAAATTTGATAAAACTCCCGAGGTGGAAAAGTCGGAGGATGAAAAGAGTGACGAAAGTGGTCTGGTCATAGATACAGAAAAATACGACCCTACGGAGCCGACGAATGATGACGACAGTGGCGGTGAAGAGACTAGCGTAGATGCCGAGCCGGCACCGCCCGCTCTGGCGCCACTCCCACCTCCGCCCCCCACAGCTCCCGTGCCTGATCTGCCCCCAGAGCAGCACGCCGTGCAGAACATCCTCGCGGGTCTAGACACTAGCACTATGAACGTTCCGCCGAACGTGCTGGACAGTGCAGTGCGCGCTGTGCTCAAGGAACACCGCAATCTTATCGTGCCGGCAGCAGCGCCGCCGCAGGACCACAGCGATGAGGACTCGGAGGGCGACTGTCCCAACTTCTCCATATACTCGGCGACTAGCGTGCACATTGCCAATAACGCCGACGAGTCACCAGCGGAGGCAGAGACACCGGCCCCACTGATCCAGGATAACCTCGAGGATCTGGTGCAAGAGGATGACGAATCGCCTCTTGATGAACCATTACCTCCGCCTGGAGCACCTTATCCCACGTCGGCTCCTTCGGTTCATCGGCTAGAAACGGACATCATAAAAAAGAAATCCGAAGAGGAGTTAAAGGAGAAAGTGTCGAAGCGATGCCCCATCACTACCAACCCGCGCAATCCAATTAAAATCAAGCTGAATACACCATCGCTGATTAAGAGACATATGAGTTTATACGACGAAGAAGAAGAGGAGGAGGAGGAGGAGTTGGAAGAGGACGTGGAACCTGTCATCGAGCCGTCCCACGAGCGCGGCGCCAGCCCCAAGCACAGCGCAGAGACATCACTAGACAAACAACTTAGCCTTCGCGAGACAGCGTTTAAACCGATAGCTGAGGAAAAGGTACAAGATGATACCACACCGGAGGAAGACAAACAGATGGACAGCATAAGTGAAACAGGTAAAGAAAACACCTCGCCCGTAGCCGACGAGGAACCGTCGTCCCCTGTACCCTTAGGCACGTCCGAAACACAGGAGAAGATGGATCAGTCTGAAGAGGAGGACGACGAGGAGGACAAGTCTCAACGCGCCGCCTCCCCCACCGACAACGATAAGTCGGACAACGACACCGGCTCCGACGAAGACAACGACGAGCTGTCGGAGACCGAGGACAACGACGTGCCCATCGACTGTCAGTCTCCCGCCAAGGACTCCGCCGAGCAGAGCGAACACGTGCTGGGGAAGATGACGGAGTCCATCAGCGAGACCGAGGACGAAAGGAGCTACACGCCCTGCCTCGACGAGAACAAATCCAAGGACACTTCGCTCGAGACCGAGAAAGAGAAGGGCATCGAGGGGCTCGACACGGAGATGATCTCCGAGGACGAGGGCAACGAGATGTTCAGCGACACCGAGCGCGCCAACTCCGACCGCGGGTCTCCGCCCCCGGGCCCGGTCGCCGCCGACGGCGAGGAGGGCGAGATAGTCGACAGCAAGAAGAAGGAGGCGCCGGAGACCAAGAAAAAGAAGAAGAAGGACTCCAAGAAGGAGGGCAAGGAGAAGGGCAAGGGCAAGAGTAAGAAGGGGGAGATAGCGTTCAAGAAGTTGAGCAAGAGCGGGAAGGAGCGCAACTACCGAGAGCGCGACAAGGACAAGGAGAAGAACAAGCGCGAGCGCCGGGACTCCAGCGACGGCGGCGAGCGCGAGCGCAACAAGCGGCGCAAGGAGCGGCGCAAGGACCTCGAGCGCTACGACGTGCGCACGCTCGTGTCCGAGAAGCGCCGCCGGCCCAAGGACGCCTTCGGCCGCGACGTGTCGCCGCGCGACCGCAGCGCCTCGCGCGAGCCCTCGCCGCGCCGCTCGCTCTCGCCGCGCGCGCGCCGGGAGCCCTCGCCGCGCCTGCGCCGCTCCGCCTCCCCGCGTCCGCGCCGCTCCGCCTCACCACGTCTGCGCCGCTCCGCCTCCCCGCGTCCGCGCCGCTCCGCCTCACCACGTCTGCGCCGCTCCGCCTCCCCGCGACCGCGTCGCTCTGCCTCACCGCGCCCGCGCCGCTCCGCCTCTCCGCGCGCTCGTCGCTCCGTCTCGCCACGCCCGCGTCGCTCCGCATCGCCGCGCGCCACGCCGCCGCGCGTGCGCCGCGCCTCGTCGTCCCCGCGCCGCGCGCGCGTTTCCCCCGTGGCGCGCTCGCTGTCCCCGCGCGCGCCCTCTCCGGCGCGACCGCCGCGCCGCCGCCGGCGCTCGCTGGACAAGAGGCCCGAGCCGCGCCGCCGCCGCTCCACCGAGCGTGCCCGCAAGCGCCGTCGCTCGGCCTCGGGCTCCCGCAGCCCGCGCCCCAAGCTCACCAAGAGGAAGAAGCGCACGCGCTCGTCCCGCTCGGGCTCGCGACGCCGCTCGCCGCGCAGGCGCACGCCGCGACGCCGCCGCGTGCGCCGCACGTCCCGCACGCCGTCGCGCGCGCCCGAGGCGCCGTGCGAGGCGGCGCCGGTGCTGTCGCCGGGCTCCGTGGACTCGCGCCTGCTGTCGCCGCGCACGCCGCCCCCGGAGCCGTCGCCCCCGGCCCCGTCGCCGCGCGCCCGGCGCCGGCGCGACCCGGAGCGCCTGCGCCATCGCCGCGCGCGCGACCTCACGGGGCCCTCCAAGGAAGTGTTCACGTCGGGGGACAACATCCTCGTCAGCGTGAGCTTTAAGGACCAGGAACGCGCCTCGGGCGACGAGCGACGGGAGCGCCGGCGGGAGCGGCGGCGCCGCAGACGGCGCGCGGTTGCGCCCGACGCGGAGGCGACGGCCGCCAAGCCCGTCGCCATCATCGACCTTGAGCGCTCGCCCTTCCGCGAGCTCACGCCGTCCCCGCGCAACGTCATCGTGCTACTGAGCGATGACGAGGCGCCGAAGGAGGCGAGCGGGCCCGGCGCGACCGGCGCGGCGCCCGTCCCCGAGGCGCACGCAGTGGGCCCCAAGACCCCTCCGGAGCCCGCAGCGGCCCCGCCGGCGCCGGCCCCCGTCGGCGCCGAAGAATCTCGCGGCCCGTTGACGCCGCCGGAGCCCCCGGACTCGCCGGACGCGTACGATCCCTACGAGCCCACGCGCTCCGCCTCCGCGTCCCCCGCCTCCGCGCACGTCGCCTCCCCCCCTCGAGCTCTAATGACGCTCGAGACCGCCCAGAAAACAAACCTATCGGCCGACGACGTCATCGACCGGCGCCCGCTCTCGCCCATCGAGAAGGTGAGCCATCTCTCACTACTTAGTACTTTCAAATTATAATTTGCTCCTCTACGACAAAAGCTCGTCGCCTTATTAAGGTCAGGCTTTCGAATTTTTGTAGTCAACTTTCGAATAAAAAGTGAATGTATCGTGGCAGGTGATGGCGCTGCTGCAGTCCACGCGCGACGTGCCGCCCGACGACCCGCCGCCCGGCGAGGTGGCCGCGTCGCAGCCGGCCGGCGAGGCGCTGCTGGCGGGGCTCACGGGGCTGCCGGCGGGGCTGGCGCTGCCCCCGGCACCGGCCGCGGCCCTGCCCGCGGCGCCGGCCCCGGCCGTGGCTCCGGCGCCGCCGGTGCGCATCGTGCTGCCGTCCCCGACGCGCGCGCAGGCTCCCAAGCTGTTCCTGGCCAAGCCGTCGCCGATCAAGTCGGATCCCATCAAGCCGATGCCGGCGGCCAAGATCACGCGGCCGGCGCCGCCGGCGCGCGAGGCGGAGGGCGAGTCCCCGTACTCGCCGGGCTCCAGCGACTTCGGCGACCTGTTCGAGCCGCCCGGCGGCCGGGACGCGTTCGACGCGGTGCTCGAGCGGCCCGCGCGCCCCCGCAAGCAGCGCGCGCCCAACTCGGCCGCCAAGGTGCCCGTCAAATTCAACAGGAAGAAAGGTACGCGCGCTTCTATCCGCATTCCCATAACATATCATGAACTTTAATCGATTTCAACCATATTTTTGCAATGAAACGAATTGACGACTTGTGGCCCTTTTGTATTCGTGGAGCGATATGCAAATTCATAATCAATAGTGAAGTGATGTCGTGTGTTGCAGGCAAGACGCAGGTGGGCGTCAAGATCGACGACGACAACCTCAAGATACTGGACGACCTGCCCAGCTCCGCCGTCGAGATGCAAGTCAAGAGCAAGGTGAGTGCCTCGCCATTACATGTACCTAACCCAACCTAGCTGACGTAATACCATAATGTGCAACTGTGCCCCTGGACCTGCTCGATCGGCCGTATGTTTGTTTAGTACGGTCAAGAGACACGGTCGCCTCAATAATTCCGACTCATGTGGTCGGCTTTGTCGATCGATGGACAAATTGAACCGACCGCACTAGTCTGGAGGCACTGCTAACGTTCTCGCCGTGTGCGACACTGGCGAAGTGGCGCGTGGTGAGTTTTGGCGCCAACGCGGCAAGATGCCGAGGTACTTTCATTTTAGGAAATTGTAATAAATTGGATATGTTATGTGTAAAAATGGTGGATTTTAGACATAGCATCTTTGACAACGAGCACAATTTTATTTTTATACCAAATAGCATATTACTGTGTTGATTCCAAAACTCCCTAGCAGCCTCTAGTCAGGACGTAACTAAGTGACGAAAGCGCAGCATGGTATCGATCAAATAGATAGGTTATGAAATAGTTTGGCACTACGGTCTAATCGGGCGAGTCCATATGACAGAGGGCGCGTGTGTTCCAGTTCCTGAAGAAGCTGAACCGACAGGAGCGCGTGGTGGAGGAGGTGAAGCTGGTGCTGAAGCCGCACTACAACAAGAAGCACGTCACCAAGAACGAGTACAAGGACATCCTGCGCCGCACCGTGCCCAAGGTACGTACACCCCCCCTCCGCCCCCGTAAGAGGCAGGGTCGGTGACGTCACCTATGTTCACATAAATCCTTATCATTTTATCAGAATTATAATGTCTCGTTACCCGGACAGTTCGAATAGAATTCATTTTATATTGATCATTGTCTGTGATCTGCCTGCCCTCGTCCTCGATATGTAGTTGGTCACCGTCACCGCTACGTGCCATCCTCTTGTGCACTTGTGTCTGTGAGACGTCATCTCCTAGGAGCAGTTGTAGAATAAGAACAAGAGATAATGCCTCCGACATTTAAAGTTATTACCTTGTTCCAGATCTGCCACAACAAGTCGGGCGAGATCAACCCCAGCAAGATCCAGGCGCTCGTGGAAGCGTACGTCAAAAAGTTTAGGAAAAAACATAAACTGGGACTAGTGTAGTGCAGTGAGCTAGCTGTTACATAGTGTAGTTATATACATAGCGCGGGGCCAGCGCGCCGCACACCAGATGTTCTATCAGAATATTGTAATTATAATTTATGTACGGACGATCTATTTTACTTAAAACCTTTATTTAAATAAATAGTATTTAATTATCAAATTAACGCAATATTGTTTCCATTAGATTGTACCATTCCTGTATCATATTGTTTTCAAAGTCACAAATAAATATTTTAGACTTTTACACAACACAGACCTTTTAACAATCCACCGCCACGTCACACCTCTCATACTTATTGTTACTCTTGCTTGCCTAGCCGGGTCGAGGACAGAAGGAGCTCCTTCCACTTCCACCCATTTACCCCCCCCAGTAGAATACTGCGACCGGCGCGGTGTAATGAGTATATTGGCCACGTGGTCCTAGCACCCGTCCGGCATGCCACTGCTCTACCGCCCAGAACCAACACTTGGTCGCAGCGACGCGACGCAAGCAATGTAAGAGTTCTTATAGATCTCTTCATTTCATTGCATTTAATTTTAGAAGAATGCTAAACAGCCGCCTCTGTTTTCGCACAAAATACTTCAGTTGAAATGTTGGATCATTCCACTTGGAACCATAGTCTAGATCCATTTTGGTTCCAGTGAGACCATTTTTCTCCTTAGAACCAAATAATAAATAAATAAAAAATGGTAGGTTAATAATAACAAAATGTTTCAAGTTGTCGGAAGAAGGAAATGTGAAGTGGGTAGTTTGTCACCGCGACATCTCATCACAGTTGAAACAAAAAGAAAGTAACATTATTCAAAACATTTTATTTGCGAAGTACAAACGTAAAAAAAATAACTAAAAACGGGACATTGTCATGGCGACATGTCACATCTGAGTGATTGTCTGCGGACCCGGGGGAGGTCCGCGGCGCTACCCTACGATACACATACCTACACTACAAACGATACATATCTAGCAGTGAGTTGGGTCTGCTACATAAACAATAAAACTTTGCTAAGTAGTGGCACAGCCTACACGGCGGGCGCGAAGCCGAGGCGCTTGTTCTCGACGTCGAACTCGGTGTAGTACTTGCCGATGAACACGTCGCCCAGGATCCACAGCGGCCCGTTGGGCGGCGGGATGTCCAGCCCCATGAACCCGGACAGGCACACCGTCTTGCCGAACTGCGTCACCTGCACACGAGCATCGTTACACTCTGCACTCGGCCCTGACGGAGCGAGGAGCAGGAGCACACGGGGATACTCACGCGCAGCACGTAGTCCTGGCCGTCGAGCGTGAAGCGCTGGCCGCCGACGGTGAAGGAGACGGGCGGCAGGCCGGGGATGAGCGAGCAGTCCACGGCGTACTGGCCGAACGCCATGGGCGTGGCGCCGATGGCGCGGTTCAGCTGCTCCACCTCGCCCGACGGCCCGGCGATCAGCGACGTGCCCGTGTCCGCGATGGCCTCGCAGCCCTGCGCCCGCACGCGCACGTCGCGTTACTTCAACGACAACTAAGTTGCCTCGATTTGCTATGGGTTCTATCAGACAGAGAGCGGTCAAGCGTTCAAGCGGTCAGTTTTGCGTTCTTTGTGTTATATTATGTTATATAGATATATTCACACAGGAGGCATTCTTACCGCAGCGATCAAGTAGAACGCACGTGTTCACGCGTTCACTGCTGTTACGGTGACCAAATTGGAAGGAAGATGAAGACCGAAAAGCTGATTATGTTAGTACGTGACTTTCTTTTGCTGAAATGGCTTTCCTCCAGTTAGTATCTTGTTTGACTAAGTCATGTTTAATTTTGTCATACAGTTCATTGAAGGAATCGATGCTCATCCGAAAAGAATTATAAAAAATTTCTTCATCATTAATCCATTTAGAAAAAGTCTATGAAATTCTCCATCTCGTTCTCTATCCTTATTTACTGGGCGCACCCAGTGTTTTCTTTTCCGTCTTGACGCTGATAATGACCACAAAATCAATAATTCGTCTTCCGATGAAGAACTATCGTCAAAAATCATGGTGACACTAGTGGGACCGCGTCGACCGTTCAACAGCGGGGTTCGTGAGCAATTGCACGCTCGAACGCAGAACGCGAACGCAGAACGCTTAACCGCGTGACCGCTCTCTGTCTGATAGGACCCTATACGCAACTTGAGGGCCAATTCTCGTAATTATATCGATCACAGACCAAAATGTGATTCAATTGCAACAGATTCAATAATTATCCGAAAATAGGGGATACTGCTTTTAAAAATATCCAGTTTCTTTAGAATCTTAGTTCAGTCGCATAACGATTTATTTGAAAATCTAAACATTTCATTTAAATTTGGTGAAGATCTGATGATAAGCTACGGAGACAGATAACGGAACTCTTCAATGAGTTTTTTTTTATACCACGTACAGTGAGCTCTGGCTACCCTACTTACCGGCGGGAACACAACACGATGGTTATTATGGGGCGGAGGTACTACCCCAGTCGGACAGCTCATTTCGGACGGGAGATACCTACCGTCGTGTCCTACCTCCTTGTAATAAGTGCCAGCAAATGTATGAGACAGCAGCAACGGTGATTGCTGCTGTCTCATTATCTAGACATTGCTTATGTTATGTTATTACAGTCGGTCGTACAGGGAACGTGCAGATATCTAGAGTAGTTAAATTAAAACAATTTGTGTTTAACTATAACTGCGGTTTAAACTACTTCAGTGAAGAGCTGTCCGCTTTGTTGGTTGTTGACGGTGTTGTCGGTGTTGGTGGTACCTGCTTGCAGAGGCTGATGCCCTTGGCGTCGATGTGGTCCATGCGGAACTGCCAGTAGGTGGCGCGGTCCACGGGCACGTAGGTGAAGTTGCCGCGGTAGTGCGCCGGGTCCGAGCCGCCCAGGATGATCTCGCCGCCCTGCGCCGCGCTAGGGTCCCTGCACATCACATACAATCCCTGCTGTTGCAAGCATTCATAGGATATCCGCTTACCATCACATATGGTGCAGCGAGAAGACGTTCAACTGCTACGTCTAACGTCGCGTGTTCTATTCCCGCTTAGTGCTGCATGCTTACCCGATAAGCTTACTAGTAAGTACTAGTAACGAGACAAATCAAATGAGCCCAAAAATGACGGGTTTCTCTTGTTTTGTTCACAAGTTCCCATCCAAACCTTCCGCCTTCATCAGAACAGCTGCACTGAAGATACCTCTATACGAAATTTGAGTACAGTCTAACATCAGAAAGTGGTTCTAATTGGGCTTCCAAAACTTGACCCATACAAACAAACAAATTAACAGAGCAAGTTAAATTAAAGCTTGTAGGAATGTTTCTAAATATAGGTATCTGCATTCCACAATCCACATCATGTTTATATTGAGACCGGTGCCATTTAATTTGTTTTGAAAAGTGAAAATTGGAGAGGACAAATGTTATCTTACAACGGTTATAGTGAAGAGTAGAGGCACGTTACCTGTTGAGGTAGAAGGAGAACACGGGCTTGACCAGCCCCTGCGCCACCATGTTGTCGAACACCGGCGGCACGTTGTCCACCGAGATGCTGCACACACACACACACACGCACACAAAGGTGCATTAGTCGACTTAACACTATATAGTTACAATTTCTCTCTACAACATTAAATTTATTCTTAAGAGTATGTTAAGAGACATAACGTAAACTCACGTCTATATCCCCGAAGGGGTAGAGGTGCTAGCACCCACATTTCGCCAGTTTATGTTTAGGTCCCAATGTAGTAGGTAGAGACATGAGTCGTTATTATATTATAATCATTTATAGAAGACTGTGCCCATAGCGCGGGGTTCGAGTTCCAAGTGGAAAGACAGTGAAACTACTTCGACTTACGGTCCACTGGGACAGGGACAGGGTAGGGCTTCAAGGTGACGCTGATAATCAAGTGGACCGTAAGTCAATGATTTGGTTACTTAAGAAATCGTAATGTTTGTGTGTAATGTTTAAATTCTTATTTTGTATGTTCTTATGGAAGCAGCTCTGTACGTATGTTTTTAAACCTCTTTACACAAGTGTTACAACTGCATGTTCCAGTTGCATCCAAAGTTTGCACTTTGGAGCTCGGAGAGGTACGCCTGCGTCAGGGCCTCGTGAACTGTTTAGCAGATGCACCGACGAGGTGAGGTTGGCTTGGGGAAGGATGTTAATTGGGTCGTGTACACCCGACCCAAAGTTTATACCAGCAGCTTGTGTAGAATATAATGATGTAGTGCGTGGGGCAGCGGGTACCTGCGGAAGCCCATGCCGAGGATGCCGTCGAACTTGGCGGCCACGAAGGCCAGGCCGGGCTCCGACAGCGCCTCCGCGAACGTCTGCGCCTTCACCGTGATGCCGCCCACCTGCGCGCACAAGATCATTCACAGTTATATATGTCAAAGGGACCGCTTAAGTGTTACTGAACGATCGAATTCGTCGAAACAGTAAATAATTGTAAATTCGTAGTTTGCAATATTTATGTGTTTTTTTTTTTTCGATTACCACCCAAGAGTTATCAAATTCTATATCACTGGAAAATATGTACATGAGGTAAGGAGTGGATAGATGTTCGTGTACTATATTATTATTTGGTAGCGGTGTGCACTTACCGACACGTCATCGGTGGAGAGGAAGCCGGAGAGGCTGCCGGAGCCGTAGTGGATGGCGAAGTCCGTGCCGTTGGCGCGGTACGAGCGGGACTTGCTGCTGTCGTACTTGTTGTGCAGCACTGCAACACCGAGCGTACTGCTCAATACGCGACCACCGGCCACCGGACACCGGCCACCGGCCACGTGGAGCCATGACACAATGAACCACCAACATTTGCACCAACATACCGTTGCAATCATACAGATACCGGCACGTAAATTGGCCGGACGCGTCATATGCGCAAAGGTCGATTTTTAGGTCCCCTTTGAGGTATGAGCGGGTCGCGGGAGACGCGGTTGCGCCGTCGCGGTCATATGATTGGTCCGTCACTTGACAGACCAATCAGATGTCTCCGAGAGACGTCTTGTAGCGAATCAACGTTCCGTTCGTTCGTACTTTGAATCATTTGATTGGCTCAAAGTGCACGATGCGCGAACTACTCCAAAACCTGGCCAAGCTACGTGCCGGCATCTGTACCTACACATTGCGTGAACAATGTTGACGCACGCATACTGCCCACTTTGAAGAGTTATCCTCAGGTCAACACCCGATTGGGGCCGTGACGCATAGCGGCCGAACAATAAAACATAAGATATCTAATAAATGTCAGTTATTGATCACAACGCGTAATGCCTCTTATCAAATAAAGGTGCTGCCGTGCAGGGTTCTCGCGGCCAAGCGTTGTCGGCAACGTTGACTGATTTGACCTGCATGTCGTAGGTACGCGTCTGTGTCTGTGTGTGCGTGTGTGTGTGTGTGTGTGTGTGTGTGTGTGTGTGTGTGTGTGTGTGCGTGTGCGTGTGTGCGCGCGCGCGTGTGTTTGTGTGTGTGTGTGTGTGTGTACAGTGCGAGGGACTCACGGCAAGCGATGTTGGTGTAGTGGCACTTCTTAGAGGGCACCCACAGGTTGGAGGAGCCCGTGTCAAACACCACCTTGAACGTCTGCGGCGGGTTGCCGATGGAGATGGGCCCGTAGTACTGCGCCTGGAACCGTCACACCACGCCCTTCGCTCAACGATTGCAAGTCTATATATTTTAAGAACTATGTATAGTATATACTATAGTACAAACATATTTTCCCTGAGTATAAAACTAAACAGAGACGGTTTCTGTTCGCGGTCTCGATGCGGTTTTCATCAATAGATAGAGTGACTCAAGAGGCAGCCATAGCAAATAGGTTCTCTGGCTAATCTCTTTGAGATGTAACAAAACAATGTGCGGTGGGATTGTTCTACTTTTATAACAATTATAACTCTACAGCAAAGTGTAGTTCAACCAGTTGCCGGATTATTAACCGCATGTGCGTATGGCAACCGGGGTAGAGGCGGTTTAACGTGCTCTACGAGGCAACACAGCAGTAATCGCTTCTCAATATATGTATAATTCAAAAGGTGTGCAGTGGTCGAATTTTCTAACTGGGCGATAACCAAATCCAAAATTATGAGAAATAGAGAAAAATGCTTAAAAGATTCAGACGCCGATTTTGATGAACATTAAAACTACGAACTACATCTACTGAGAAACAAAACGTACACAAGGAATTTATGATAATGTATTAAGTGGCGCGTGTCGGCCAGACGGACGAGACGCGCCAATCGTAGCGCATTTTAATGTCAATACACTGTCTTGAATAATTTCAGTAGGTACTTTACAATTATTGCATTGGCCATAATTAATATTTTTAATCGATTCAATGAATTATTGTCGTTTTAAATGCTAACCAACAACAATACCTAATAAGTAATAAGCTATGAGAGGATAGACATCTACTGCCTCAGCGGCACGAGGGCGGCGAGTGCTAGCCATGCGCACGTGGTCTGCCTGCGTGCCACCTCGCCTGTACAGCAGTGGCACATCTATATTTACATATAAAATGCTTTATCCCTAATGACTGACGGATTAACGCACAGCCAAGCCGCTGATCGTAGTGATCTGAAACTTAGGAGTCTTCTTTTTTAGTAACATAGGCCTTCGATAAGAAAGGATTGCCCGAAATTCTACTCACAAAAGAGTGAAAAGGGGGTGGTAAAATTTGTATAGAACAATGTGATCCCTTGGTCCAATCTACTTCAGGTAAGTCTCTACTCGTAGTACTCATAGTTATTTATATAGTTCATTCGATTTTAACGATTATACTCTTAATTTACATGTATCATATCAGTATAACGCCTAATCATAATATCGTTATGAATCGTACAAAATGTATTAGAATTAGATTAAAAAGATATTAGGGTCGAATACTCTAATGCCCATTTGTTTATTATCTCTTCATGAAACTACCACAACTACCTATACATAGTAGTATAAATTTGTTTTTTAAGTCAAACCAAAAAGAATAGGATAAGTACATTTCTTGTTTCAGATGATAATTGCACAGATTTCAAAATACGATGACAGTTGCTCCCATAAAATCAAATAATGAGTGGGAGAGATGTCTTCAATACTATATTATAGATGCTCGTATATATAATTGGTGTTTTGATGGTTTTTTTTTCATTGGTAGCATTTTATCAATGCGAACATACGTATGTAAATAATGGCGCTGCGAGCGCGTCAGGCGCGAGATAAAGGCCGCGCGCAGAGGTTATCATTATCACCTAGACACAGTCTCCTTCCACCCCGCACTACAACTGTATCAGCAGCGGCCAACCACAACATAGCTATGTCATGTACTACATAACAAGAATGTGTTTTACTTTATTTTGTCTATTAGCACTTGATATATAGACTTTCATATAGTGTGAACTGCCTTTAGTGTTGTATTATGAATGCTGTTGGTCCATCTTCCAATAACAGCAAACACTGCCTATCTGCAAAAGAATGTAGGTAGAAGGCCATTTGGGGTTCCGACTATGCTGTTGGTCTGTCTGTTGGTGGTGAAGCTCACTCATGTTGCTATAATGTAATGTTTATCACAGGCTACACACTAAGTACCTAAGGATTATGTTGTTTCCTTTCAATTAAGCAAACTTTTTCCTGTACTTCTTTTATGTTTACATCATAAGCCAACTGGTATTTAACTTATGGTTTTTTGTCCATATCAGTAATGGTTTTAGCGATAATGTAAGTGGTATATATATTATATTTATGCACTATATTATGTGCTTACATCGAGGTAGTTAGAGAGTGGCTCAGGAGCAGGGCCGCCAGCGTGGTACTTGATGCGCAGCACCTGCAGGTCCGTGCCTACTTCACTGAAGTGCTTGCGCACTGTTTGCATGCGGTATAGTGGAACCCTGTTGGAAATATAATATATAATAATGTTATATTTACATTGATATTTTATTTTATGATTCTGATGTTATAAGGAGCCTTGCTGCCTGCTACCACATTAATAGTTATTCTTAATTCTTTATTGACACACAGTTCATTGTAAGTTGTCCGAATAATTTAAATATAACAACATGAAATACCCACATTTCATATCGCCCTGAAAATATTATCTACGTTATTTTTATATAATTATACTAATATTAGCATCAATTTGAAACATAACTGAATCCCTTAGTTTAAAAGAAATCAATACATTTCACAACTTCTGTAGTGCGTTAAACAAAGAGACAAGATAAGAACTATAAACTGCGACAATGAACTTTCGGCACTTTAAAAACCGCACAATAATGTCAGAATTACTTGAATCATATTCTAAAGCCTAATTATTTACCTGAGAAATCCAGCTACGCACGTAGCGGTGAGCGCTAACAGAAGTATCAGCGATTTTCCCATTTTTGCTGCAAGTCATGCACTGACTCTGCGATACAAAAGACAACAAAACATTACTTCAACGTTTTATTCTCTCACTACAGCTTATGAGCATAACTTTACGTACCGCAGTGATGGATCCTTGCAATTTTCCTGTTAAATAGAAATCTTCAGGAGCGATAAAACTTTACGACGACGTATTTACTCGTCCGTAGCAATAAATTAATTGAATTATTTGCCGGTCGGTGCAAAATTGACTTGACAATGATGACAACAAGCTCTCGTTCGTGACGTTGAGTATGTTGACAATGACAACTAATCAAAGAGCTGTCAAATGTCAAAGTTATTTAATGTTGCTATGTACACTTGCTACTTGCTACCAGTTTATTGGTTTAGGTTCGGTAAGTACAAGGAAATTTCCAATGTTCTTGGGTTCGGTTAATCGGTTCAATTCTCGTCATCATTGTCTGAACCTTTTTCCCAACTCAGTTGGGGTCGGCTTTCCAGTCTAACTGTGATGCGGCTGAACTTAATCATCGTAGTCGTACCCATGAAGCTATAGATAAACATGGAGGCCAAACCGGGAAGAACAGCTTGATCCAAATACCTACATGTCTGTATCTCACTCTCTGTAGGCCGACTTCTCTTTCGTGTATTTGTACAATGTTGCTATCTTCTTATTACAGTTTGGCCGCTGAGACTATGCGTTCCTGACACATGTCAATTCTTCATGACTAGTTATGTACAATAAATAACTTGTACCTAGAACCGTTCTCTAAACCTGTTCCCGACTTACAATAACATAATAATAATCACAGTCAGCAATATTGTGACAACGTGATTTCATTTTAATTTTAATTTTATTCTAATTTGGCTATCTATCTGCCCTATTTGTTTTTCCAATTTTTAATTTTTAATTTTTTTCATTCTTATTTAATTTTATGTGATTATTAATTGTAATGATGGGTTATTACCTGAAATAATAAAAAAAAATCATATTCATTTCATTCATTATAAAAATATGATTCATTCTTTCTATTAGCTTGGGTAGGGGCTTATTACAAAATTACATTATTATAAAATTATAACGTTCTATTTTATATTTTTCAACCAACAGATTATTATTATTAAGATTACTAAAATATGCGGTTACAATTGCCTTGTTATTTTGTCTCATCACTATGAAAGCGAACATTTGACATTAGAGTTTGACTAATGAAAGCTGGACCAACAAAACCGCGGCAAATTTAAAAAATTTAGGGCAGGTATCACCAGTTATAGTTGGATAAAAACATTTTGATCGTGAAATAAAAGTATGTTCCTATTATAGTTTAACTGATATTTTTAAAGAATTTTATTGCGCTTTATTTGGTGTTATTCTTATTTATATTGATTTCTTTATTAAATACTATCCTTTGCCCACGACTTCACCTGCGTGGGAGTTTGGTACTGTGGGAATATCGGGGGAAAAGGTAGCAGGTTTATTCATGTTGAAATCCCCACGGTGGTATTCGTGGGGACCTCGTTGGCCATTGGGGATGGTTATGTCGGGATCGAACCGACTAAAACCGCAGATGTAGTGAAGATATAGACTAAGACTAGCTGTTGCCTGCGTGAAATTATGTTCCCGTTCCCGCTACCCTTGGGAATATATTTCACGGACAAAATGTGGCCTATGAACGTGTGCAAGATATATTGCCTGTGTTATTCCAGACTAAAAACTATCTTCAAGCGGGCTTATAGGAATCAGACGGAATTAATTTATTAGAAAAAAATATTATTACTTATAATCAAAATTAGATTCCAAATATTCTTCACCATCATCCGAGCTGCTTGATCCATCATCAGTCACACTTATAATTAATTATAATAATTAAATAAAATTGTCGAAAACTACAAATATCTAATACAAAAGCGAATATTTTTGGATATCGCATCTGATCTGAATCTCGTTAATATTTGATGTGAATACATACCTACCTACAAAGTATCAAAATCATAATGTAAACGCACAATCACAGAGAAATGACAGGAGGTGACATTTCTAGTCTACTGGTGTTGCAAATCAATAAATGTCGTGGTTCAGCTTTCATTAGACAAACTCTACCTTGAAACAGCGCAATTTGACGTGGTAGGACGTGGTATGACTTTTAAAAACTATTGATTTTATATTTTTAATTAATTAATTGTTAATCATTTTAGCCCAAAATTAATCTGTGTATTGTAAATTGGCACAGTAATTAAATTTTTAATGTTATCACTCGTTAATAAGGTCAATAAACGATATTTAAAATTTTGCCGTAAATTATACACCAGTTCAAAGTTACATCGCCCTTTCGCTCAAAACCTGTCGTTCTATCAATAAACAATATGGCGGTTGTTTATTATTTTTTTGGTTTTTAACATATTTAAAGTTAATTATAAGTATAAACTCAAAAAATGGTGCAAAATTGTATAGTGCGTGGTTGCGGTATTACGTGGCGTCAAGGATGCGATATAAAATTCCACGCGTAAGTGTTTAAACTTGTTTAAATGGTGATTTCTTGCTTAGAAGGTTATCATACTTAGAAAGAGAAGTCGGCCCACAGAGAGCAAGATAGTAAATACAGACTGAGCATCAAGTAGGTATTGGAAGTGAGGCCTCCATGTTTATATAGCTTCATGGTCGTACCTACGCACATTTTTGTCTTTTGAATGAAGTCCCTACGATACATAATTAAATATTTCATTTTTGTTTTTTTTTTTTATCCTGTGGAAATGCCCATGGATACCACCCGGCACCCCCGTCGTCCATCAGGGGTGGTTATGTCGGAATCGAACCGACTAAAACCGCACGCCATCTCGGCTCTTACTTACGGGGGTGTAAGGTTACCCAATAGGCATATCTCTCACACCCCAGCTGACCCCGGGCCATCTACGGTATTAAGATCTCCCCCTCGACCCCCCGAATGAGTGGTAGGGCGAACCATGAAGCTATAGATAAACATGGAGGCCTCACTTCCAATACCTACTTGATGCTCAGTCTGTATTTACTATCTTGCTCTCTGTGGGCCGACTTCTCTTTCTAAGTATGATAACCTTCTAAGCAAGAAATCACCATTTAAACAAGTTTAAACACTTACGCGTGGAATTTTATATCACATCCTTGACGCCACGTACTACCGCAACCACGCACTATACAATTTTGCACCATTTTTTGAGTTTATACTTATAATTAACTTTAAATATGTTAAAAACCAAAACAATAATAAACAACCGCCATATTGTTTATTGATAGTTGACATGTAGTACCAATGTTGCCACATTACGTACTGAATCCATAGACAATGGGAATTTAATTCACTGATTTCCTGATTCAACAACCCAATCATGCATAATAAATGGCATATAATTTTTCAATTTCCACATTAATAATCGTAGTCGAACTATAGAGTTATTTATAAATCATTTTACTTGCATTTTTGGTTAGTATGGTCTATTTCTATTAATTTACTAGGAGATACTAATAAGAAGATAGCAACATTGTACAAATACACGAAAGAGAAGTTGGCCCACAGAGAGTAAGATAGAGACATGTAGGTATTTTGAGGTATTTGGATCAAGCTGTTCTTCCCGGTTTGGCCTCCATGTTCTTTAGCTTCATGGGGCGAACATCGCGCCGCCTCGTTGACGGTCTTGGGTTTATGATGACAGACGGTCATCTGATCACTTTTTGTCCTTTTGAACAGTTTGTTGGTTGGTAATACCTATGTGGGAGTCATTTTTTAAATCGACACTGCATAATAAATGCAAGTGTGCAAGACGTCGCAGGTGGAGGCGTCGCGCCAGTTGTGGCTCTTGCGTCCTGTACAGCAGACGCGCTCCACACAGCGTACAGTCAGCGGCAAATGTAGATGATGATTGCACCAATTTCGACTGAAAATCTGAATGAAGGTTGTTCGTTGCATTACTACATAAAAGCTATAAATATTTCACTAGAGCTGACTAAGTAGCTAAACAGTTTTCATTAATAAATATACATTGTTCAAAAACTTATTCATAAAATCTAACGATTGTACTGTACTGTACCTCGTAAAAGTGCAGACGTTCAGTCAAGTCGCTGATAAGGATAAAATAAAGCAAGGACAATCAAATTAATTCGTTTTTAATTCGGATATTCGGTATGTCTTTTAGACGTGGTTGGTCTCCCGGGCGCCCGCAGGCTGGAACTGAGTTCCAAGTTCAGGACATTCAACAATGTCTGAACTGGTCCTAATAGTTTGAGTCATTACAATATAAATCAACATGATATATTTTTAGTTAGAGCTAAGCATAGCCTCTTTGTAACTACGACATACATTACAATATACATACAATGAAGACCGGTTCATAAATTACGCACTAAGCAGAATAGTTGGTGTCCTATTTCATAAAATAATCATTGGCTATGTATGGCTAGCTACACTGTCACTCATGATTGTTATGAGTAAATTATACAAAACATTATTTAATTTTAATACTGTACTTGATATTCTGTTGATACTATTTAAGGTGAGGTTTTTCATAATATTATACACATACATTCACACATATTTACATTTTTACTATTACAAACGCATAGAGGACGGCTAGCTTCAGTACCGGGCGGGGCGCGTCGCCCGCCCTACTCACCTCGTCGGTGGGTCGCTTCGGCTGCGCGGGAACCAATGAACCATATGTTATACTGCCACCGAGCTAACCGAGGCCAAAGGAACCCAACGAACGGTGCCCAAGTACGATACGACCGTACGCTACAAATACAAACACTGTATTATTATGACAATAGGTACCCTAGTTGCGATCACAGTTCATTTTATTTCATATATTAATATTATATCTTAAAATTATATTTACAAATATACTTATAAACATATATGTGCAGCGCTGACGCTACTTTACACTATACTTGGATTCACGATGAGCCTTGTAAACTGTATAGTATCAAAAGTGTCAAGTGTCAATGTGATCGAGCGCTGCCGAGCGGCAAGTGGACGTCAAGGCCTTCACCTCTAACGAGAGCTACGTTCAGTCCGGGGCGGAGCTGGTGCCGGGCTGCGGCTCCGGCTGTGGCTCCGGCTCCGGGCCGGGCGCGGGCGGCTGCGGCTCGGGCGGCGCGGGGCTCGGGGCCGCGGGTCACCGCTTGGGGCGCGCGCGCGGCCGCCGCGCTATCTCCGCCAGCAGGGGGGGCAGCTCCGGCAGCGAGCTCGGCGCGGCGCCCGGCGGCTCGGCCGGCGCCTCGGCCTGCGACGTGAGGCGGAAGCGCCGCTCGTCGCTCGACACCAGCTTCACCGAGAACGAGTTGAGCGACAGCGGCGCGCCCGGCTGGATCTCCACGTTGCCCGCGTTCGCCTGGGGGTACACCGCACACTGCGTTTTAGCTTTCAGCTCATTCATTACTCAGAATGTAAATTGTTGCCACGAGTAAACGTGCTACGACGGACACAATACAAGTCCTACGAACTAGGAATCTAACGGAAAACTCCTCAGTCGGTAACGGGTTTGTTTATCCCTTATCCATTTTGTTTGCATTGGTGCAACTTATAGTAATTACGTTCTATGAATACGACGCGACGTCGCGTCGGTGATATAGTTTCGTGCATGCAGAACGGTTAAAAAAATCAACTATTTCATTACTTTTTGTACACGGTCTACAATTTTAAATTGAGTTTGTATACCGTTAAAGTCGTCAGTTCGAGTGATTAAAAGTTACTTAAGTTTCCTCAGCCGGTTACACCCTGGAAACCATAGACGGTCGGAGATCCCAACTGTTCACGTCCCTCTCGGAGGCGGAGCTAGCGGGGCAATCGAATCGAATACAAATAATAACAAGACAAGTAACACAGAGGCACTGACCAGGAACAGCGTGGCGAGGAACACGTGCGAGACGGGCGCGTCGTGCGCGAGCCCGCGCAGCAGCGCGTCGGCCGCGGGCGCGGCGCAGGGCGGCGGCGGCGCGGCGCGCAGCTGCGCCAGCACGCGCGAGCCCAGCGCGTGCACGTCGAGCGCGGCGTGCGCGGCGGCGCGCGCCAGCACGGCGCCGCGCCAGGCCGCCAGCTCGGCGGGCGCGGGCGGCTCGCGGCCGTCGCTGAGCTCGGAGAAGCCGCCCGAGCTCTGCTCGAAGAAGCCGTCGTCGGCGTCCGAGTCGTCGGGCCGCGTGGCCGCCAGCGCCGCGCGCGCCTCCGCCGCGCTCCAGCCCGCGAACCCTGCGCACGCGCGTCTGTACTGCCACACCGCTCACACCACTACCACGTCACCTATCTACTATGACAGCATAATGTGCCCACCTTTCGGTGCTGAAACGATTGGACTCTAGCGTCCACCGCGAGTCTATCCTAAACGATACTATTTAGTTATTTTTCATCGTGTTTTATTTACCACCTCCGAAATACTCAAGGGAAATTTCATTCCATCGTCGTAAGAAGACTTACAGGGCGACATGGACGGACGCGGAGGCTCAATCGGCGCATAACGATGTTGTGGAGCGCCGCTAAATGGATCTTAGATATTAGGTGGTAATACATGGTGAGCAACTGATTTGCACACGCTTGAGCTACTTATTATACTCTTCAAGATTTCAGACAGTAAAATTGTCTATATACATTATCAAAGGCACCGCCTACCCCCTGGCCACGCGAGCCCTGCCTACCTCTGGCGGCGAGCTGCTCGTCGTCCAGCTCGCCGTCGCCGACGTCGTCGCCGAGGCGCCTCCTCTCACTCAGAATGTGCATCTTGCGTTTCTGGACGACCTTCGAGATCCATCTTTTGTCGATACTGAACTCCCGCGTCTCTTTCAATTTTTTCATTAAGTCTGTAAATATTATAGCCATACAATTACCATCTCTATAGAACAAATAAATATAATTATTCACCGTCTTCGCGTGGCCGATCGGCCTCCAACGATACAATATTAATTCTTTATAGAAAAGGGAGACTAGCATTAGTTAGGGACATTACATTTCATTGGACATGAATTGCCTGCAGTTAATCACACCAATATTGATCGATGAAGTGTATGAACTTCTCACATTTGAGACGGCCACATACAGTAATCGAATATTATAAAGGACCTCGTAAGTACGAAGTCAATGATCAGTTCCAACAATAGTGCCGGTAATTATAATGCCGTAATGTATCTCGGCGGTCGTTTGAGACGAGTCGTTCAGTACATAACTGGCATAGTCAAAAATGGTCACATTCGATCGAGTAAGTGGAAAATTTTCTTGAATTTGAAATACATGAAATGACTCACGATGAAAATGAGTAACTAAATGAAATAACGTAATGACAATAAATAAATAGTTTCGAGCGAAGCGATCGATCTGCACGGCTCACCTTTATCGAAGATAATTTTAACGGAACCATTGAACGCTTCCTGCGTATTGACACCGGTAGATCTCTTCCGCTCCTTCTTGACGACGGCCGAGCTAGGCGGCGGCAGCAGAAGGTCGGGGTCCGGCTCCGGCGGGAGCGGCGTCCCCGGCGGGAGCGGGGTGCTGGCGGCCAGCGGCGACGAGGGGCACCAGGCGGGGCGCGGCGAGCTGGCGTCGGCCTCCTCGATGGCCGCCTGCAGCTCCAGCAGCGAGATGGGCCGCAGCGAGCACACCGCCGCGCCCGCCGCGCCGCCCTCCAGCTCGTCCACCAGCAGCCCGTCCTGGGAGACATGGTAAGTAGCAGTATGCGCCACTGTTGCAGTTGCTTAAGGTAACGCGATCGACGCGAATATTCACTCGGTGGTCTCGGTGTGAGCTTGAGGTAAAGGGTCGAACATAGGTCCGCCGCGCGGCGTGTCAACACAGTGAGCCGATGTCCAGTATAGTTTCGTACTGGTACGAGCTATTTTCACAAGTTATTGCATTGACTGCTGTTTTTTCTATTATATTCCAGAGTACTCGTCGAGGTCAATCGAAAAACTTCGTTAAATATGTTTTATTCGTTCCTTTGATATCAATAACGGATCGAAAGGAACGCAGTGGACGTGTGGAGGAGACCTTCATATCGATCATTTAACGTAACATGTTGCCACAAATGAAGAGTGGGACCGACCTGCAGGCGCCAGGCGACCTGGAAGTCGGGCAGCAGGCCGATGGCGTCGCCCGCGTAGTCTTGGAGCGCGCGGTCGGCGGGCGCGGCGGCGCGCGGCTCCAGCTCCAGGTAGGCGCGCGCCAGCGTGGGCGGCGCGCGCACGTCGGGCTCTCGCGCGCAGGCGGCGCACGCGTCCAGCGCCAGCTCCGCGAAGTCGCCGCCCAGCAGCGCCGAGGCGCGCCGCCGCCGCCCGCGCGCGCTGGGCGTGGCCGGCTCGTCCGCCTCGGGCGCCTCCCTGCGGACACACTGAGTCAGCCAACGCTCCCTGGCCGGGCCAGCGCCGGGCTGCGGGCGGGGGCGGTACGTACTGCGCGCTGTTGAGCGAGTCGCTGACGGCCAGCACGTGCTTGTACAGGAAGTCCACCTTGCGGCCGTAGATGTCGGCGGACTGCTGCAGCAGCAGCGCGATCTCCGCGAAGTTGGGCGCCACCGCGTCCGCCGCGCTCGTCACCTCGTCCGCGGTGTCCAGCGCGTGCAGCCCCGCCTCCGTCAGGTATTCCTCCAATAACTGCGGCAACGACGCACCGGTTAGCAGCCTCCTACAGACTTTCTTTAAATAAAACCCTATGTAGCGCAATGTACTTTGGTTTCATTTAACTAAGTCCAGCTGCCCCTTCTACTGCTCGAGCGAGTCATCATAGCCATGTCAATAGATGAATCTGACGGTTATAAGATGAGTGAAGATCGAACTTCACCAGCTCCTCTCCTACTATGACATAAATTCGTAATCGTAATGAAAAATAAATAAAAAGAAAACTATTTGTATGTTTTTATTTCAAAATGCAGGCGTTAGTTTTTTTTAATGTGTAATGCAAACCTTCGGGGCCTGTGAATAAATTTTAATCATTGCTTTCAATTTAATTCAATAGGCTTATACTTCAAGTTTCGAGGCCATATAATATTAATCACCTATATTAAATTTCGTCGGTTTTCACGTTTTTTTGTTCTAGCCACCAGATTGTAATTAAATATGCGTAAGATTGAAAGTTCCTTTCGATCAAAACAAACCGCATTGAACTCCGTTCAGTAATTTTTGCGTCCATCGCGCATCGCGACCATACAGAAACGAATTTCAAAAAAACGTATTTTGTGTTTAGAATAATAATTATGATGTATAACATAACCCAATATCTCCAATGTACACAGCTACTTTACAATGTCATTCTTTCAAGAAATTTATTTACAATAGCTAATCTAACTAGGTTGGCTCTGTTTTGTTTGAGATTGGTAAAAATATGCGTACATTATGAGCACCTATGTTGAGTGCTGTGATGATGATGATGAGCTATTCAGATGTCCTAGGTACTATCCCAGCTCACTAATACTATAAACGTTTGTTAAGATGTTCGCTAACCACAGTTTAACGGCTGAACAGATCGGGCTGAAAGTATGTACAGGGATAGTCTGCAATGACACATAGCCTACTTTTTATCCCTGGAATAAGTCCCATGTGAAGCTGGAACGGGAACAGTGTTCCACGCGAGCAGCGCGCTGTTGTGTATCGCTCGCACCAGCGGCAGCGTGAGATGCAACAGGGGAGTAGAAAATCAAGGGAAACTGATATAAGCCCCGTTGTTTTTGTAGAGCAGAATTGAACCATTGTTCTAGATTTAGTAAGTAAGTAAGTAAGTTAGTAAGTAATCATTTATTGCTCGAGTTAGTAGTTTTTGGCTGTTTAAACACAAAATGTTGCCGAACATGCAGTACAAGTTGAATGCAGTGGATGGAGTGAACACTGTATAAAATAAAATAGGTGGCCAACATCACCTCTTTGCGAAATAAGAATTACAAGTGTATGCTAATATGGAGTATTAGCATGACAATATGTGTCCCTTGTTTATTCTCTCACAAACACCCACCAAATATATTCTGTGAAAATGTTGCAATGCTTGAGGAAGCAATAAAAAAATTCATTAATATTTATGTTAACAGACCTTCAATGTGTTGCCTTCTGTTTTTTTATCACTACAGATCTTTTCTACAATTTTTAAGTTGATATTTTGAATTCTTTTTTCTAATCTGATTAATTCATTTGAGAAGTTAACGCAATAGCACGATGGCAGGTATTATAATTGCTGTGCATTAGGCCTCAGGTTCGATGCATAAATAGTGTAAGTTTCTGTTAGGAACTTCGAAATAGCAGCATGCATGAATTCTAAGAGTGCTCGACTGACGGCAATAGGATCCGCCCTTATTGCGTGAGTCCAAAAAAAAACCAGTTTTACTAATTAGGTTTACAAATACTACATAGGTGGCAGACAAGCGCACGGCCTACCTGATGGGAAGCAGTCACTGACCCTATAAAGTTATGTTTAAAATGAATATTTTACACTAGTTGAGACATAGAATGAGTTTTAAAAAATTACAATAATTTACTAGAGCCTAAACTAGGCAGAGCAATGAGACAGCTCAGAAAAAACCAGGACAAGGTATGCACACTCACACTCGGCCCCGCTGCCACACATTGTTTACATAGCCACTTTGCACAGTGTACACACAGATATGAATGACACAATTTGTGCCCATTTTAGTACTGTTTAGAATCATGTATTGTAAGAAGTAACTACTTTCTTCAAGAGAGATTCAATTACTTCTGCTGTACTTCATTATTTCTAATAGCAACAAGTAACTAAATTGTTTAACCATAAAAGATCTGTATGTCAGTAGAGTAGGTGTATCCCTTTCAAATCATATAAACCGGCAAAAGATGGTATGCATGAGTTTTGAGACTGCAACAGTAGAGACTGGCTGATAGTGAGCTGCTTGCCACCTACTCAACATTAGAAACAATACTAAACAACTACCATTCAGCCACAAGTATACAGATACTCCATACGGGCACCACCCCGTATGGAATTTATGAACTATAAATTTCATAGTGCCTTGCGTTTGAACTATACTTCTCCAATTAATAATGTTTTTACACACAGTTTAAATAAACTGCACATCGGTACATTTCAAGCATCTCATCTAAGGATTCTTATAGTTTGTCATCAATCATGAGACCTGTTATTATGGCAAATATTTTTTGTGCGTGATGATATAACTTGAGGCAAATTAACATGACGTAGCTGTCACGGTTATGTAACTGCTACACTAGAATATTAATAGTATTTCCTATAATGGCATTATTCAATGAAACATTAGGCACAGTTATATTATTGTCTGGTGTTTGCAAATAATAACTAATGATATTGACACAACCACCAATTTTGTAGATCCAATCAGGAATATGGGTTTTATCCTGATAAAATGAATTCAAGTAAGGACACAAAGCTACAGAACTGGTATACACAGTGATGTGTGGGTGGGCAAGCCTACTAGCTGAGTTCAGCATTCCAATTAGATTTATGCACCAGGTAGTCATGCCACAAACCAATGTAGGTATTAGAAGTGGTGAGGAATAATGAGATAGAGTGAAGCATTTTGGCGGGCCGGTCCAGTGAGACATGTGTCAAGGACTTACCGCGCAGAGGTCCGTGTCGAAGCTGCGCCGGCCGTCGGAGCTGATGGGCTTCATCAGCTCCGCCACGATTTCTTCCAGCCTCTGAGAGTTCATACTCCACCTTTTCTCGCGTTGGGTCAAAAATTGATCCCTGTAAATAGGGTTTTTGTGTAGATAACATAACTTGAAAACACTGAAAGACGCAAGCGCGGGGCTGTTGCTTTACCAGTGGCGCGAAACTTTCTGTCATTGACCTCTATTCAATTTTGCAAACGATATTGCGAATTTTTCAATGTTCTATTTAAACTACAATAATGCTGATTACCTTTGGCTCTCTAACCAGTCGGCGTCCATTTTATAAACATAAAATCGTGCTTGTAGGAAGGACGTAATAACAACGGTGGCCATTTATTTATGTTTTCATGGGAAACATTCCTTCCTAATGTCAAAATGCCGAACGTTCGCTGTTCGTTACATTGGAACCACACACACTCATTGAATTGCTCTATGGCGTACTAAACTAATAAATTGTGAATATTTGTAAAACAAATTGCATAACAATTATAAATCATATTTAGTTTAAGTGACATCATGTAACTAATATTAACTCTTTTCTATTAAAATATGTAACGTTGACAATTTATTAGCAGCATAGATAGAATAGTGACATGACATAGACTTTTTTTTCTCCAATAATAATAAATTTGGATTATTTAATTTATAATGGTAACATCGATTTATTAGTCAAAAAGGCATTGAACTGGGCTGAATTTATATTTTGAAAAACAGTCTGTTGTGTTATGTTTAATATAAATAAGTACTACAATTATATTTTCATGAGTGAAATGTTCACAGTTGTGTAGAAAATATAAGGGTTTATAATATTTTCGTCGAATCCCGTATAATATACGTATCCGAAGTCATGGGGATGTCTCGGTGCTACTCGTTGATGAAATGCTTGCTGATAATTTTTAATATTATATTTTTGGTAAGTTCTCAGTAATTAGAATAAATAAGGAAATCGATATAACGTGTTTTTAAACCTCATGTAATAATTAATTTTCAATTGTGCAATTAAATGTGCGTATAATTTATTTGTACGGTGTATTAATTCGGTCGGCTACTATATAGCATCCGACCCGTGCAGTGTGCAGTTCCTCGAATAGCATCATATCTCTAATGTACAATGTTTACAGTAGTGAGTTCATCAGTCGAGGTAGTTTATAGAGTTATAGAGTATATCCGTAGAAAGATCAACAAGCCAGTAGTGAGTGGAGTACGGGCGTACACGTACCCGATGCGGATGAATGTTTACATTATGGGTGTGATGTGAGCTGTGTGGTGTGTGGTGTGTGGTGTGTGGTGTGAGGTGTGAGGTGATGTTGCAGTGCGTGGGCAGCGGCGCGTGCGGGTTCGCGGCGTGGGCGCTGTGGGACGGGCGCGCGGCGGGCGGCGCGGCGGCGGGCGGGGCGCGCGCGGGGCTGGGCGCGCTGGCGGCGTGGGGCGGCGTGCTGGCGCTGGGCGCGCTGGCGGCGCTGGGCGGCGCGGTGCGCGGCTCGGCGGCGCTGCTGGCGGCCGCCTTCGCGCTGCTGGCGCTGTCGGGCGTGGCGGAGGCGGCGGCCGTGTGGTGGGGCGCGGCGCACCGGCCGCAGCTGGAGCGCGCGCTGCGGGCCAGCCTGGAGCACACCGTGCGCGCCGAGTACGGCAGCGTGCCCTCGCGCACGCAGCTGCTCGACGTCATCCAGCAAGGGGTGCGTGCCCACACATTCTTTACTGATTAACTGCCGTTCACTCCATAGCAGAGGAGTACTAACTGGGTGGAAAGTAGGCTTGTCAATATATTATGGTATAAATGACCATCAACGATGTAAACAATTGTCCATGTAGAGTTTGTAGTACCCAAATATTTTGCACAAGATACTGCCTTACTCTATTGAGGACACTGAGTTTTTAGATGCTATCTTAATACTTTTGGGATCATTCCACTTGGAACCATAGTCTAGAACCATTTTGGTTCCAATGAGACTTTTTTTTTCCTTAGAACCAAATATGGAGTTGTTGGTTCTACTGGGAACGATAATAAGTAGTTGGATCCATTAATGGTTCTACCAAGAATGATATCTTCTCATCAGAACCAATTTTTATATTTGTACCTATAGTTGTCACAAAATAAAAGGCCCACTTTGACAGTTCGTGCCCATGAAGTTCTTAATTTTTTATCAATTGAAATGTTATAAAGATAATTAAATTTTTCATTGACAGGTACCGCCCACTCGGCTAAGTGCTGTGCATAACGATTTTTTCATGTAGTCCACAGACTATTAATAATCAGTTAAGGAAAGAAAATATCGAGTGAGATATTTTTTTTCAAGCCCGACGCGCACTTTTATTTTTATTTATTTTAATACTTTGTGTTTAGATTCTGAAGTTTGATTTAATTATTCTTGTTGTTTTTGTGATTGAGTGAATGTTATTGTAAAAAAATATTAAATATAAGTAAATTGACCTTTATTAACATTGTATTGTTTTAAAATACCTAAAAAATCAAAGGTTAAGCAAATTTTTCTAATCAGAACTTTAATCCAATGCAGCTTACATACATATTCAAATCGATTAAATCCCCATGCAAACTGGATTCGATTCATCCTGAGTATCGAATACCGAATCGTCTAGGTACATAACTAGTTACGCCACGAGAACAAACGTCAAAACGGGCCTTTTATTTTGTGTTGAGTATAGGTCTATTTTTCACACTTTTGGGAAACTACTATACATACACAATACTAAAAAATAAGTAAGGCTATAAGTACTTCCCGTGAATGAGGACCCTGAGAATAGTAGATCAGTTTCAATTTAGGGTTAAATCGAGAGGTTCCGGATAATGGGATGTAATAAATATTGGAAGAAAGTTAATTTGATTTCATTTAATATGCACGGCGAGTGGCGAGTTCCCCCGAGTGGCATCAATATTAACAGTATAAAAAATAGTCGTAATTGTTTTAGGCAGTACCTACACACAATTATAATTTTATAAGTGTCTGCTAGTGATTGCGTTTGATATAATCTAGGTATGTAATGATTTTCAGCTGGAGTGCTGCGGCGCCGAGAGCCCGCGCGACTGGCAGCACTCGGCGTGGGCGCGCGCGCAGGCGGAGGGCGGGGCGGAGGGGGGGGAGGGCGCGCTGGACCTGTCGGTGGGCGCGGCGGGCACGTACTACTGGGTGCCGGCGTCGTGCTGCGCGCGCGCGGGCCCGGCGTGCGAGGCGGCGCGGCGCGTGGTGGCGCCGTCGGGCGGCGCGCGCGGGCTGCACGGCGCGGCGTGCGGGCCGCGCGTGCTGGCGGCGCTGGCCCGCCTGGCGCGCGCGCCGCTGGCGCTGGGCGCGGCGCTGCTGGCCTCGCACGCGCTGGCGCTGCCGCTCACGCTGGCGCTGTGGCTGCGCGCGCACCCGCACCCCTCCTACAAGGCCTAGGCGCCAAACCGCCAAAGCCTCCACCGCCGCCGTCGCTCGTGGGAGCCCTCTTGCAAACCTTCTCCCTTAACTTCGAACTTGGAAAGTCGATAGAAATGTTATTACAATAATCGATTAAAGTGATCGATCGATTCCGATCGGAGAGCCTTGCCGCATCGCTAGTGAAATATTTGAATAAGCGGAGAAAAGGATGACCGGCAATGAGGCCTTTTTTTTTACAAAATTTCTTCACATTAGTAAGGTTTTAGTTTTGCACTGTAAAAAAGTAATGTAAGCGTTAATGAATCGATGAAATCTCCGAGGAGCCTCCTCCGCGTCGGTCGGTAGCGAGCGGGGCGACGTAGCGGTACCCGTAGAGCTTAACCAAATGTGTGTTAGTTGTAAGTTGTGTTTGTTATTCGTGCTCTGTCCGAAGTGACCGGCCCCGTCTCGTCCCGTATCAGGTCATTTAGCATGCATGTGTCCGTTTTGAATCTCACCGACATGACGCTTGCGACAAAGCTGAAATATCGGACACCCAAAACAATACAATGATGACATGTCGACAATATTAGCGAGCGATAGTTTAAATAGCCCGACGTACCTACTGTGAGACTCGCCGGTTACCGGATAGAGCAGTACTTTTACGAAATTCTATTGTATGTACTTATATATTTATACTACAGTCGTACCTATTTAACGTGTCATGCCCGCCTGACGTACAATACTCGTATCTCATAGACTGACGTGATCCCTCACTCCGCCATGCGTTAGCCACTACCAATCATATAAGACTTTTCGTTGAGACTGATTTTATTTCTTTCATTAGTTTTAAGTTGTAACCGAGTACAAATATTTATTGTTTATTTTCTACTTATAATCTTAGATTAACATTATATTATTCTTTCGACTGATTTACTTTTAGTTTTAAGCAGCGTTGTGCCGGCCGCACCGCACCTGACCCACCGACCTCTGTCGTCGTTTTGTACAATGTACATACATGTATGCACGTTGTTGTGTACAATGTACATTGTATGCACGTTGTTGTGTACGATTGTACTTCGATGACGTTGCTATTAAATGTGCTAAACTTGTCTCTCTAGTGCTAGTCGTAACGTTATTATAATATTAGTGTACCTAATACCAGAATATTCAAATATTGAAAGCGGAATAATCAGAAGCTTTTAAAAGATAATTTGAATGTTATCGTTATAAAGACGCCAGTGGTCGCCACAGACACAGAAATTGTACTACAGACAGTCTCAAATATAGGTGCCGTGGCATACTCGTAGATTACAAAGTAAAAAATTAAAATTATTAAATTAATTTTAATCAAAATTTAAAGATAATTCAATAGAGCCCACTAAGTAGTTACGCAGCATTTTTAATGCGAAATACGAGTACATAATTATTCTGCCTTTAAACGATTATAAATCAGAAAATGGTCGCCTACTTTGACGCTGACTGTACATATATAGTAAAAGTTCAAATTGAGGTGTGAATGGAATGTTGTTGTGTGTCACGCCACACACACAAGAACAATCAATTGAACACACACGCACAGGTTAGATATAAGTAATAGCTAGGACGTAAGTTACGTGACAAATATATTCTTTTGAGGGTTGGTTAAAGGTGAATCTTGAAGTAATAGCTAGGACGTAAGTTACGAGACAAATATATTCTTTTGAGGGTTGGTTAAAGGTGAATCTTGAAGTAATAGCTAGGACGTAAGTTACGTGACAAATATATTCTTTTGAGGGTTGGTTAAAGGTGAATCTTGAAATTGTAGCGTATTCCCTTAACTCCCCTGGCGCCCGCTACTTGAAGATTCTTAACATTTTATACAACACTAGCTGCACCCGCGATTTCGCCCTCGTGGATTAACATTTTTTAGATTTTTTTTTTTATTTCGTTGCACCCTAATTTATATTTCTAAAATTAAATTAGCCTATGTTACGCCTTATAACTGCTAGCGAAAGTCCTGTCAAAATCAGCCGTTCCGGATATTACCTCATTCAAACAGATGAAAAGACTGACAGACAAAAATTGCAAAAATTTATTCTTATTATATTTGTGTCGTACATAACTCATAATACATGCATTTAAGCAGTTTTATTAGTTTGTATAGATTTGTTAAAATGTTCACAGTTGTGTGGGCGCAGGGTAATTCCCAAAACTGCAATAATAAATGTGTGGAAAATGCCAAGATCACCCTCCAGTAATGTACGAAGACAAATGAATGCAGTGGTATTGACGTACAAACTCTTGGCCACCTTTATCTTCTGTTATTTCGCATTATAATAATTACAAACAGTGTGTGTGCCTTGAACATTCGAGTGGGCCGGCTGCGACCTCCGCGAGCCTGCGGTAGTGCGGTAGGCATGTGCGAAACATGTCCGGGAGCGGATTGAACATGGAACGGTTCCTTATACAGTCGGAACCATGTTCAGTAACCATGTCCGCGGACACGTTTCCCGGACATAGTTCATGCAATCCACGCTGATATAACATGTGCAGGTTATATATGAAAAGGTTCAATTTTTTTATATAGGTACTACTGAGGTAGCAGGCAAGCATGTGTTTAAGTATATAGTTATAATATTTGAAATGAAATCAGTTCAGAACAGTATTTGCATTTTCTTTTTTTTGAGTTCTTTTGTTCAATAAAACGATCCCAAAGTACCTATGCTGATTTTTCTATGAGATGGCATTTTCAGATGAAGTTAATAATTAGAAAGTCCTCAAAGCCTTATTATTTTCGAAATAATTGTCATAAATAAAAAATGCACTACCTAGGTATGTGCAAAGTAAATTACTATTTAAATCTATTCACTTATTCACTATAAATAGAACTCAATAAACTATTGTTAGGTTCTTATCAAAGACAGTGTAATTTGTTAAAAATAATTGGAAATTATGGTGTAAATAAAGTATTCGGAACACGCACGCATTCGCAACTAATAAATAAATGCACCTAAACACTAAAATACGAACGTCGCCGCAGTCACTGCGCAAGTAGATAATTACGTAACACGAAATGCGACTCGGTCCGGTTCGGCTGCTGTTCGCAAACCCGAACCGCTCCGGCCGAACCTGCACATGCACATCGGAGTATACTCCGCGCCCCGCGCGCCGCGCGCGCGCTCCATTCATTCCATGCTCCGAGTTCGCTTACTCGTTCCGGACATGAACATGGTGGAACTGTTTAGGCGGAGCGGTCGGATCGGAACTATATAGCTCCGGGAAAGGACATAGTTCCTGGAGCTATAACGGTCCGGAACTACTCACCTCTATAGTGCGGCAGGTCACGTACCGTACAAGCGCCTCGCGTTACTCCACGAGCTCACTCCTCACTACGAACACTGCCGTGTTGCCGATGCCTTATATCTTTAAGTGTATGTGTGTAGTAAATATGCCAAACAATTAAGTCCGTAAGTTGAGCTTTGGAATGTGTGAATGTATGTAATATGTAAATCTGAACTATGTGTAGGTACAGTGAGTGCGTGGAGCCGCGGCGCGCCGTCTGGTATACATATAATATGTCAAACTCTAACCCTTTACAAATAAGTAATGTGAACACTAATAAATGTCTCGTTGTGGTATGTTGTGTTTCATTTGCTCCGTCGCGCGTCGCGTACCGACGTAGGCCGACGCCTCTCGCCGGTCCCGCGACATCCCCACGTTATTGCGTGCGACTTGCTTGCGAGCAACTAGGTACTTGGTACAGGGTTTTTCTGTTAGGAAAATTTCATGAGATCATGTAAATATAATACCGTATAATAATATAATACGTTTACCTTTTTGGGAAAGTACGCCATTATCCTTTATTTCGTGCGGAAATCCCCTGAGGTAAGGCCAGCTAGTGTCGGTCTTCAACTGACTAAAATCGCACACCGTCTCGGGCACACTGGGCTTCAAGCGCCGGGGTGTAAGGTAATCCAGAAGCCATTTCCCCCATACCCCGGCTGACCCGTGCCATCTCCGGCTTCAAGATGACCCCCTCCGGTTTGGGAACCACGGTGCCCCGTTTTGCCCCGCGCCGCTACCTCCGCCTGCTTCTACTAGGCTGACAGGCAGGCAGGTCCTGGCCGATACAACCTGTTTGGGCAACTACATGTTTTACTAATTGGGCTCCTTGTGTGGGCAGAGATCGTATCCATCAATTACTTACCTTGATTTTATATGAAGTTCTTAAGGGTCTTCATATTTATTTATTTATTTAAACCACTATCATTACAGATAAACACCTATTACGACGTGTGAGAATTCTCACCTACTTAAATGTACCTATGCAGTTTGTGCATGAAATTATTAGGTACATCTCGTAGGTTTGGGGTCACGTGGCATACCATGGGCAATTCCTCAAGATGACGTTATCCAACGGCATCTTGAGGAATTGCCCATGGTCGTGACATTGGGCAGCAGGGACAAAAAGTGTCGGATGAATGTGATTAGAACGAACGCGGTCTACGGATTAGAATAAGTCCTGCTGGCCAGTCCTACTTGCTTGTGACGAAACCGTCGTATCCCAGTAGTTCCATTCTCTAGTTCCATTATGGAACTACTGGGATTTTTTTCTCCCAGTAGTTCATTCTCGTGCTCGCAACCAAAAGGCCAATATATACTGTGGACGTTATAGATGAACGTCACAGCTAGGTACTGCGTTCTTACACAATAACTTGTAAAAATATAGGTCAGAATCAATATGAACTCGTTAACAACTATACGAACAGCCGCCAGTCGGCGGGTCCGGCGGCACGCGGCGGCGCCTTTGTACATTAATTAAGTGATGGCGGATTCTACTCTTAACTCTAGCTAGTCGATCTATGCAATTCTCGAGGGTTGGGTACATGGCGCAATGCATTTACCAGCTCCAGGCCCTCTGGTAGCAAACAAGCACAGTGGAGGTAAATGCACGTTGCCGGTGTCCGTGGTCTATCACCTAACGCTGGCTACACAAGGGGAAGACCGAGCCGATAGTTACGTCCCCGGTCGCGTCATCGTCAGCACAATGGTACCGGCGAACCATGGCTAGGGTCCAGAAGGGCTCGCCCACTCAAGGGTTTGATTCCATACAACGTCCATACATCTGCTAAAGTTCATGCTGACGTAACGAACTGACATCGGCAGCGCTCCGCTGTAGGTTATGCAAAGCTATGTCTCCATCGTATCATATAAATGTATAGGTAGGTACTCATAAGTGCATAACTCATACTCATAACACTCAATCATTGCATAAATATTCATTACGATTCAACGCTGAACCGTCAAATAAAGAAAAAATACAGCTGTCTGTCCTTTCAACATCCACATTATTACTTCATTGGCAATTCAAATGTTCGTATCAAAATCGAAAGGAAGTGGTCGTTATGCCGCGGGCGGCCCACTCGTGACCGGCAAGTAATTGTCGTTCATTGCTATCTTAAGAGTTGGTAATTGACGGCAGCTCGCAGACTCATCCAGGCCCGTGTGTCTTAGGACCGGCGACCGCCCCCACCCCCCTCGGCCGCGGCCCCACGACTTGCCCTCTTTGACCGATTAACTAGTACCGCAAACGATCGCCTATTGAAGACAATCAATCGACGAAATAGGACGCCATCTGTGTACATTTCATGATGCGATCAAAGGTGCGTAGATAAAACGTCCAACCCAACAACCTTGTTGGGAGTTGGGAGTTGTTTTGAATATTTGTATTATGGTAGGTAAGTCAAGGAGTTAAGGTAGGTACCTACAGGTACCTTATTCTGCAGAGATGGCATCCATTACAATCGTCACTGCATCACTGCGTGCGTGAAGGAGATCATAAGTTGTTGTACTTGAATCCTTAATGCTTTTACCGCTTAATACCCATGATACAATCGTGTTATACCTACCTACATAAGTACTAGGTACTTATACTTACAATGTACATCCTCTCTGGCTGGAGAGGCAGCGAAAGCTATCACAGCCACCTGCAGGACCGACTGTGACGTAAACCAGCTCCGTCCGCCAGTAGTTAAACTAATCTTTTCAGGGTTTTGATAAACAAAGCGTGTGGGTGTGGACTTTTAACTCTGACTCTGCCCTGCAATCTGAAACATTCCAAATGAGTAATGTTGCCGATAATAATAATATATGAAATACATGTACGTGTACACATATGAAATACACGCAACAACTCTAGCTTTGTTGATGATGTTGTAGCTCACAGGAATATTATCGAAATTGTAGCTAGTGTAGGTAGCTACTGGTTATAAAGACTATTACCTATACTATAACTTAATTAAGTTCATATGGATGAAGTCACGGGCAATGTTTAATGCAATGATTTTATTTTACATGTAGGTATAATATCATTGGTTTAATGTCATTGTGTGTTAACGTTCGAAAATGTTTCACAAAACGTATGATTGTTAGTCACCAAACCACCAACACTGTATTGTAGGGAGGTAGGAATAGCACAAAGAACGAGCTGTCGTCACAGATTAATAAATAGTTACTGTCGTTCTTACCTCTTAGGACTTTGAGCAAGATATGCAATAATAGGTGCCACTCAGAGAATGGCTTGTTGCTCTGAGGGTGCCACACAAACAGAGATAATAGGTAGGTTAGGTAGGTATGTTAAGTAGGTACCTACACAATTAAATCAAAAAATACGTAAGATCGAACTCCTTTCCTAGCGCTTGCCTAGACCACAGAACCTAGACCTAGACCAATACAGAAGACACGTAGCTGTACCTACTGTCCTAATTTCGTAGTTCTAGCATCGGTATTCGATACTTTAGCTCCGGATTGATTTATGAGTTTGTCGCCTGAAAAAGTCTAGGTACCTACCTACCTATAAGACATATTAATAATCTAAGCCTATAATAATATAATGTGCGAAAGGTGAAGTCAGGTGCAAGTAGGGTTACCATCCGTCCGGATAAATCCGGACATGTCCGGACTTTTAGGCACTTGTCCGGACTTTGTCCGGCTTTTTAATTTGTCCGGACTTTTTAAATTAGATGGTATATCTTCTTCTAAAACTGTAGAAAGGTCAATTCTGTACATTAAATATAAATGTACAAAATAACTATTGGGGGATGGATGATTGGTGATCGATACAATACTAATGCAAAAAATAAAATCAGTAAGTTGTTTGTCTTTCTGTCTGTCTGTATGTGCAAGCATGAATCAGAAACTACTGGAGGGATTTTGATCAAACTTGGTACGATTATAGTGTTCATACTTCTGGGCCTATAATATATTATATTACCCAGAAGTATGAACACTGTAACTACTTTTTATACAAACTCATACCCGTGACTTCGGCCGTATTAGTTTTAGGTCGTTTTTGGCCATATCTCTAACGTTCTACTTAACCAATTATGGCATTTACAACCAAACATACGGTAAATTTTGAGTCTAAGCAAGACTTTTCTAATAAATAACCGCATCAAAATCCGTTCGGTAGTTTTCGGTCGTCGCGAGAAGCGATGGACGAAAATGTTTTTCAGAGAATCGCGATATCTCAGGAATGGTAATTCTTAGGAAAAAACCATGGAGACTATTTTTGTAGATAATTTTAAGATCTACAACTTTGGTCTGATATTTTTTTAATAAAATTTCCGTTTTGGACAACAATTCAAAAAACCTCAAGTTTTGACTTATGACCCCGAATAATTTTTGTAGCACACCATAGGATCGATGAGGATTTGAAAAATATTATTTGTAATGGCAAATCCCAGCTTTCTACCAAAATTTGGCTGTTATGTAGTATTATTTTTATCTATGTGATAGGGCGTTTCAAGTCAAACCCGCCTGCACCTCGCATCCTACCCCCCCCCCCCCCCCCTTGCTACTTGCAACGAGGTGTCCGGACTTTTATCGAAATGTCCGGCTTTTTGTCAGGATTTATCAAATTCCTAAATTCAAGATGCAGTAAGTCTTGCACCTAGGATTACCTAGGTGCAAGACTTACTGCATCTTGAAAAGCAATTATATTACAGGGCTCCTATTTTTAATCAAAGGGCATGCGAAAACAAATTTGCATTGAAATGACTTCCCATCTTCTACCCTCAGGCAGAGGTAAGACATTGCTCAATATAAATATCTCGCAATCAGGGGTGAAAAGATTGCCCATGTAGGTAGGTAGGTATCTACACAGTAGGTGCATGTATGTGGTATCTGCCTATAGGTAGGTATAGTAGGTGCCTTCACCTAAGTATCTTTATCTGAAGAGAAGTGACTGTCACTGTGGTCACTGAGGTTACCTACATTTTTGGAACACAGCCTATTCTGTATTTATTTATCAGTGGAATGCGAGTGAGGAGGTCGGAGGTCCCGCTCGGGCCGGGCCGGTGCGCGCTGCACCGCGCCCCGCGGCCGCTAGGCTCGTCGCTCGGCTCCGCGCGGTCGACTCGAAGTCGACACTCGATTCGATTCAGTCAGTCAGTGCCTTACGAGGCGCGTCCGCGAGCACGCGTGTTCCGCGCCGCCCTCCCCGACATGTGTGTTGTGTAGTGCGAACGAGCTTCAGGACACGCAGTTCATAACACGAACCCGATTTCATGCTTGCGTGACGAGAGCCCGCTGACAACGTCTTCCGATTGCCGCCCTCCCGCGGGCCGCTGCGACATGGGCTGCGCCAGGGGACTCTGCACCGCAGAGAAGATATTTATCTTCATCAACATCGCCTTCGCGGTCAGTGCCTACTTTACCGTATTTTATAAATCCTGAAACAGGAATACCTATGTAAAGATTCTACTGGGATTTTATATACAAAAATTGCCTGGAGACAGTAGGTAGAGACTGACGTGATACGATAGTTTGGGTCGAAACAACAATTTAATAAAAATGAACCGTAGATAGGGGAGTGTAAGCATGGATTTTATTATGGTGCACTAAGCTTCATAATAAAATGTTAAGTATCTTTATGGTACCTAACCTAACAGTTGGAAGCCCATTTAGTACAGAATAAATTTAAAATAGGTAAAATAATACTTAAATATTTCGGGAGGCGCTAAGTATTTAGGCCACTGATTTAGGCACGTCCTGCACCACGGCACTCGCTAGTGTAAATAATAATATCCTTACAACGAACGGTTAGGACTTAGGACCGGTTACGATGGTGTTATGCACCCATCTCTCGTGGCAGTGAAGAATGCGTGTTAGTTGTAAACAATGCGAGCCGGAGCCGCCCCTCGCTCGTCTCCTCCGCGCGCCGCCGACCGCCACTCGCTCTCGGGCTTCGGGCCCGAACTTGTAACAAAAAATATCAATTTTACCTGCAGTCGACAGTCATTGTGACTTGTAGAATTGCGAGTAGGTACTTACCTATCAACGTATGTAATAGACAAACATTCGTTATGTATGACTGTATGAGGTCATAATATAGTCACATTCAAGCAAGTTATTAAGATGAGGGTTACATACTTGCAAGTTTTATTTAAGTAATAGGTACTTACCTACCTACTATTGAAAGTTAGTGGTAATGAAATCATCGCACTGCACCCTGCGGTAGGTACGGTATTCTGTGGTAGTACTATTAGGTATGTAGGTATCTATAGTATTCTGTAAGGTACCTACCTTTAAGATGTAGGTACCTACTTGTATATTATTAAGCTAGCTAAGCTAATTTGCTTGCGTTAGTTAAGAGTGGGCGCGCGTCGGTCGTGTAATGCTAATGAGCCAGGATTCGAAGTCGGGACCTCTCGATCGTAAAGCTTGTTTCGTATTCATCATCACCATAGCGTTATGTCCAGTTGCATGCAACGCACACTTGCTACTTGGAGCCCGGGATCCGGTCTCCTACTCTTTGTTCTTATTTGACAGTTATTGGTCTTTGCTACCCGGTTGCTCCACTCGAGAGCCTCGTTCGTTAATCTGCAGGTGTAGGTAGCTTGTGAGGTTGGCTTGGGCTCCAATAAAGCGCCTGATTCATGCTCATCGTGCGCGATGAGGCGTCAGCCCGTGACAGCAGCAGTGTAGGACACCCTTCTACGTGGCGGCATGCGCATCCAAGTGGGGCGCCCTTCCCAATAGGCAGGCATCTGCGTCCGGTCATCTGTTATCTTAAGTCGGAGCCGTTCACATTACCTATCACAACTTGTTTTAATTAGGTTTAATTCATTCAAAACTTGATCATTGGTCTATAATAATTATGTTCTTCTGTTAACGGAAATGTAGGTATGTAATCCGTCATTGTAGGTATACCTACCTACAATTTCTAGGAAATGTATGTAATTCCTAAAATCGCACGGAAATGTGTGAAATAAATTATGTTATAGGTACTTACACATTACACATTTCCTAGGAAATCTATACATTTCCTAAATAGCAATCGGAAATGTAAAACATTTAAGATATTGGTGGGTACGCGGGGACAGCGGGACGAGGGGATTCGAGGGTATTGCATTTATAGGTAATTACTTAATTATAAGACTGATTACTTGCCAAATGAAAATTTGATTTTATAAGAATAAATAGGTATAAGTTGATTTTATGATACGTTAAAAGTTAATAGATATAGGTACCTAGTTGAATTTAGAAGTTTTAATTAGTGAGATAAATGAACATAATTACCTATTATTTTACCATAATTATATGACTGTTACCCGATTGTCTCAATGAGTGCTATAATAAAAAAATATTATTAACAACGTGTTTTATTACAGAAAGAATTTACTTTATACATTTCCTAATACGATATTGGAATTATATAGGTACAATTCCGAGTATATTCCGATCCAGATATCCGAGGATATCTATGCATTAAATAGTTTTTCAAACAATATTTTATACCTACATTTTCTTAATAGTATCGGAATGAGGATCAGTCACTTTTTTAGCTGAGTATGCAGTTTTATAGACCTAAAAAAAAACAATAAATTCTGTAAAAAAATTATTTGAATCGGATCAAAAATGACGAAGTTATAGCCATTTTAGTGCGGTAATCTCAAAAACGCTCGCCACCGCGTAGAAATACCCTGTGACGTCATAGCTCACATCGTCGCGCCGCTATGGAGAATATAGGGCTATTCGGATAAAACATTTCATGATTTATTTTTTAAATTATAGAATTAAGTATTTTTTCTTTTTTTTATACTACGTAGGTGGCAGACAAGCACACGGCCCACCTGATGGGAAGCTGTCATCGTGGCCTATGGACGTGTGCAACACCAAGGGTGTCACACGGGGTGTCACCAGGGGTTCTGCCTACCCTGAAGGGAAGGGGGGGCGGCTAGGAATTGGTGGAGAGGCTAGGAAGAGGGTGGGGAGGAGGGGTACAGTGAGCTCTGGCTACCCTACTTATCTTGGGGAACACAACACTATGGTTATTATAGCCGCGGTGTTCTGTAGGGCGGAGGTACTGCCCCAGTCGGACTGCTCATTTCTGACGGGAGATACCGTCGGGTCCCACCTATTATTATAGTATTAAATATTAAGAATATGAAATATTTATTCTTTCATTTGTAGTGGTTAAATCAAATACTTATTAACCCGTGCGGAATTCCCCACGGATATCACCCCTGTCGGCCATCGGAGATAAAGATAAAGATAAAAAGATAAAGATAAAGATAAAAAGATAAAAAGATAAAGATAAAAAGATAAAAAGATAAAGATAAAAAGATAAATATAAAAAGATAAAGATAAAAAGATAAAGATAAAAGATAAAGATAAAAAGATAAGATAGGAGGAGGACCACCACAGGAGGTGGTTATGTCACACTCGAACCGACGAAAACCGCACTTGCTCGCGTAAGGTTACACCCCTCCCACCTCCCACCTTTTCCAGGAGCAAGAAGAGGACACCGTGGTTTGCAAACCCGAGGGGTCATCTTGAAGCCGGAGATGGTACGGGTCAGCCGGGGTGCGAGGGACATACCTTTTGGGCAACCTTATACCTCGGCACTAGAAAACCCGAAACGGCGTGCGGTTGTAATCAGTTCGAATAAAAACATAAAATGCCCCGGTTGGGGGTGTTTTTATTTTTGTCAGTCCGCCGAATTGACTGCACCCCACCTGATGGTAAGCTGAGGTGCAGTCCAAAAAGTAATGGACATCATTCCATCAAAACTTGAACACTTTCCCAAATAACGGATGTCTAGGTATACAACCACTTTACCCTTATTTGCCCCCTTAGGGGTGGATTTTTGAAAAACCGCGATTCACGGGGTACTTTTATTTTTAACCAGAAGCAGCTGTATCAAATTTCGTGCTTCTTACTTTCAAAATAACGGACTTTCCATGCAACCAGCCATCGCCTATTTTACGCCTTTAGTAGTGAAATTTTGAAAACGCTGATATACGTGTATATTTATTTCTAATCAGAAGTAGGTATATGAAATTTAATGCGTCTAACATTGAAAATGAAGAACTTTCATATAAATGTTTATGCCTTATTTTGCCACCTTAGGAGTAAAAATTCTAAAAATCCGTTCTTAGTGGATTCTTACAACATAAAAAGCATCTACTGTCAAAATTTCAAGTTTGTAGGTCCTGCGGTTTAGACTCTTCGTTGATGTATCGGTCTGTTTATCAAAGGTCATCGCATACGATGTGAGCTATGACGTCATCGACGAAAAGCCCGCGAGAGTGTGCGTTTTAAAATAGCCGTTTTTAAATCTTCGATAACTTCGTCATTTCTTGTCGGATTTTAATCATTTAAAAAACAAAATGCTTAGAAATTTGTAGCGCATACGTTTCATTAATTAAAAATTAAAAGTTCTGTTATGTGACTGATCCTCATTGTACACATTTCCTAGGATTTGTATACAATTCCTTGATTTCATACATTTCCAGTAACATCTCTATAAATCTAAACTACCTACATTATACAGATATTTCTAAAAATACCTACTTGGGATAACAATGTTAAATGAACGATTCTGAGCACGGAAGTCTCTTTGTTCGTGATAAACGAAAAAAATACTAAACGAAATGTGTTTTTTTTTCTTTTAGAAAGGTCTTGGTCAGACTCGACTTACACACGCGTGCGGAGCCGCTGACATTAGCTCAGCAGCAGGCTAGCGCTAGCCTGTATTTAATTTAGGGGTTGACAATTGAAAATGGAAACACAATTTTAATTGATGTAATAGACCTATTAGTAGGTATGTTAATTAGCCAGAACAGAACAGATACCTACCTATACACAAAAATTTAAAACAATGTTGTTTTTTTTTTCAAATAGGTATAGGATAGGTACAAAGGTTCTGCGTACCTACCTTTACATTCATGAGCGATCATTAAATAGCTGTTATTTTAACAATACTAACAGATAGGTACTTCTATTTTTTTATTTGTATAAATTACGCATCGCACCATCTGTTGCAGAGGGATCCTCTGCAACAGCTGGTGCGATGGTGCGAACGGGTTTAGGGATACATAAGTCCTGACAAAAAGCCGGATATTTGCATAAAAGTCCGGACACTTCGCTGCAAGCGACCCAGGGGGGGGGGGTGTAGGATGCGAGTTTGCAGGCGGGTTGACTTGAAGTTACTTCTTACGTCCTGGGGAAGGTGTTAAAGGAAATGATCCAATTGTACAAATAAGGGCAAGTTAGATTCCTTTATTGGCCGTGGTTCACCTGCGTAGTCAATCTGAGTCACAGTTTATTGAGAGACACGACATGCAAGGGTTTTGAAATTACACACGAATTATCATTGGAATCATTTCACATCATCATCACTTCAAATTCCCAACTTCAAAAAACTCATTTTATGGTAAGAACCCTACCCGCTTGCTAATGCTCCCGCTTGTTGTTTGACGAGTGCCAGCACGTAACATGCAAATTCTCTTAGAATGACTACAATGTAAGAAACCTATATACCTAGGTAGAGGTACCCGAAGTAAATATTTAACTGCAACAAAATTCCTAACTTAAACTACCTACAAAGCTACAAAGGCCGTTCGAGTGACGCATACCTATTATTATTTCTGTACTCATAACCATAAAGCAATGACATATCTGTAGTAAATGGTTCAGAAGTAGTGCTGCGTGCGGTGGATGGACGGCGGTCGGTAGCCGGTGGTGTGCCGGGCCGGGACAGTTAGAATGCATTACGAAATGTTCAACTTTCTACTGTGCTTGCTTCAATTATCACAACACTACAGGAGGTAGGACATGACGGTATCTCCCGTCCGAAATGAGCTGTGCGACTGGGGTAATACCTCCGCCCTACAGAACACCGCGGCCATAATAACCATCGAGTTGTGTTCCCGCCGGTAAGTAGGGTAGCCAGAGCTCAATGTACCCGTCCTCCTCCCATCCCTTCCTAGCCTCCCCACCCTTTCCCAGCCCTCCCCCCTTCCCTTCAGGGTAGGCAGCGCGTGTGTGACACTCTTAGTGTTGCACACGTTCATAGGCCACGGTGACCGCTTCCCATCAGGTGGGCCGTGTGCTTGTCTACCACCTAAGTGGTATAAAAAAAACACAAATTCAGAGAATGCGAGTAAACCACACAACGAATACTCTTCTAATTATTAACTCTGCGGAGTAAAAGTGAAGCTGACGGCACGGCGGCCGGCGCAGGCGCAGGTCGCGCGCGGCTGACCCCGAATCATTGAACGTTATTGGTCAATAGTTGCTACCTACTTAGAATCAATATGATGACCTTGATCGTTGACCAACGAGGAACTCGCGCTGCTTAGCAGCGGCGCACAGTCATGCGCCCACCGATGTACCTAGCATAGCTACACAGTACAACCTGCAACTTTTTGTGATCGAACAGAACTTGTTATGGATAGTAATTGGACAGGTTTGACTGCGCGTGCACTCGTCTGCCGGCGGCGGGCGGCTTGGTTGGACCACTTTGTTATGAAATAGGTACATAACTGGGTAGTTGATTGAGTCCTACCTTCTGAAAAGAGGCAAGCAGATCGGTGTTGTGATTAGCAATGCCCTCTAATTACCCAGTCTTAATGAATTTAGGTAGGTTAGGCTAGGTATACATACCATAAATTATTGTTATCTACAGTAAATCGTACGAATGATTCCAAAGTTCCAAAGGCTGTTGTTGTTAGAAACGGCAACAAACTGATAATAACAAACGATGCCACCTCAGTGGCATAAAGAAACGTTAGGCGCGAAGGAAGTGCCTGCCTACATACGCACAAAAAACTTGAAAGCTTGTTCCACACGTGGCAGCTTCGATTCGAACACACACACACACTCTCTGTCTCGTATTTATTGCCTTTATCGCCTTATATTAGTCAGATCACAGGAGATATTTTATGAGCACGTGCACGAGTTTACTCGCTGCTATCTGCCGCCCAAGTCGTAGGAGGTGGGACCTTGCCAAGTTACAGTCGCATGTTAGCAGCCCCTGAACATTAGGGGCACCACATCCCGGAACCAGCAGTCGGTTCGGGAGGGGGTTGGGTATCCTCCATATACGGCCGGTGCGGCTGGCATGTACCTTTGCTGTTGTTTCGGTCCACCTGGCGCCCGGCCGTCCCTGTTCATAATACTTACTCGTACCGCGTATAATGTTATCGTAATTTGTTATCACTGTGTGACACGTGGCGGCAATACGCGCAATCTAATGCAATGCCCTATTACCCACTAACTGTTAGTAGGTATGACTTTGTACCTACTCGTTAGTGACGGCCGCGTGTTTGTATACGCACTTACAAATAGGTTTTGATTTGCATTCGTGATCGTTTATTGCGATTCAAATTCCGAAAGCTATGCGCCAGCGCAGCCGTGGCTCGGAGAAATTCTTAGAATAGGTGCTGCTGGCTAGTGCCACTTGTTCGCTTGTTTGTGTGCGACTTGTGCGAGCGGTCTGCGCGCACACACACACACCTAGCGGCAGCGACACATCTCAGCACATCTCAGGCACAGCACAGCCCAGTAATGATTAGGGTACCTATGTAGGGATTGGTTCAGAAAGAGTGGGTGTGAGTTTTTACCCGACTGTACTAGCGAGAGTAATGTTTTCATTGCCAGGTTCTTGGGTGTGAGTTTTTACCCGACTGTACTAGCGAGAGTAATGTTTTCATTGCCAGGTTCTTTTTCACAGGTTTTCGGTAGAGCTACCTATTGGCTTTGGCTATCATGCCTATCATAACAGTACCTTACCTAGGTACCTACCTACTATTAGTTATTCCGTGCCACAACAAGTCACGTAGCTAATACGGTGAACTTCAGTATCATCAAAGACGATGAGTAAAGACTGTTATCATCGTCTTTGGTATCATGATCATGACCAATGGGCATTGAACTTTGATTCCAACAGGCTTTTTTTAAAGTCGTGTCGTAGTTGTAGAACTAGTTAAGCAATCGAGCTTTGCAATCGAGTTATTTTATTAGTAACGGTGTCGCAGGCGCACGTCACGAGGCACACGTGTGGAGCCGGTTTGGTAAACATCGAACACTAGCACATGCCGCGTCATATCATCACGGCACGACACGACGAGGGACAGCACGCGCACGCCCAATGATGCCCCAGCCTGAGTCCTGCCGATCAATTCGGTGCCCGTTCCCGCAGTACCTATAAAATAATGTAGTTAAGGCAAATGCTGTTATTGTGTTGTCTCATAAATGCTCCCGGTATTTCTACTGTTGTTTACCTACACTGCGCAGTTGCGCAGTCATCCTCGGTGAGTAAGCATCGTTTGAGAACGTGCTTGCCCACACACACTCGCCTGGGAATTATAAACCGCACTGATAAGTATGAAACACGAGAGATTCACTCGCGTTACAAGAAACCTGCGCCGGCCGACACCACTGCTCAGCTCGACTTGCCTCGCATCGCATCCACTTGGTAAACAAAACGGGCTAATATTTTCCAAGTTTACGAAAACAAGAAAACGACAGTCATTCATAGTTTGCCTTGAACTTTGTTCAATGTGTAGATTTGATGGAATTACCATTACAAGTAATAACTTATCTGGCATTCGATGTTTTATTCGGCGTTTTTGTTACACATTGTGCATCAGAGTCAGAGCTTAAGAGCGTTTACTGTCCGTGGTCCACCTGAGTAGTGCACCTGGATGGGCCACGGGGAGTTATTTCGTCCCATGGTTCACCAAAATGTCCATATGTGTGCTCACACGCGTGGCCGCGTGGGTACGAAGGCGCATGAGTTTCCTGCTGGGAGCAGACCCCGGCCCCGGGCTCTAAGGCGAGAGCCGCGCGTCGTCACATGATGCCATAGGGAAACTTCGTCATGAGGTGAGGCATAGGCGCGTAGGTATTGCACGAGTTTACTTCGGTTTATCCTAATTTCCAAGAACACTTCTGCATACTCTATATATATATGTACCGCAACCGCAAGTTCACCGTTCACTAGATACGTGTTGTATGTAAGTTTGTCATATGAATGACTAGCTACCTACATACAGATCCCGTTCTCTCGATCCACGGGAACCATTCTAGGAATAGAAGTAGCCCATTGCTATGTGCATCCACCATGCTACCTGGTCTACCTACATCCTCCTTTCTCCTGAGATACAGGCTTGCGCCTAGTTTAGAAGATGGAGAATACAAAACATTTTATTTTTATATCGGTTATGTCAATATGACTTCACCTCGCCTGACGGTAAGCTAAAGGCTAAAGCAATCTTCTACAATATTGACCATTCTGTTGCGAATGTCCTATCCTATAACTTGAAATAAATAAATACATTATTTGCAGCATAGCGTTTGCTACTTCTACGCATCTATTGTTTTGTAAGTTATGTAGGTATAATGTAAAACTTTGTTCAATAAACCATAAAATCATACCAGAAACAGCAAACAGTCACGGATAAACAAGCTCATTTTCGCATTTAATTTATTCATCTAATATTAGTAATGTGAGTTGCTCGCCTGGTCCTTGTGCCTCGCCTCGACGTAACCACATCGCAGATAACACTACAAAGTCAACGGTAAGAGAGGTAGAACGTAGGTACTGCGTACTCAAACAGTAAAACTGACTCTAACCAAACTTATCAATCATTCAAATGAGCCTATCGGAGTCCATTGCTAGAGGTCCATGTGCAATTTTAATCAATTTGTTACTTGTGATAAAAAGCGGTCACTAGTGTCGGCATCAATTCGTCCAGACGACTTCTAGGTATGTTTGCTCGTAGCCATCTACAGACCGTCGCGTTTACCCACCCGACGAGAACTTGACCCACTTCCAACTCGTCCTAAATGCCGGCGAAGGCTGTTCTCGATTGTTTGCTAATCGAACCTCCGGACTGAGGCGACAAGTTCTTGCATGAATTATCGCACGACATTTACTTGTTTTAGCGCTTGAGCACTGAACACGAGACTCAAGGTCCTCCTCTAAGCATGCACGGCGAAAAATGTGCGCTAAGGTAGCAGTAGTGAGGTACATAGTTACATACATTATGTATATGGGTGAAAATCTGAAATTTGGTTAAATTGGTGTATGTATCGATTTTCACAATACTACTATATATTATCCAATATTTGAAACTACTAAACAATGCTATAAACTCCATTTAGTTTGGTCACTTATTTTGATGTATGTCATAATATTCTTTATTTCCAAAATTAAACATTTCTTACCCCAAATATCAGGCCCTAGCCATGAAGCATTTCCCGAATTTGGTATTCATTTCACTGTTATTATAATTCTATAAGAATAACCTGATCAAAGGCTATTTAAATTCGTTTACTATTTACATTACTAACATTGTCATTACGATTTAATTTATAATAACAATATGTTTAATCACATTATTTATAGTCAAAAAGTGTAAGCGATAAAAAATATCAGGCCCTAGTCATTTACAAAATTCAAAAATACGCGGCATCCAAGCATATGGCTTTCTCATAACTCAGGCCATACGAAAGTATTTGTGTGAAGTTAGTTGCAAACACTAGCCAAGCCGCAGCAGCTATTTTTTTATTAGTGTGGTCGCCGAGTTTGCTGCGGAAACGCGTACAAAACCAGTCAAGCTCTCAGGCCCTAGGTAAGTCGTTTTAAAGATATTTAATTACTAATTGATCTCAATACTTACTTTAAATATGAGTTTTATCTGCCTTGTTATTTTAACCGCCTATTGGTTTTGATATCGATTTTAAATAATAAGTTTCATTTGCTTTTGTTTCGTTTCGTCAGTCCCTAGACCGTCAGGCCCTAGTCGTAATAGTGACTAGGGCCTGACGCCGCATCTAGGGACTGATAGTTATACTGTCCGACTAATGGTTTTAAACATAATACCAATGTGTTTCTTATAGAATTTGGCGCCTAGAAAGAGGGAATTGCAAATAAGCATGAACAGGCAAAGAAGCTATTGGAAAAAAATAAAAATGACCCTGTTTTGCTAGAAAATTACAAAGAAAAGGAACGACTAAAATATCTAAAGAAAAAGGCCAGGAGACAAAGAAAATTTGTAAAAGACATGACTCCGTGTGAGCACAGAGGGGCAAGAAGGAACTGGGTAGCCTATTCATCTGATAACATAAGAAAAAATTAAAGATTTTTGGAAATACAGACCAATCATCATCATCTACCTGCCCTTGTCCCAATTATTTGGGGTCGGCGCAACATATCTTTCTCCTCCATACTTTCCTGTCAGATGTCATCTCTTCAGTCATGCCATATCTTCTTTCACGCAGTTCATCCATCTTTTCTTAGGCCTACCACTACCCTTAAAGCACTCCACATTCATCCTTAGAACATTTTTAACAACATTACTCTCATCTTTTCTCAAAACATGTCCATACCACGACAGTCGCTCGCTTCTCGATGTTTCATTCATTGGTGCAATTTTCAAACTTCCTCTAATGCACTCATTCTTTATTCTGACCATTCTCATTACATCACACATCTATCTTAACATTCGCATCTTCGCTACATGCAGCACACAGCAGGTTGAGAGGTACGAATTCGGCCCGTAGGCCAGCATAGCACAGACCCAGTCTCTTCGAGAGGCTATGTTTGAGCGTTTGGACTTGTCCTTGAAGGCTGTCTCCGATTGGGGAGACGCTAACTTGGTCAACTCCAACGCAAAGAAGACCCAGGCGTGTCTATTCTCCGCTAAGTGAAGCCAATTCCAGCCATACCCTGCTTTCCGAGGTGTACCAGTGCTTCTTGGCGTGACTCTCACTCCTACCCTCAACTTTGGTCGATACATTGAGGCAGCTGCCAAAAAGCTAGGTACTCTTTCGAAGGTGCGATAACATTCACACCGGAACAGCTGCTCAACCTTTTCAAAGCGCAAGTTCGATCGTGTATGGAGTATTGCTCGCACCTCTGTGACGGCTCAGCAAAATACCAGCTCGAAGCACTTGAGTCAATCGAGAGAAGGGCCAAGAGGCTCATCAACTGCGATGCGCTGGTTGAGACTAAGCTTCAGAGCTTGGAACATCGGCGTAGAATCGCTAGTCTCTCTGTTTTTTATCAGATGTACTTCGGGGAATGTGCGCTGGAGTTACATAACCTAATTCCTGTACATGGTGGATATCCCACTCATACGCACAAAACGTTTTGGCAGTACGTTCATCGTGCGGACTGCTAAAGAGTGAAATGCCCTGCTTTAGTCTGTATTTCCGGAAAGCTACACCTGGGAGTCTTCAAGTCTAGAGTGAATAGGTTCTAGGCAAATGTGCTCCACCGTCGACCACATCATGTGAGGTGAGATTGTGGTCAAACGCGAGCCTATTAGGTACCAATTTAAAAAATGTTGTTTTAGTTTGTTGTTTTAGTGTGATTTGGCAAAAAACAAATGCTATTTGAAATAAAAAACGTGTTTTGCATCAGTCCCTATCACGTCTCGTCAGTCCCTAGAACACTGATTTTAAAAAAACATAAATATCTCTAAAAATATCAAGTAAAGTAACGCACCCTTTTAGATACAGCAAAGTATACGTTATACCCACCGCGTAGAATATAAACTGTTCTGATTTTTAACTAAAAACACCAACTTCAAAATTACGTCAGAATTTAACCAAATTTCAGATTTTCACCCATATACATGTTTTGTTCGTTAGGGTTATTATGTAAATAGAGTAAGGTAGCGATATGCGGTTACCACGACACATGACGCACGAGGCCCGGAGCGAAGACGCGCGAGTAGCGAGAACACCTGTCGATAACGTCACTTACTGTTATGATGTATATCGTCGCGGACAACCCAACCTGCCACCATCAGGACATCAGGGAACTTTAATACAGAGGTTTTTTTCACAGCCCCGTTCCTTCCTTCCTTCCCGTTGTCAATGAGTTACAGCGGTGTTGGGTGGCGTGGAGGTTACAATACAACAAAGATACATTTCAATAATAATGCAAGATTATTATGTATAGATAGTATGGATAGGTACAGTGGACGGGTCGTTAGGCGTTGATCCCCAACCCCAAGTTCTGAAGGAAAATGGATGGACAACGAGCCCAGTAGATACTCAGACCTACCTAAATTGTTGAATCACAAGATGTGTAATGTGTACGCGCACTCCGGAGAATAACATAATGGTGGTGTGATGTGTGTAATTGAGCGACGCGTAGTGTCGCGTGGCGGCACGCTCCCGAGTCCCGGTCAGCGACACCACGCACGCGCACTACTCACGCCAGGGATACCACACATTTGAAGTACAGTTCCTAATTCTACGGCTGCTTACTCTCGTACTAGGCAGCCGTATCACACGAGCACGTAATTGACCGCGGAGCAATGAACGGGCAGTTTAGCGTTTGAAGTGGGTAGGTGTGTTCACAATGAAAGTCGGTGACAGGTGAGGGATGTCGTTATCCCGGAAGGACAGGTAGTGTCAGTGAAGGTCGCGTCGCGTCCCCGTGACCCTCGTATCCTCGTATCTACTACTTACGTACTTTAATTGATAATTTACAGCAAGAGCAATGAACTCGCCGTCTGGTCAACGAATTCCCGCTAATTTCATTTTTTTTCTCAAGATCGTTTAACCACCTCGCTACGGTTGTTAAATTGATCCTGGCGCCCGATTCAGGCCCTCCTCTCCGCTCCAGTTGTTAAAACGAGCCTGTTGGTTATCAAATATCAGCGTCTACAATCGCCGTCTGAGAGTTAAATTGTCCAACAATAGCTGTTGAGGCTGAACTTCCACCGATTGTCAGCTCAATTGAACATGTCGATTGGTTGCACAACGCCGCCACCGCCGCGCGCCGGCCGCTGACGGACCGGGAGCAATGCGCTGCGTCCTGCGCCGCGCTGAGACACACTGAGAGCTTTGTCAACAAGGCTCCTCGCTCGACAGTTAGCTTTTTATGTGTAAGACATTATCGTTAATGTAGTAGTAGTACCACCGTAGTACCTATAAAGCTTGTGCAGAATGTAAATAAATGTAATTGTGGACAGATCTACAGAACTATCTCTACACTACAGAACTACAGAAGGGTCTCAGTATAAGCACGGCAATGATATATGATCGGCATTGTATAACTTGTGTACATAGGTAATTGATGCTTGACTGGAGAACGTTAGTAGTGAAAGCGGACCCTGAATAGTGGACAACGGAAGATTCTTTGGGAAAGGAATTAATGAATGAATATTTGAGGGTTCCAGCGACTGGGACCGCAATAGCTAGGACCGCGGTTCCAGTTGCCGGTTTTATTAAATTTTAATGAAGAAAGACGGCAGTAGCACAAGTATTATGCCACGTTTCTTAGTTGGTAGGTACTCCACGTGTCTCTGATAAGTCAGAGAGCACGGTAGGTAGTAATAGTCGCCCTCCCTAAAGAGAGCGGGACGCGGACCGCGGAAGGTGGCTTTTTGTCAGGCCAATTCTATAATAGGATGTAAATTAGAAACCTGCTAAGTATTTTGTATTGACTTGCTAATTTGTCTTTAAAATGCATTGTTTTAGTAGGTACATAGACTTGTCTGCCTACTCCAGAGTGAGACGGGTTGTGTCTTTCTGTCTGTCCTGTCCTGACTGACACAGACACACCTCACAAGAATCCTCTACATTACAGTCTGCCGTCGAGTAGAGATTGCACTAATGCTTACATCGCGTACAATTTCTTCCAACAGTTAACGTGTAACCGTTGTCATGTTCCCCACCGTTGGGGATCCACTTATTTTCCCTAAACCTCAAGCACAGCTGGACGTTGGTTACGAATTAATTGGCCATTGGCGCTCCCCGTCTTCCCTTTTAAGTCACGAATGTCAACAAGGGTTTTTCTTATCTTTGAATGTTTTTGATGCCTAGTGGTAGTGGTAGTGGGCGTGAGGTATTGGTATGGAATGTGTTGTTTGCACCATTCTAGTTAAGTATAACATCGAAACTATGTTCACAAATCTCCGAGTGAGGTTTAGTCACAATTTTGCTTGCAGTAGCTCATTGCCTTGACACATTTAGACTGAAGAATGTTATACATGCGACCGTGATGATAAATAATGGTAATATATGTATATGTGGCTACAGTAGGTAAGGGAGGAGGGATGAGTTGACGACCAGTACGCGCATCTGTGCGGGAGTGGGTCAGGGTCGCGGGAGCCCGTGAGGGCAGGACGCGGGTGAACGCCCGCCGCTCCTCCGCCAGCGCAGCGCCACACGCCACACGCCACACGCCACACGCCACTAGCCGACCTCGCCATTGCACGCTCGTCGACACTCCACATTAACACTACTTACGATATAGTAGGTAGGTACACGTTGAACAAACGGGAGCAAGGATGTCGAGTGTTCGAATATTGAATAGGACTATAAATATTTGTGAGGGATTTTGTAAACGGTCTTGTATTGGCTTCAATTTGTACCATTCAGTTAGAAGGCTCGTTGTTCACGAGATGAGCGAATCCGTGAGTGAGCGCCGCGTGACGTCACGGGCCTCGAGTGTCGTACGATTCTGTCCGTCGAGTATTGTATTGAGCGATGCGATGCGACGACCTCCATTTCGGCACGGTTTCCATAATTTTATGCGATCACTCGCTCTGAAAATTGCGTCACACACAATAGGTACCTACCTACATACAGCTTGTTAACGTTCTTCGTGAGTAGGGAGGTAGGAGGTAGGTAGCTGCTGTGGACAATTTATCGTATTTAGGGAAGAGTTCAATCGATAATCGTATGACACAAAAGCAGGCAGGGCTTGTGTATACAATAGGTATGTAGGTATTATAGGTATAATACCTACCTAATTGAAATTTTGACTTGATTCCTGGAAAGGGTGAAAGATATTATTATCATAGGTAAGTATACCTACCTATTATGTACTTACCAGGTAGGTAGGTATGTATTTTTAAGACCCATTAAAAAATATAATCCTTTAACAGCTTTAGTAAATAAAATAGCTCGGTTGATTTTTAAAATACCTATATACACCTATACTTATACAATTAAATATCTAAGGTACAATCACAGAATGCAAACCGTATCGAATGTTGGGTTGCGGTTGTCGAATTAGTTCGCCTCAAATGAACAAATCGTAAAAAGTCGCGTGTATTTACGTCAACTAGGTATTATACCTAGCTTTGTTTTATCGTTAGGTATGCCTAGGTAGGCACCTCTACCTTCTATCTACAAGTAGGTACTATTTACACTATACAATATTATAATAGACAATTTATTCGAAGAGATTTTAAGCTTGACGTTTTCCATTGAAGACACCATTACACGAACAATTGTTAACAAAGGCACAGTGCCTCTATCGCGAAACATTAAACATTTGTTCAATACTAAACACCTGGGCAAAGAACGTGCTTGACTAATATAATAAAGTTAGTATTAGGCCATACACACAAAAAGCTTCAGATACCGACACGGTGACAACAGCGTACATTGTGTATTCACCTGGCGCGATGTGCCGGGTCGCGCACAGCACGCGTCGTGTATAGAGAACAAGTACGGGAGATAAGTAGAGCGATAACGCCGCGGCCGCGGTATGTCTCACTGGGGGTCCTGCCGTTTGGCAAAATATGTTTCGTCAAATTTCACTTCCCAAAAAACTTATCGCAAAGTTTCATTTTCCAAAAGAATGCTTAGCAAATTTACATTTCGCATTTTATTCACTTGGTCAAATATTCATTTGGCAAATTTTTACTTGCTCAAATTTCATTTAGTCAAAAATGCATTAAGCAAATGCTTTATTTTGTAAAAAAATATATTCCAAAGGAAGTTCGTTCAAATTTTAATATGGGTGAAGTGAAAAATTGTAAATTAAAGTCTGATGTAAATCATCATTATTATTATTCAGTTTATTTTAAATATAGACATATAAATTACATTTTTAAATATATATAAAAAAAAATATATACATTTAAAAATATAAAAAATAGTACCCCACCGGCATCGGGTACAGGGACCAAGACTTTATTAGCACCCCGACTCGGATAGATTCGGTTAGGTTAGGTTAGGTTAGTATTTTTATTTCAAACCACCAAGAAATCTTGTTTTTTTACGAAATTTTCAACACCCCGACTCGGATAGATTCGGTTAGGTTAGGTTAGGTTAGGTTAGTATTTTTATTTTAAACCACCAATTAATCTTGTTTTTTACGAAATTTTCAACACCCCGACTCGGATAGATTCGGTTAGGTTAGGTTAGGTTGGTATTTTTTTTAAACCATCAAGAAATCTTGTTTTTACGAAAGTTAGGTTAGAATATTTAAAAAATCGTATCTCAAAAAGGGGGGGGGGGTTTCTCAACTTATCCTTCAAAGGGGGGGTTGTACACCCCCCCTCCTCCCTCCCCGCCCCCTCACAGCCCTTATATCGTGTGGGAATAAACCGAAGTCCTACCAACTAATCAATGCGTAAAGGGTATGACACATCAAGCGAATGAACAATGAATATCCTTGTCACAAATACACCGCAAGGAAGTTATACCTACCCACTAAATTAAATAATATAATTACCCACCAATTTCTTATTTCTTATTATCATATGATATATAGAGAGTTTTTCCATAAAATAAAACTTACCTATTATTTTTTCTTCAATGTCTGGAATCCATCAATAGAGTCAAGCACTTGTATTTCCGCCATAATGTCAACGTATTTCCGGTTTCCCCTCCATATTTAGCGCCCTCTGTGGTGACTTTTTGGTATTAAGCGCTCGCTCGCGGCGGGCAACGACCCGTCTTAGTGTCATTATTGCACTCATGATGTACCAGGTAGGCCTTACCTGGATTCCAGACATTGAAGAAAAAATAATAGGTAAGTTTTATTTTATGGAAAAACTCTCTATTATTTGTTTCGTATCAATGTCTGGAATCCATCAATAGAGTGATATGTTTGTTATCTCCTGGTGCGCTTAATCCACGATGCTATAATGTGTAGATATTAATGGTAAGCATTAAATAAATAATAATTAAAACTTGTTACCTTTTCAACTGATAGACATGTAATCAGATCCATCCAGATGTAATTTTAAGTCCATAAAGCGAGTAAAGAATGGACATGCGTTTTACTGCGGTTAGTGACTAGTGACAGCGATCAATTCTAGATGACCATGTCAATCTAAAGTCCTATACAATTCTAAAAGCATAACATCACCTATAGGTGTGATTAATAGGAAAATTATATTTTGAATACGATTTACGATTAACACATTCTGCGGCGACCGCCAGCCTACATGGGAAACAAATGACTGGCCATGCCACCGTCTCCGAGCCCTGGTAGAACGGGTAGACCCGAGAGAAGTGCTAGCTTGACGTTGCCGAAGATGACATGCGTGCCAATTTTCACTGCCATGACTGCCCAAGACTGAAGTGGGGAAGTAAAAGTCGGCGAGCGGGCCCCGAACTCCGAGGTGAAAACCTAAACAGTCAGGTTAAATAAATGTCAGAGCCAGACAATTAATGTTCTCTGAGCCTCTACCCCGACTGCCTATGCCGTAGTCAGCAAGTATGTCACCGACTTTAAATATATGGCCTGGCACTATTCCATCTCCGAGCGTACTGATTGAGTATTCCTCACGAGATATTGAGGAATTTCCTTCGGCAGCCGTCGACCGAGTCATGGACTAAACCAAATTTAGTCTCCCTGTTAGTATTTGATACTGTTTGAGGGACCGTATGCTTTACTGGAGCTGTTGCTGAAGTGCTCTGCGTATCGTTAAGCACTTTTGCTCTGACATAAGGGCTTAGCATTGTGTCATGTAACCCAAGTTATGCCGAGGAACTCGAGACAATGAGTCAGAGCAAGCATTGACTTCACGAGACTGAGTCCAGCTCAGATATCAGTTTTTAGATCCGAATGCTGCTAATATAACACATGCATAACAATGTAAAATCATGGACACAACAAGTAATTACTTTTAAAATTTCTTTCACCAATAGAAAGCCACATCATTCGTGAGTGTCATAGGCTATAATTTTATTAGAAACTGGAATTTACACCTGGGCGAAGCCGGGTCCCGGGTTGCTAGTATAATATATATTTATAAAATTTATTTACTGCCAGTTTGACTGCTTTTCCCGTGCAACGAAAAATGCTTAAGTAGAAGACTATTCGATTTAAGATTTAAATGGGTAGGTAAATATTCAAATGACAGTTTTATGAATCAATATAGTGATATATGCAAGTCCTTATGAAAATGAGCCAGTCTTATTTCCTTATGAAAAACTAGCTATCTATTCAGAGTATGGTATATAGTCATTGGCTATTGATGACAAATACAAGCGGCATTAATGTTCAGGTAAACATACCTTGGTACTACGTGAACCACCTTTGGTGCGAACAAGTCTATTGCTGGCGAACCCCACACAAGTTGATAAGGGTTTTCCTTCAACAGCTGTCGGCCGTAGTGTTGCGGTGTACGACAGTGAAGCCAGCATCTTCGAGTCACCATCGTAGCAAAAGTGATTCTCTCCAATAGTGGTTGATAGTGTTTGAGGGATCACTTGCTTCTTTCGGTAGCTGTCGGCCGTAGTGTTGCGGTGTACGACAGTGAAGCAAGCATCTTCGAGTCACCATCGTAGCAAAAGTGATTCTCTCCAATAGTGGTTGATAGTGTTTGAGGGATCACTTGCTTCTTTCGGTAGCTGTCGGCCGTAGTGTTGCGGTGTACGACAATGAAGCCAGCCTCTTCGAATTACTTTTGTAGCAAAAGTGATTCTCCCCAATAGTATTTGATAGTGTTTGAGGGATCACTTCCTTTTCTGGAGCGGTTACTGAAGTGCTTTGCGTAGCGTTAAGCACTTCTGCTCTGACAGGGACTTCAACTTGCGTTTTGTGTCCCAAGGCATGAGTCTGAGCAAGCCCAGATTTATAAAATCCATTATAAAATCTAAAAAAAAAACTAAACAAAAACAGTAATCGTTCAACTCTGAACACTACAAAAGTCCAAATACTACATATCTGAACTCTCTTTATTAAGTATGATAAAAATACAATGAAATTTAATAATATTGACATTAAAATAAAAACTAAAAACTAAACAAATATTTACATGAATTCATATCTTCTACATATCTGATATGATGACCTCTTAGAAATTTCGCCCCTGTAATGGTTATTGAGGCAAATGTTCTCAGCCGGTCATCCAGAGTAACTGGTGTTTGTGTACCAAGATCCAGATGGTAAATTGAGCTTTAGGAACCTGAATAACGGGCAGGCCAACAGAGTTAAGCATCTGGTGGCACCGTGCTTCCATCAATTATTACCAGTAACTCCAATATTTAAGAACCGGACCCTTACATTTAAGAAGAACTGAAAATGTCAGGTCAAAGAACTTTGCACAAAAGGATTGAAAGGCACAACCTAAGTGCCTCACCACAAATGTTGCGAACTTAATGTTGGATATAGCGTTGAACGAAACATGACGAATACCTATCCGCTGGCCGGCCGTGCACCTTCCAATGTTCGCAAAACCATGGCATCACCCATCAATAGGTATAAGCTTGAACAGGATCAACGACATCTCACGCATGGTCCCCATACGTACCACAAAGACTGAAAGCCACACGAGGTTTTATGTATATTCCACCCTCTCTGGTGAGCACAGAGCTCACTACCGAGACTCTTTCGCGTTATCAGAGACACTTCCCGCTGGAAATGTCCTAGCCTGGAGCAAATGAAGTCTTTAAAGAGACTTCTGTCCCAGGTCTGTCGCAGCACTGAAAATGGGTCTAGGAGGCTGCCTAGATGGAGCGGACATGTGGTGTGAATGTGGAGTTAATCCACCGTCCATGGCCCCATAACGTATGCAGCATGCCCAAACATGTAGACGGGATACGAGGAACTCATAAGCGCCTGAGAACGCAATTAAGGTAGCGGTACACCAGGCAAGCAAAATTTGATCAGCCATCGACACGAAGGAATAAACAAAAGGAACCTTCGATGTTACTATGCAATCGATGTTAGAAAATATGCCCGACACGAAATTTACTTTTGTCATCCAGATTGCAAGAAGCTTGGTACCCGAAAGCGGTTGAATAGTTAAAGCGGCTTTGTGATTTAGCACTGAGTCAGTCAGCTTACATTGAGAACAGGAACAGAAGAGGCTTCAGAATGAATGCCTTGTTATGGATAACCGAATCGATATAATTTATTTATTTCATTTGCAAATGTAGGTAGAGGGTTGGTACATGTTTATCACATAAGTACCGCTATACGAGTACTTGGCCTCACTGCGTGCAACAGTAAGGAAAGGATTTCGTTATACTTCTATTGCAATTATGAGAAACAATCGTGAGGTTGCTCCACTTGGTCGGTTGTGAAGACTAAATTACCCCCCCCCCCCCCCCCCCCTTCTTTAAAGTAGATTTGAAATTTGAAATAGACTCTTCATTAATAAATAGGCACTATGTGCCAGGGGGAGTTTTTGCGTTATACATCGCGGTGGAAACTTTCACCAATTTGTCGAAGTAAAAGCCTTACGAAGTATGTGAATGAATTTTTTTTTTTTTTTTTTTTTTTTTTTTTTTTTTACCATACACTACTTATTTGTAACAAATCATCCGCTTCGGTATTTTGGATTCGGATTTGGATTTCGCTATAGGCAGACTTTTCACAAAATAAGTAGTCAATTTTCTCAAATACCCATTTGGGGGTAAATTTGTTTCGATTCATAAGCCCCAATCTACTAATACTTGTAAGGTATTTGTAAAACTTTTTGACCAATTAACACGTTGGTTAATGCGACGAAGAAACAATCTACTAAATACGACTGAGAATCTTCCTATAGTATTGCCGATTTAAACTATTTCGATTCGTCGTTAGTATTATTTGCACAACTGGGGGTAGTAGCATATTTATTTCTGTGCATGCGAACATCTTATCAATAGGTATCAATGTTAATAATTAACACAATACATTATAATTGAATTTCTGTGTGGGTACTATGAAAAATTAAGAATTGATTATTCTTATGCACTGCCCAATCTCGTATGTTCAGTAACCGATACACAGGTTGGGAAGGTAGGTATATAGGTATTGAACACCTCAGTAAGTTTTCAAAGAAGATTATTCGAACAAAACCACTTGTGATAAAGACTCAAATTGTACATGACTCACAGTTTCGGAGCGCTTTTTCGCCTTACGCCTTCCCAGCTGGATTCACTTCATTTCATATAAAGGCACTATTGTCGCGTAATGTAACTAATCAATGTGTAGACGAAAAACGAGAACGTTTCTATAACATTAGCGGGTACTAGGTTACCTTTATATCACTAACGGAGAGGAAATTATTTAATTTCAGAAACAATAACTAGAAATTAAAGTTAAGTTTAGTATTCTTTTCTTATTTCTTATATTTAACGTTAACGTATATAAGTATATACTTTTTAAAAGTTTTTTGCAAGTATTTCGATTAACGTTGACAACCGTACGGCGCGAAAAACGACGCTATAATGACACTAAGACGGGTCGTTGCCCGCCGCGAGCGAGCGCTTAATACCAAAAAGTCACCACAGAGGGCGCTAAATATGGAGGGGAAACCGGAAATACGTTGACATTATGGCGGAAATACAAGTGCTTGACTCTATTGATGGATTCCAGACATTGATACGAAACAAATAATAATATATTATAGTTAGTATATTTGCCAAACCATATTTGACTACATAAAATTTGGTAAAATGAAACATTGCCATGTAATTATTTGCTAAACAATAAATTGCTAAAAGTAGTTTTGCTAACTGCAAAATTGCGAAAAGATGGTTTTGCCAAATGTTTTTTTGCCATATGAAAATTTGGGAAACATACTTTGGCAAGTGTCACTTTGGGAAACGTTTTTTGCCAAACGTCAGTAATCCGTCTCACTGTCCACTGTTCACTGTGCTGCGCGTCTGCGCGCGTGTGGTCGGCAGTCGGCTACACTGTTTTGTACCATCGGCGACCAATGAACGCCTTTATACACGTACAGTACTACACGGAATTATCTCTGAGGACATTTGGCAACGATGCAACTAGGCAACAATGCGTTACAATAAGCTGGATTCCTCGCGGCTCGCCCACGGCTCCAAGATATCGTGCGTCTTGCGATGCGGTCAGGCCGGTTCAACGGGGGCCGCCGCACAGAGAGCCACTGTCCGCTGTCTCGAAGGACATTCCTTTCTGATAGTAACGATGCAGATGTTGGTCGGCAGGCTACTGATTTAGCCAATGATTTCTTTGTTCACTTTCGAACTAAACCACCGTTGACATTTGACAATTCGCTGAATGCGTTGTTGTGCCGGTTGTACAGTGCGATTGGCATGAAGTGTTGCGTTGTGGTAGGTCGCAGGTTATCTGTCGCTCTTATCGTCTCTACTGAGTTATCGGTAGCTCTTAGTCGGAGGCACTACAGTATGTAGCTGATACAGATATAATTCTAAAGCTTTGACCTCGATTTAAATATAACACAGCTATTGATACTCAATTGCTCATTCATTAAACAATTCCGTCCAAATGATGCACATGTATGTGGGGTAGTGTGGTGTTATGTTCGGGGCCCAAGCCAACCTCGCCCGCAAACCGGCACACCTGCTGGTCGACGGACGAACTGGTGCCTCTTGGGGCCGGGCGGTCAGACTGCAGTCACTTCTCTAAAAGCCAAACGAAACCAATAAAAGGATGCGCACAAGATCGGAGTCCGTTCCAAGTGCGAGCTTTGTGGTGGCTGGGTTTGGCGCTCGGATGACGATACTCGAATCAGTATAGTAGTGTAAGTAAAAGGTAACAATTAGTCTACTCTACAGTATCCCAACGAAATTAGGTTTCTACCAGGGCAATATCTGAATCAGAAGTGGTGATGGTGCGACGTACGTAGCGTTGCCAACCGCTAGCGACACTTGTTGCGCGAGGCCCGTCAAGTGACGCGCAACGCGCAGCCCTCGAGCGATCGGCCGCTCTCCAGCCAATTCCACCCTCGTAATAAGTGTGATAAGCCGGCATTGTTTGTGCCCGTTATCTCTCGGGTAGCTGCACCACGGCGCCGGTACAATGTTGGGATTAATACTGGGCTTAAAAAGAGTATTAATAAGATGTTTGTTAAGAAATTGGCAGCAGGTGTGTCGAGCTGCTGAGCAGTGAGTAGTGAAGTGACCGCTGTGTGTGGTGCAGATGTACAGCGGCGCGCTGCTGGCGACGGCGGCGCGGCTGGCGTGGGACCCGAGCACCTACACGTGGTTCCGCTTCCTGTGCGCGGCGCAGTACCGCGTGTCGGCCGCCTACGTGCTGGGCGCCGGCCTGTGGCTGGCCGCGCTCGTGTACCTGGCCGCCGCCGCCGCGCAGCGCCCCGCGCGCCACTGCCTGCACGCGGTGAGTGCTGCTGTGTCTGTCTGTCCGTGTGTCCCTGTGTGTGGTGCTGACTGACCGTGCGCTGTGTGCAGTACTGCGCGGGCGTGCTGTGCCTGGCGCTGTCGGAGGTGGGCTACGGCGCGTGGATGGGCGCGTCGCTGGCGGCGTGGTGGCGCGAGGCCCCGCAGGCCGAGCTGGCGCGGCGCGGCCTGGACCTGGTGCACGACCTCAAGCCCGCGCTGCTGGCCGTGGAGCGCTACCGCGACGTCGCGCGCCCCATCTACGACATGCTCGAGGTGCGCCACCCTCCATCTCCCTACTCCCCCCACTCCCCCACTCCTTCTTCTACACTATTACAAGCGACACCCTCTTTCCTATTTACCTATTTCTATTTGCTCATAACTAATTAAATTGGTAAACGTTGGTAAATAGTTCCAAGATTTCGATGTTTTCAATTTCAAATGGCCGCGGCCGGTTGCGTGACTTTGAACATGCAATCCCTCAACACAGTAAGCTCGTTCGACTGTGCTGTACGCTAACGCCTGGGGGGTCGACATTCGCGAAGGTTTCATTTGTAACGATAGCTCTAGGGCTGTCAAGAGCCCGTTTATGGCCCGTGATTCACCTTCGTTGTTCACCTGGGTGCACCAAATAGTGGCTGCTATGTAACGTTTTGTTTTATTTTATGTCGGGTCGCCTCGCTGTGTCGCGGTAGTATTCCCAACACTGTGCATGACTGTGCACCTCGAACCCGGCGCTGGCAGTTGGCTGACACCCGTCCGTGTACTGTTCCAGGAGGTAGAGCGCGCGGCTCCCAACAACGCGTTCGTCATCATCGTGTTCGGCGTGATCGGCATGGTGCTGCAGGTACGGAGCGGCAGGCCGCGGTCCCCAGCTCGGGGCCTCGCGCCGGCCGCTAACTTCTGTCTGTCCGTCGGCAGGTGGCCGCGTTCGTGATGGCGCGGCGGCTGGCGGCGCGCGCGGGGGCGGGCGGGGCTGGGGGGGTGAGGGGCGGCGGGGGCGGGGACGAGGCGGCGCTGGGCGCGTGCGACTGCGGCGGCAAGGAGCGCGGCGGCGCGCCTGACGACGACAGCGACGCGCCCGGCCACGAGCCGCCGCCCGGCTGGCGCAAGAAGGCCAACCTGCGCATGTACACCATACTGGACAAGATTTTCTAGCAGGTGACTCTCGCCCTGTCCTCCTTGACTTGCCGTCCTTGACCGGCCCTCTTCGGTCTCTCGATCGACTGCAATCCACTGCACGGTAAGAAGCTACGGAGCAGTCCAGTGAGCACTGGGTACCGGTTTAGATGCTGTAGATCTTGAAACGACAGCCTCTATCCTTTTTTATCGTGTGGAAATCCCTACGGACACCACCCCGTCGGCCATCCAGGGTACACCGACCGTCTCAATTACCGAAGTGTAAGGTTACGCAATAGGCCCAACCCTAGCACCCAGCTGACCCGGGCCACCTATCATCCTGCGGCACTCGACGACGCAGGCAGCAGCGTCTCCCGTGGTGAGTGGGAGGCGTTGCTCGCCTCCGTTGCCCGGGTGCACCGCGTGGAGGTACCGCCTCGCGCTCAGCCTTTACCCTGACTGGTGGACTAATGTTGAAGTTGCACAACCCTCAATAATACGGACTGCAATCCATCGAGAGCGTCGGATAAGGATTGTGCGAGCTATTCAGAGATGGCAACATTGTTCCACGCGGAAACTAACCACTGTAACACCACACCACTGTTGCGACGAGAAGACTGTGCCGAACATGGTGAGTGATCCCACTCACCATGTTTTCCACCGCGTTTTCGTGGTGCTGTCAAAGATGCTCTATTGTCCTATAGTGGTGTGTTCTGAAGAGTCGAGAAAAAGACGTGTCGTCTTTTTCGTGTCTTTTTCGTGTTAGGTATGCTACCTACCTATGTTATTGAGTTCGACTCCCGCCTCTTCCTCAATGTTGAACATGTCGGTGTAGCCGTAGTCTGACGCATCGCCCACTGCGGGGCACCATCGTCTGCTGCTCGGCGGTGACTCCTAATACAGAAGCGACTAATTCTACAAATAATATTTTTCAGGACGAGACGGGCGGCGGCGGGACCTCAGAGTCGCCGGCGCTCGCCCACGACGACGTGGCCCGCGTCCACGCGCCGGCGCCGGGCCGCTCGTGGCGCGCCGCTCGCCCGCCGCGCGCTGCCCACGCGCCGTACGCGACGCACGACCCGCACGCGCCGTACGCGCCGCACGGGCCACACGCGCCGCACCCGGCGGCGTGGGACGCGGTGGCGGCGCAGCTGCGGGCGCGCGCCGGCGCCGCACCGTCGGCTCCCACCGCCGCACTGCTGATCCTGCGCACCGACCTCTAGGCTCCTCGACGGAGCCTCTCGAACGTCGTATTACTCGAAGCCGGAGGGAGCGAGCCTCGGGCGACGACCGCGTCCCGCGAGGCACCGTCTCCGCGACGTCTCGGCTCCGACAGCGTTTAAAATTAATGAAGAAAATGTGATTAAATGATGTAGTACGCGCGAGGGGAGGCGAGACGACGCCGGTTCTCCTATCCATATCCTAAGCTTGTAAGATTGTTTCTATTAAGTATATTATTAAAGTTGTAAACGAATGCAGACTGCCATATTACGTAGTAGTTAGGTGATTCCGTAGTGTAAGGTACCATATCGCAGCGGGCGGCGTGTTCCTACTTAGGTACTCGTAGTATCTCGCGTGACGTCGCGTCCGTCTGACAGACTATATTTTGTAAACGTATGTTTTGTAATATTTTGTGTACTCGTACTGACTTCTTGCCTTGTAGCGATCTCATCGGAGACGCGGTGCTATGCGACCCGCCGTAAGTTCGCGGACGCGGTGTTCTACTTATCTATCTCACGACGACATCGTCGCATGTGTTCACTGTTGTTTTGATCCTTCGAACGTTTGACGTACTGTAGCACCGGATGACGGATCGCATCGCAGTCGGCCGCCCGCGGTTGGATCGCCTCGACGAGTGAGTCGTTAAGCTCGAGATGGCTCCGGCGTGTACGGCCACTGCAGTGCGTATTGCCATGTTGCTGTGACTTGTGTTAACTACAGGAGCGAAACGAATTATTGTTATAACTGCCATGGTTGTATAATTACGTAAATGTTACGGTTCGATAGTATTTATGGTGCCAAATAGCGTTAAGTGTGTGGTGGCGAGTGCGCCCCACACTTGTGTAGACAATATGGGCGTTGTACCGCGCCGACGCCGCGCCGCCGCCGCCAGTGCCCCGCGCGGTCGCCGCGCCGGCGCCGCGTCGTCGTCGGCTAGACAATAAGATAGCGATACGCACAGAAGCGCATTGTTCACACATAATATTGACACGTTATAGTTAAAGCAATAAAGTGATATTTTTGTAACTAAAGTTTGCTTCATTCCACCCTCTTCCAACTCAAGGTGCCTCTAAACAAAGAATTTATAGACCTCTAGACTATTTAGTATTAGCTGTTGCCCGCGGCTCCGCTCGCGTGAAATTTTGTTCCTGCTACCCGGACCGTGACCCTCGGGAACCTGTTCCCGGAATAAAAAGTAGCCCATATGTTATTCCAGACTATAATCTATCTCTGTACCTACCAAATTTCAGCCAGATCCATCAGCCGTTTTTGCGTGAAAGAGTAACACAATAACATACATCCAGACAGCCATCCATACATTGTTACACGCGTTTATAATATTAGTAGGAAGGGTGGCAGCTCAAAAGAAGGACATGTTGACGGTCGACTTCATCACTTCATTACCCGATCGGGGCTGGCCGGACACCGGACCGGCCCTGTCTGCGCTACAACCCCTCCCCTCCTCTTCCCCCCGCCTCGCGCCTGTATCTGCGTCGTATCTTTTCCATGACAAGCCTTTACATCATCCGTGAGCAATGCTCTTTCATAGAAAAGTCTTTACGTCACGTTTCCGATTCTTACGTCATACGTCTCCGTCCGTCCGATGTTTGGCCGCCATCAGACAATTTTTGATATTGTGAAATCTGAATAAAGCCGTCCGCCGCCTAAGGCGTGCCCGCGTCACGAGCAATTTTAATCACTCGGACATTGAAAATCCATGAGTGTAGGCGCGGTATTATTTGATTTTCATAAAACAGCAGTGCTATGGATTTGGATTTGCACAAAACAGCGCGCCGCCGCGTGGGCGCCCGTTTCATGTATAGTACCTACGCACAAGGCGGGCGGACACCTAGTTAAGCGCACGCGTTTTGAAGTTAAAATGAAAAACGTTAGAAATGGAATTCGGTTCGATTCCGACAGCCTGTCCACCGAGCACTGATAGATGACGTGGAACATACTCGTGGGTGCATTGCATATGACACGCAACAACATAGAGCGGCCACTATAAGAGATAGCGATGTCGTCGCGTGGTCACGGGCGGACAGCGGGCAGCCCGCCGCGCCGCCGCGTCTGAGCTAGTTTTCATCTGGCGATTGGCGAGGAAGCTATCTGCGCCCGCGCCGCCGACACCGATAGATAATGATTGTATCCACATGGATACCTAGTTATTATAGTGCAATCTCAGTGGCGGCACACAAATGTGATCTACGGGCGGATTAGCCTGTCGCGCCCATATCTCACATAATCCTCGTACGATACGAGTTCCAAGTGGCAGGTACCCACTTTGTCGGCAGACGGCCGGCGACGAACGACGAACGACGAACGCTTTGATTACAGTAAAGTAAAGACTGGCCATCCGATCACAGCTGCCGCGGTTTCTAGTGTTGCAGCCGCGGAGTGTCACATTAGGGATGGATTACGTGCGCCCGCGGCCCGCGGCCCGCCTGTGTCGTATTGTGTGCGGACATTGTACAGTGTAGTACCTATAGGTACCTACGGCCCATTGATGTCTAGTCTAAGGCCCGGCCGACAAATGTCGGTAGGTATTTAATATTATGATTAAATATAAATAGGGTGTCCCATGGCGATGCCACATGGATGGAGGGGAAGTATCTATAGGTATTTCTCTTTGATTGATAATCAAAGAAACTAAGTGCATTTGAATTTAGGTAGGTATTTTTTTTTATTCAGAATAGGCTTACGTTTGACCACTATCTCACCTGATGATAAGTGACGATGTGGTCTACGATGAATCACGCTTGCCTAGAAGGATCCTATTCACTCGTGACTTGGTACCTTGGTGATATTAGACAAAAAGATAGGTACCTTTTTGTATAATATCCAGGACACGTCAATTTGACTTCACCTTGCCTGATGGTAAGCTGAAGGTAAAGTCTCAGGAAATAGGGTCACCATTGCATAATATGTGGAAGAACGGGACGTGACGTCCCTCCAACACAAAGGGAGGTCGGGGCCAGGTGATCACGCCTGGCGGGCCGCGGCCGGCGGCCCAACGGTTAAAGTACACTCGAGAGCAATGAATCCGGGTCACTTAAAGAATGTTAAAAATCTCGGAAACTAAAAATGATAGGTTAATGCAATAAATTGTATTTAATAGACAATGTAATACTCCTTAAATGAAAGTAAAAAAAATATGAATCACCATACATTTTATTAACACAAAATTACATAAAGAAAAAAACTGCTGATCTCTCCTTAAAACAAAAATAGGAAACAGGGCATATCTTAGTCTCGAAATACGATGCCCACGCTCCAGTTTAGGGCCGTTTGCAGGTCTAAGGGGTTTTAAGTTAGATTCAGCAAGCCGACGTCTTACTGTCCATGCACTTGGGTTACTTCCTCCGAGGCGTCGAAACTGATTGGTGAGTTCAGTTCCTGTGAGAAAGCGATTTCGAAGCATGGTGTTCACCAAGTATCGGTCTTCTCGTGCTGTGGTACACCTGGTTCTGCCCGTTCCTGGTCTGCGTAGGTTAGAACCAGTTTCTTCGTTTAAGTGACCCGGATTCATTGCTCTCGAGTGTAGGTATCGTTGGGAACTTGTATAAAAAAACCTTTTAAATCTAAATCCGCGTGGACGATGTCGCGGGCACAGCCTGCTAGTCCTACAAATTAAAACAAAACTTACAAATTCTTGTAGTCTGAGTTACAAACCAAACTTGCAGAAAACTTAATTTGCAACAAAATTGTTTTTAAAAAAATTTTTGTGCGAAGCATAGGTATACCTAGTTTATATTATACCTAGGCCGCGGGACAAGGGTTGCGTTGCGACACGTTGCGATGCGACCGCGACCCCAAGAGACCACAATGTGGCATCGCTACGGAACACCCGCTGTAGTACGAACACGTGTAGCGAAACACGCTGCTCCGTCAACAGCGTAAGGTTTTTCCTCTTCTTAGGTATGTGGCTCGAAAATATACCTAAGGGATAATTGCCATGTACCTACTTATAAATAACGTAATGAAGCTCAACACGGCGACTGGGGAGCTGCTGTAGCGGCCTCGTCAGGGCGCCCGCGCTCCTGTGCCGGGGACTCGCGGGCGAGGGTGACCCCACCGCGCCGCACGGGCCGCGGCCGCGCCGCTGATAACGCGATAAGATACACCTCGCAGGCGATATTCCACTGAATTTAGTCACTGCGCTATCTCCGCCTTATCGCCGTGTGTGCTGGTGACGACGATTACTTTATTGTTCGTTCACGCACAAGATAGCCATATTTCCTCGTCGGTGTTCACAGGAATAAATAAATAATATAGAAGTGTTGTTCAATGTCAGTGGCGTGAGTGCAAGTGGCGGACTGGCGGCGGCATGCGGGCCATGGGCGACGGCTGCGCGGCGCCGCTGCTGGCGCACGTCAACCTGCTGCTCGTGGTGAGTGCTGCACCGGCCGCGGCCCAGCCGTAACAGGGCGCCGGCGAGGGGCAGCTGGTCGATACAAATGAGGGACCTGCTCCAGGCAGCCCATCCGTATCCGATTGCATTTTACCGGTTAAAATCCGTTCGAAACCCATTGAGTAAATTGTGACGATGCCATTTAATGTATATGTGTTCTTCGTCTATAGGTAGGTACAGGTATTGTTAGGTGCCCAAATAAAACGAGTCAGTGGGAACACAATCCTATTGGGGTTTGTGTGTTTACGATCACTATCAAAATGAAGTCGAATAGTAGCTCAGATAAAATAATATACCTACAGTACTGTGTGTAGTGTCACCATTGAAGGCTAGACGGTGGACAAGACAGGCTATCTAATGGGAGTGGGTCAACTGACTCACGTGGCCTGATGCGCTACTGTGCCCAAATATAAACAAACAAATATATGTACTGGCTGAAGTCCTGTACCCTCTGGGTATACCCACTTATATGGGTCCAACTATGATGACACTGACACGCCAATACGGAACATGTTTATGTTCCGTAAGGTTATGTTAGTGTAGAGTCTTGGATGCGCAAATTTTTCATTAAATTGTACGTAAGGTATTTCATATCCTGGGGAGCATGTGTTGGAAGGGGTGCATGGGCCGGAACTGCCACGTGACCCCTGGGTAACGGAGACAGCTGCTGTGCCTCTCACTCGCAGGGGGCCGCTGCCGTTTGCGGCAATGTTTGGTCGAGTTGGGAGGGCTGCTCGGAGGCTCTCCGCGTGTCCCTTTGACTAACGGGACACGGGACAGGCTGGTTGTCCGGGTGCAGCGGTGCCATGCACGCCTGTTTGTCCGGGGCCAAACCGGAGTGTGAGAGGGAAATGCCTTATGGGCCGCCTCACACCCCGGCGCCGGCGTCTGAACGAGTCGGTGTGTGTGCTGTGTGCAGCTGTGCGGCGGCGCGGCGCTGGCGACGGCGGCGCGGCTGAAGTGGGACCCGAGCACGTACATCGCGCTGCGCGAGCTGTTCCCGGCGGAGTACCGCGCGCTCAGCGCCGGCGCGGCGGGGGCGGGGCTGGCGCTGCTGCTGCTGCCGCACGTGGCCGCCGCCGCGCTGCACTCGCCGCGCCGCGCCGCGCGCGCCGTGCTGCTCTACGTCGTGAGTGTCCGCCTCCCCGCCTCCCCGCCTCCCGCCTCCCCGCCGACAACAACCTCCCGCTTACATGTACTCCACCCGTTCACACTCACCTGTGCCTAACGTACATTCGTCAAACCATCGCCCGTCGCCAACCGATTTACGATTTAACATTTGATAATTGCCCAATCAGCTGATCAATCAGCGCGCCCGTCTCAACGTTTGGGCGGCTCGACTCTCGTTAGTTCAGGTTACAGGTTACCCTGAGGTTACACGAATTTGCCTGTCTTACCCGAATGTCACAAATGGTGACTATAGGCACTAGGCACTTCTTCGTGCATCCGAGCGTCGTGGTTCCGTCCGTCAATCAGCAGGTCCGTCGCCTAGTGGCACGTAGTGAGTAGCGGGCGGCGCAGTACGCAGGGACGATGGCGGCGCTGCTGCTGGGCGAGCTGGCGCTGGGCGGCTGGCTGGCGGCGCGGGCGCTGCGCTGGCTGCGCTCGGGCGCGGCGGAGCAGCTGCAGGACGCGCTGGAGCTGCGCGAGTACATCAAGCCCCTGCTGCGCTACTTCGGCCGCTGGCACCCGCTGCCGCACCACATCGACAGCCTCATCCAGGTACGACCGTATCCGATTGGCCTCGCGTCAAGTGAACTCAGTGCTCTGAATGAGGTGAGACGGTATTTAAAGCTGGAGAAGCGATGTTTCTTGATAGGTAATATTGAGTATATTCGTTTTTCTTATATAAGTATGCCATGGGATGGGAGGCCGACATCATCGATAAATCCCATAGCCCATAAACCCATCACTGGTCACAATCACGTTGTACTGCGTTGTACCTAATGTTGGATGTTGAAAACTTTGTTACAAGAATACTTTTTGACATTCGTTTGTGGCAAAATGCGTCGCATAGAAACAATTAAGTATAGTGCACGGCATCTAAGTAGGCACAAGGTTTTGGAGTAGTGGAGCCCACCCTACGCCAAAATCTTGCCAAGTTAGATGCTGTGCATTATACATGCCGATACTACCGTGTGCTGGTCTGCTACCTAAGTGGAAAAAAAGAAAAACATGCCGGCCACGTCGCTAGCCGTTTTACCATTGAGCTAGACGTGTGCGCTCGAGGCCTCGGCGTGGATAATTTCCGTCGCTATGTAGTGTTGAAGGCCGCATCACCGACGTCGCTTGCAGGAGGCGGAGCAGGACGCGCCGCGCAACTTGTACGTGGGGCTGGCGGTGCTGGTGCTGCTGGGCGTGCTGCAGCCGCTGGCGGTGGCGCTGGCGCTGTGGCTGGCGCGCGCGCCGCCCTACGCCGCCTCCAGCTCCTCCACCGTCGCCAAGCGCATCTACAGGTACGCACCGCTCCGTGTATAGTATAGGCGATGTGACACTACACGTACACGTGGAGCCCTCTCACACATTTACCTTTGACTGAAAAACTAAATTCCACTTAACTACGGTTTTATGTAGACCGTTTCCCCCGTCGGGCGTCTTCAAATTCTAACGGGACTTTCCCCGTGTGTGATTGTGTCAGTCGGTCCCGAGCGCAGGGGAACAGGGACACCTCCGATATCGACGGAGTGCGGGGTGCGATGAAGGCATATGTTTTCAGCGGGGGGAGCCCGCGGCGGGGGCACTGCGTTACCTTCGTCGTCAAGATCTATTACCGAGAAAAGCCGCGCTGGTCTCCGATACAAGTGGACTGACTCGTTTTCTGTGCAGCGCGCGAGACAGCGACGACTGGGAGGAGGCCCCGCTGCGCACGGCCTACAGGAACGGTCGCCTCGTCATCCTGTGAGCAGGCGCCGGGGGCTGCGGGGCTGCGGGGCTGCGGGGCGGGGAGCAGCGCCAGTGACTGTGACTAGTGATAACCTTCTCAGTATGCGTTTATATGTACCTACCTATGTTGTTAGTCTTAAGTGTAAGTTACTCAGTCGAACTGTAGTAGGTAATGTAAGGCTGATATACGCGTAAGTTTATTTTAATGGCCGAAGCACAGTTTGTCCACCTGGAAGCACCGCACATTCTGCTGCCAGCGGCGGCGACCGGTCACTTGTCACTTGTCGCCGTCGCGCGTCGTTTGCATACAAGATACATATTAATCAAACGTAGAAACCTCGCCTCGTTGCGACGCGAGTGACGCGACGCAGTCTCAAATCGCCGGCGAGGGCGGCGAGTAGGTAGCCATGTAGTGTGTGCTTTGACCGCTGACCGGGCTTGTGTTGTGAAGCGTCTGTCGCGTCGCACCGCACCCAGTTACCCGGCTACCGCCGAAACGTAAAACAACTAGGTACCTATGTAGTGTAGACGCTATAATCTTAATCACACAATAAATAACCATAATGTAAAATACATTATATATAATTATATATTTTTATCATAATAGTTGGACAAAGAAATTGAAAATGTAAGTAGACTAATCTAAGTATCAAACAAAGACCTTCTGGTCTTTGGTATCAAACTAGTGGACGGACCGTGCCGCACCACGTAGGTAGAGGTATGGGAGCCGCAAAGTACGTACGATTTGCAACATGACCTTTTCTTTCTTTATTTTTTGTACTGTTTATATTTATCAGACTAGTAGTAAGTAAACTGTAACGTATGTCACAATGCAATTTCATAAGGTCAACCTAAGCGCCCTTTAGTTAAGGCCCCTTAAATTTAAATTTAGTTAAATTGCCAGTAAATTAATATTAACTATTAATACCTACCCCTTTGTATCTAAGGATTCATTTAACAAGTTGTAGTTATGTCAAGCACCGCCTGTTGCCTGTTGCTGGCAGTGCAGCAGAGGGCGAGTGGCGCGATGTCGCTGGCTTTGACACTTGTTGTGAACAATGTGAACCGGGCGCAGGCGACATGCCTCTGAGCCTCTCCATTTAATGTTGGGGAAGCGCCGCGACTGTCGGCTGTCGCTGACCGGGCCGGTGTCTCCGCGCGTCTCTCTGACGAGCAGAGAGCGCAGTGGAGGCGCACAGCAGCCACATCGTGTTCCACTTGTCGCTTGTCGCCTTCATTCCTACAACGAGTCCTACTTCTGCCTTAGAGCGAGCCTGTCCCTATCGTAAGCAGAATCTAATATTGTACCCACTCTGTTCAAATGTACCTATTGGATCTCTTTTTGTAATGTGTACACGTTTAGTACAAAAATGCAAATGCCTGTGGTGTAATCTGTGTTAATGCTAATAATAAGAACAAAGATGAACGAGTTCGGCTGGTGCCTGTCGAGGAGCCGAAGTACTGTAAATAAACATTGTTGCCACATTACACGTGTCTCATTTGTATTGACATTCTTCTGTTACATACGTTCGTGACAAAGGACAAACGTGTGGCGCACACGTCTATAGGCACGGTGCGCGCTCCCCATCGCCGTGCGATGTGTGCTTGTCTGTCACCTAAGTTGTATACAAAAACTTTTTATTTCAACCACAACAATAAGTGACTCTGTGGATCTCACAAACTTAGGTAAGTACTTTGAGATCAATATCACTGGTAAGATTCCTAACTAGTGCTATGAAAATTATGGGATTCAAGTTACGAAAATATACTACGCCCGCGCCAGTTGGGCTAGTTTATACATAAATACACTAAAACTAGCGACACGTGCCCGGCTCCTTAGACTCTTTGCCCGGCTCTATAAGTTATAGACTACCCGGGCACGTGCCGGCGCTAGTTTATGTTATAGACTGTTATAGAATAGACTACTTTTTATACGAGTAGGTACTTATCATAACTTGATTGCTAAGCTTCAGTGCTTCACTTCTCACTTTAAATTCAAATTCAAATTATTGCTTGAATAAACATCAAAAAACAAACAACAACAAGCTAACACTTTCCATAATATCTACGGGTCATTCGTCAACTCGCTAAAAAAAATCTCGCCAAATTCAGCGGGTTGGCACCTTTCGATTTTACCTACTTTTGTTGTCGTCAACTCGCCGCATAATAAAAATGTATGGAGGTTTTGTACAGTCATCTACAACAGTCATACGGTATATTGACTTCAAATAAAACAAAATTTGGTTGAAAAAGATTATAATTACATAGGGTAACCTATTGGGTTGCCAACCTGTAAAAAATTATTTACACCTTAAAATGTTACCCATTACAAAAACCATACATAAAGATAATTGACTATAGTCTGTTTTTTAATCTCAGGTACTAATTTGACATTACCTGTGTTGCCGGTTTTTTGCAATTAAAAAATAGTCATGTGCCACCAGTATCGAAAGTTATCGATTAATTAAATTTAGTACAAATATTTGTAGGTTAACCTATAAAATGTATAAAATACTAATTTTAAATTCGGTATGTAAATAAAACAAAACTTATATAGGTATATTGTCATTGAAACAAAATGGCGTCCATTTTGCGTCACTTTGATTGTCATTGCAAAAATTTAACTTAATGCTTCATAAGTTCAGTCATTTTATCGATCTGCAGAGACTATCGATAGAGATGACGATATACTAGTCTTAGAATCTGAAAATTGTAGGTATGTAAATTACGGCATTTTAAATTTTTTGTACTCTAATTTAACTTTAAAATGAAAATAAAAATCAAGAATTCGACTGATACTAAAAAAGATCATCATAAGTTTCAATAATTTATTTAATTTTAGACTTTTTAGTTATATATTTTTGTAATCGTCTTTCAATTTTCTTCCGGACAGTCATGCGAAGTTTTCGTCTTTTCATCGTAAATTTCTACTGTCTAAATTAATATGTGAGAATAGTTGCATAGTTTGCATTGGTCTGGGTGTTTTCTATGTATAATATGTATGTATTTACAAAAAAAAATGTATCTAAGTATGTTTATCCGCATTCTAGAACCCATAACACAAGCTAGTTAAGCTATGCTTACTTTGGGTCTAGATAGCGTTGTGTAGAATGTCCTACAATACTTATTTATTATTTATTTATTTATTATAGTTGTTGCGCAACTTTAAATCGATATAGAACCTAAACGGTAAGTCAAATCGAAAAATGGTGAGAAAAATCTGAAATTATTTTTAAATACCTATTCAACGATACCCCACTTGACATAGCTTGTTGACTTTTTTTTTTTCATAAAGGAACATACAAATAAACACATTACTAATCCTTTGCGTCGCGCAGTCGAATAAAAACTTATAAACATTTTATATTTAACTTTTCTCTTAAAATACATTATAGCCAAACCACCAGCTGTATCCAGGCAACAAACATTGCCGATAGTTTCGACTTTCGAGTTCACCACTGAATACAAAGCTGGTATCCTTATTTCACAATTTGACATTTGCACTTGTCAATTTAGTATCTGAGTTAAAAAAAACAGACTATATAGGTATAATATAGGTATAATTATTAAAACTCATCGACACACAAACGAACGAGTTGCCTTGTTGGTTTTGAAAAAAATGTCAATATCAAAGTTAGTACCTATAAGTACCTACACAGCCAATAATATTTACGATAGAAACAAAATAAAATCATCGGAAGTAAACAAATTTGTTTATGACTGTACTTTATCTAATTTAGCGAGTTGACGACAGCAAAAATAGGTAAAATCGAAAAGTGCCAACCCGCTGAATTTGGCGAGTTTTCTTTTAGCGAGTTGACGAATGACTCATATCTACAAGACTTATAACGGCTTAGAATACGGAACGGACTTACCTAAAGCGCCATTTACACGATACCATTTTCTTGTACGTACCAGTGCAATTATTGCATGCCATAATTAAAAGGCAATAATTGCCTTTCAATTATTGTAAGCAACTGTTTACACGAGGATACTTGTCAAAAAGTTGCATGCTATTATGGCATGCAATTCTTGCCAAGCAATAATTGCAAGTGTCTTCTGTTTACACGCATACCATTATGTTTAGGCAATTATTGCTTTCAAGTCTTGAATCGTCTAAACACAGACTGGTATGCAAGTTTTCCTTGTACAAGCGAGTTGCTTCAAGAATTGCACGTATTTGCGTTGGCAAATATTTCGTTCAAGTATTGAACGTTTGAGAAGAATAGGAATATGCGTATGATTTAAATAGCACTTTATTATTATTTATAGGTATTTAGTCTTTTCTTTTACATTAATTACTTACATATTAATATTTTTTAATATAATTACGTTTCAATTATGAAAATAATTATATAAAAGTGCGCAAAATGAGAAGGAAATTCAAATTAATTTTCAATACAGGGTGTATTGAAAATTATTTTTAATACATCCTCACTTATTGTACCCATGTCTGCCAATAAAGAGAGAATAGATTCTCTCTTCAATTGAATACAAGAATTGCATAAGCAATTATGGTATGTTGTGTTTACACCAATAACAGTTTTGCTTGCAATAATTGCCTAGCAGAGCAAGAATGTGACATGTAGTTTAGACGATGCCAGTCAATTATTGTATTCAATAATTGCACTGGTACGTACAAGAAAATGGTATCGTGTAAATGGGGCTTAATACTATAGGTACATACAGTATGGTATACGACCGCTCTACCTTTTTTGCGTTGTAACAAGAAGCTGCAGCCATTATGAAGGCATATTCGGCATTCCAACTGAAATAGGTAGATACTTGGTGAGGGACTGAGCATCTGCCAAGCTTCTTGCAAAGTTTATCCTTAATACCATACATTATTTACATAGGTACATGCTGAACCAGGTCCCATTAGGCAAACCTTCGAAGTGCATTGTGAGGTGTTGTATTTCATGCACCTAGCTAACCTTATAAAGGATGTTTTGTATCTGAGTGTGCACGAATAAACTCATTCTTTCTTTCTTTCAAATAAAACAATTTAGTGATGATTAGTTCAACATTTATTATAATACACATGAAATTGAAAGTGGCGGCCTCGAGCGGGCCGCTCCGCACGCGCGAGCGGCCCGCCCGCCGCCCCGGGCGTCGCGTCGCCCGCGGGCTCGCGCGCGCTCCTCGCTACAGACTGTGCAAAAATATATAACTGGTGCTGGCGCCGGCGGCCGCCCGCGCGCTTACTCGTAGTCTTTACAACAAACGTATGTATACATATAGCTATCATTATAAGAATATCTATTACATCATCAACAAAATATGAGCTCTGCGCCCTGTCCTACATCACACCATGATATGACATCGCTTTCGTGTAGCACTCGCTATAGACTTACTTACTCGCTTGAACAAAATACTTAATATAATACACTCTGACTTATCTATGTATACAGTATGTATAGATTAGCAACAGTCAACATCGGCATCGGCCATGAGCACGAATGAGCCCATGGAGCTCGCGGCACACGCGGCTAACGCGGTGGCGGGCCGAGTGGCCGTGCCACACAGCACAGTCACACAGAGCACACTCAGCGACAACAGAAGCAACGATCACCGCTACAATATACTCGTACATAAATAACATGTAAGTTCCGATCCATTCGGACAGAGCGATAACAATGGTAATACTCGGCCGGCGGAAGCGAGGACGGAGGGCGCCAGTCGCCTCGCCTCGCTATGTTTTATTTGTACATAGGACAGTGGAGAAGTACACCCGAGAGAAAAGACGATAGTTAGTGGTCGACCGGAGAGCGCGCGTCGGTCGCTTATCTGTAGGCCGGCGCCGACGACTGCTCCGCCAGGAACGGGTTGCTCGGGCGCGGCGCCGGCGCCTGGCCCGGCACGCTCAGCTCGCTCGCGCCGCTGTAGCTCTGCGGGCGAAGGGAGCGGTGAGTGGCGGCCGAGGGGTTGAGGGCGGGGCGGCGGGTACCCACCTGCGTGGCGCCGTACGAGTCGTGGTGCGCCAGGTCGGCCAGGCGCGTGGAGGACAGCGCGCGCGGCAGCGGGTTGGACGGCACGCCGTGCGGCGCCAGCACGCCCGCCTCGGCCACGGCGCGCGCCTCGTCGTCGGCGCCGGGCGCGGCCGGCAGTCCCTCGCCGTCGCCGCGGAAGTTCACGAAGGCGAAGGCGGCCAGCACCACGGTGCACAGCAGCCCGTAGCCCGCGAACGTGCGCGTGGTGCCCCAGCGCGCCACGGCGATGCCGCCGAACACGGCGCCGCAGCCGCGCCCCAGCCCGTGGTGCAGCCCTGCGACCGGCATCATGAGACCCCACGTATACAGGGAGCGGTGCGGGAGCGGGGAGCGGGGAGTGTGGCGGGAGCGACGGTACCTTGCAGCACGCCCTGCGCCGAGGAGCGCAGGCCGGGCGGCGCGCCGTGCGCGATGTAGGAGCAGCACGCCGCCCACACGGCCGCGTGCGTCACGCCCTGCACGAACTCGAACGGCAGCACCCACCACGGGTCGCTCAGCCACGCGATGTACAGGAAGCGCAGCACGTTGCCCGCCAGCCCCAGGCACAGCACCTGCCGCACACAAGTATTATATTCCACGCTGCTGGGTATCGTGAGTGTCGTGATGAGATGTTCTCGACCCTGTATTGTAAGTGGGTACAGCGACGAACTCACCTTCACGTGTCCCATTTGTGTGATCAGCTTGAAGCTGAAGAAGTAAGCGAAGATTTCTGAGATGTGATTGATAACGGACGCCACTCCGAACAGCGTTGGGGAGCCTCCGATGTCCTGAAACAGTCACCAGTGTTTTCACCGCTCGAGATTTCATAAAAGCGCGCGCATCCGGCGTGTCGGTACAGACCTGCAGGTGCCAGAAGAGGAAGGTGAAGATGAGACCGATGCCGAAGCCCATGAACCAGGCGACGACCAGGAACGAGGCCGCCTTCACGTTCTGAAACTGGCGCAGCACGGTCACCCACTCGGGCATCTCCCGCGTGGTTTGCGCGAACACCTTGGCGTGCTCGAGGGGAGGCGCTGCGGGGCGCGCCGGAGCACCGGTGTCGAGGCCGGGGAGCTGCAACTGCTCCGCCAGCTGCTGCTGCAGCTTCTCCTCGTGCGTGGGCTCGGCAGGTGGCGCCGGGGCTGCCACCTCCACAGGAGCGAATTCGTACTTGAACCGGATCTTCAATAAAATGCATTGGAGTTATTAAATTCACCCTTTTATAAGTTTATTATTTCAGAATAATGCATGTCAATCGATTTCTTTTATCAGTTATTATTAGTAAATTAAGACGCAGACGCATGATACGGAGGCCCGACCCCGAGTAAAATGAGAAAGGGCCAGGCAAAAGAAAGATTGAATATAAAATTGGTGCTACGAACCTGCGTGGCAGTAATGAGCGCTGCTCCCATCAGTACGGAGAAGGTGGCGAAACAAATCGTGTAGTTCTTCTCGTAGCGCTGGGGGCCGCCGCACGGGTGCGCGCTGAACGCGGTGCTGTGGTCCAGCGCTATGCCCACGAAGAACATGGCCAGCCCCCAGCCCAGCGAGCCGAACATGCGCTGGTGCCCGTACCTGCCGTGAGCGATAAGCACCATGTCTCACTACTGTCGTCAGATCGATGGGCCTAGGCGAGCCATCAGTGACCCATCTCACATACTTACCGGTCGGCGTCCTCGCCCAAGAGCGTGATGACGGCAGAGTCGGCGAGCGTGATAGCGGGCGCGCTAAAGAATTCTCCAATGACGACCAGCAGCAGCAGCAAGAAGAACGTCTTCTGGATGTCCGGCGTGCGGTACACGATGAAGGAGTGCAGCGGCGTCACCCAGTCCTCGTTCAGCTTCGAGTTGTAGTTCAGCGCGTCGCTGACGGGCAACGGAGAGCCTGCGCCCGTGGGCCCGCGGAAGGAGCGCGGCGGCGGGCCCCACTCCTCGTCGTAGCGGGGCTCCGTCAGGTTGTACACCGTGCTGTTCAGCGGCTGCACGCACGCCACCGCCGCCGGCTGCACCCAGCTCAGAGGCAGCGTGAACACGATCCACGCGCCCAGCGACGCCAGGAGCAGCGTGCGCCCCTTCTGCCATCGGTCGGCGAGTCCCCCCCAGAAGGGTGCCGACAGAAACTCAACGAAGGGCCGTGTGCCGATGAGCAATCCGCACTGGCCAGCGTTCATGCCCATCTGCTTGAAGTAGACCCCCATCAGCGGGAACAGCGAGCCGAACGCCGAGTAGAAGAAGAAGTAGAACGTCTTGACGGTGAGTAGCTCGGGGTCCACTGCGCCTGCGCCGCACATCAGCTCCAGCAGGTCGCTGCGCCCGCGCACCTTGTTCGTCGCATCCTTGGGCGCCGGGTACCTGCCGTTACGTCACATCATAATGTTGACTGAGCGAGCAAGCTGCTACAATCTACGAAAGAGCTACGGTGGCCGCCACCAAGCCAGCTTTTGTGGAGAAACCCCCTGTGGAGAAAAATAACAACCCCGATGGCCGACGGGGGTGTTATCCATGGGGATTTACGCTTGATAAAAAACAAAAGAAAAGGGGTGGGTATCCATGAGGATTTCCCCATGGAAAAAAGGTACTTTTCCGTTGGATAAAAGGCCTCGCAAAAACCTGCCGCCCGGGGCCTCGCAATGGCTAAGGCCGCCACTGCGTCTATCATTATAGTTGATAACGTTTCAGCTGGTGGGTGAAATACGATGTGACGAGCTATCTCCTTCCATATAGGTACCTTGTAGTCTGAGCTTATACCTAGTATACTTGAGATAATATTATGCGCACAATTTTATATAGGTAGATCTTACGGCTGGCTGGGCTCTTTCAATAGTATTTTTATAGTTTAACAATGTTCCTTTACATTCTTTTTACGATTTGTTGTATCAAAAATAATAAAACACAATAAGTACGATATATTATATAATAAGTATATTATTCTTTTTTGTACGATAACCCCATGACCCTCGATGATATCGTCATACTCATAGTAGGTATAAAATCATCGTGAAATAAAATATTTACTTAGGTAGTTAAAAGTGTTTTTACAAGAAAAGAGCCAAATAGAAAGACAGTTTCCTTTTATTATCTCATAATATAATGGTTTCGGTTCGGATTGGTTTGTGTAAGTAATTTGACCAACTTGTCGGTACTGTTTTGATAGGTATTTACTTTTGTGACAATAATTGTGATCATTCTTCCGATTCGCATTACAGGCCACTAAATAGTACCTATGTTCCTACCTTTGGTTCCTACCTACACGTTCTTTATAAAGTCAATCGTATCGTAAGCAGCAAGTTTCACGAAAACAAAACAAAATATTACCTATTAGGTACAAAGGACGAAAATATAAGTCTCTACAGGAATGGTCCTAAAGTGCATACTGAGAATTTATTCCAAGATGGCGCCTGAGAAGCTACACCCGAAACTGTCGGCATTTTATGTTTCATGCTCAGTCAGTGATTCTGAACTTCATATAAAACAATAATTGGATGGGTAACAAAATAGAAAATACAAAGGTAACATTCTATTTGTAGTGACCCATTATACAATAGAGGTACCTACTGCCAAAATGGTTAAATACCCATAAAACACTCCTTACACGAGCCACAAACCAGCAATGGCGAATATGAAACCTACCGACTATTAGGTATTGTATCTCCTATGGTTTCGGCTTTCCATCGGCCTGGCCTGTTCAATAAAATATGACCATTGTTTTGTTCAGATTTGGCTTTCAATTTTTTTTTTATATGGGACACGTCAAAATGACTTTACCTCGCCTGATGGTAAGCTAAAGGTAAGTACACTGAAATTATCCTCACATGCAACTGATGAAAGTGAAACACTGATTGATGTTTACGGAGAGCAAGTATAATATTATACCGTGCTATGTGCTATTGCTACGGGTTTCAACAATTGAGTTGAAATAGGTAAAAAAACAGTTTGCGTTGGCATTATAGTCAACATGACGGCGATCTGTGTAGCGGGAGCGGGAATCCTTTATCAACTGTGCTACCCAAGGATATTACAACCAATACAAGGAAATTTCTAAATGTTCTTGGTGCTACCGGACGTGCTAGCTCACATTTGGGTGTCGGCACATGCGTAGTAGCTACCTACCTAGTAGATAATAAACAAGACACAGCCAATTCAGGATACGTTCATAGTTCCTTTATGCGGCCTTCAGTCCCAACCAGCCGGACTTATACAGTTAAGTTCACAAGAAACATTATGGCAGTAGCATGCTTCAATACTATCCATTCCATTCAAAGTTGTTTTAACTTGTGTTTCTGTGTGCTTCTAGCACCCCGCAGTAGTAGCTGGTAGTAGCACTCGTTGGCTACCCGAGCCCGCAGCAACCGTGCTCACAAGCAGACTGGCAGGCACTCATTGCTTATCTGAAGTAACGCGCCACTTGTCTGCGAGGTTTCGTATGTATGTACGAGTATGTGTGGAGCCCAACTAAATGCTCAAGTGTTACAAAAATATATACTTAGGCATTACATAATCAAATTATTGGCCATCACGATCAAGGCGCACGAGCAGGCAGACCCAGCCACTGACGGTAGGCACCCAAGTAATGATCCGTCCGCTAGAGACCGCCTTGTATTGTAAGGCAGGCCTGCGGGCACTCGGCAACTCAACATGGGCTGCGGGTGGGAACTATTGATTACACCTAGTCTAGGTATGGTGTGTTTCAAATCTTGTACCTAAGTCGGCCTGGAGCACTCACTCAATACGGTTGTGACCAGTAGGCACCTACCTCGGACCTCCTCATTCAACTTCCTTTCAAGTGAACACAAACACTACTTGCGCCCAGTGGACTGACACGGGGAAGCTCTGTCTGTTGCCTACTGTGGGCGTGGGGCACATCCAATCAAACAAATTACAATTTGTAAGTTCATCTTTGTTAAGTACATTATTTACTATCTACACGACTCGACCTGGATGTACCACAAATTATAATGCAGAGAACATAATTATGAGTTTGTCTAGTAAAGAATTCCAGGTGCGAAACAGGGACAGATCACGGGTCGAATGCCGCCTGCCGCCTGCCGCCCCGCCCCACCGAGGAAAACATCATTACTTTTACTTGAATACGTATCCGGTTACCACCGACCGAAGACTTCTAGTGTGGTGTGTATCTATGAAAGGCTAAGTGATATTTGTCTGGGGTAGGCAGTCGACAGCGCAGTGCGCCGGGGCGGGGGAGGGGGGGGGCAGGCGGGCTGGTGGCGGTGGCGCGAGGAGGGCGGTGCGCACCTGGACGTGTCCACCTCGCCGTACTCGTCGGGGTGCACGAGCGGGCGCGCGGGCAGGCTCGGGGGCGCGGGCGGCGCGGCGCTGTGCGGCTCCATGGCGCGGCGGCTCACTACTGACTGCCTACTTAGTGCCGAGTGAGCCCGTCGATAGCGCCGCGCCGCCTGCGCGCGCCGCTGCGCCGCACTCGCGCGTCACGTCACGCGTCGATGTTGCTTGTGCCGCGCGCCGCCCGCCCCCAGCGCAGTCCCATACGGCCCTCCTCGCGGACATGAAGCCGCCGCTGAGGGCGAGATCATGCGAAAATCATTTAATGTTGTACATAAAATAGACTTAAGTACCTCGGTACCTACATAAATTATGAACAAAAAAGGAAATGCTTAACCTATTCACCAACCGAAAACTGCTGCAACTTTACTCGGAAATTCTACTCAACTGAAGAAATTTTCGTGACTATATTGGGCATTATATGAATTACTAAAATAATAATGTTTAGGTTTTTACCTGTTCTAAAAAAATGTACCTTAACAATATGTAGGTACTAAGTAGGGAGATACTTACGTCAGTGCGAAAGCCGTTACTTTAATTTCGTTTGTTCGATCAGTTTTCGTCGGCATCTCTGGTACTTGGCTTGTTGCTGCGATGCCGATGTTTCGTTACACCGAAGAACTGTGTAGGTACCTACTGTGAAGTCTTGGTCAATGTCTTTTTTTTTTTTCAATTTTCTTACCAGTCTCATTGCCTATTTTTTTTAAGTTCAGCAATCCCACGGACAACACCACCGGCCACCCGGGGTGCTTATATCGGACTTGGACCGACTAAAACGTGTCCCGTTTTACTGCACCGGGTTGGCTCTACGATGCTTGAGCGAAATAACACTGCGCTATTGTATCAACAACTATTATATTACTTAGTGTTATTATTTTTATTAATTCTTAAATATAATATGCAAAATTCCAGCTAAGTCACATTCCGGTGACGCTCGTTTAGCTACGTGTGTCGGCCGGGCGGGCGGGGGGCGGTCGGTCAGCGGCGCGGCGTGCGCTCGCGCGACGCGGCGGCGGCGTGGCGCGCCAGGCGCAGGCTGGCCGCGTGCATGGACGAGCGGCGCCGCGAGCGCAGCGACGGCGAGCGCGTGCGCAGCGAGCGCGCCGCCTCCTCCTCCTCCTCCTCCACCTCCGAGCGCGGCGTCGCCGTCGGCGTGGACGCGCTCAGCGAGCCCTGCAACGTGCCACGGTCACTTGGCGCTCAGCCATCCTCGTGTAGCTACTCAGCCTGGAGCCGCGCGGGATACGCACCTGCACGGGGCGCTCGGACTGCTCAAAGCTGAACACGAAGCACAGCTCCTTCCAGAAGCGGCGGTGGAAGCGCTCCTGGCGCGCCCTCGCGCGGCGCGCGGCCGACACGGCGAGGTCGCCGCACGACAGCAGCACGCCCAGCGCGCTGCCCACCACCAGCACCAGGAACAGCCCCATGAAGTTCTTCATGGACAGCTTCTCGTTCTCAAACTCCTCTGTCGGCTGTAACACGCGGCCGTGTATCAGTGGCACGCTTTGGACGCACGACCACTAACTACCGGGTCGCACAGGCCGCAGCTTCAGATACATTTGGGGCGAGAGGTGAGACGATAACGAGCAAAAGAACGGCAATGTGCGATATATTTATAGTTGGTTGCTTGTTCATACGGAAACCCTGCGTACCCTGAGAGCTCCACGGGCTCGCTAAGCAGTTAATGTAGATGAAGGGAGGTATACCTATGAACAATGACTCCACCATCCTCTCTTAGCAAGCAAACGTGTACTGACCATGCAAGCACCGCCGCCGTGCTTCTCCTTCCACCAGGTGTGCTGCATCTCGCGGAGGGTGCCCGCTTCCTGCAGGTTCAGTAGTCCGAGGTTCAGGGCTTGGCGGTACGTCGAGTCTGCGCCCAACAATCGCGGATCACATTATGTGCTGCTCGCACACCCACACACACACACACACACACACACACACACACACACACACGCACGCTCGTAACGGTCACACTTACTCTTTTTCATGGCGATGCCGTAACCCTTGCTGTCGAGCAGCCCGCCCACCTGCCAACAGAACGGTGCACGCGACGTTATAGTTCACTGGGAACTAGGCATGTAGTCCACGAGATTAGCACCGAACTGGTCATCCGGGGCTACTGGACGCGCTTTTACAACAAGCTCCCTAAGGAAATTGCGAATCTACCTTTATGTAGTACTTGATTTACCTTTATTAGACAAGAATTTAAAAAAATGCAGAAATGAACAAATAAAAAAAAAATTACGAAAGCATTTTTTAAATATCTCTAATGTACCTACCTACAGACATTACTTTACAATTTTATAATAGTAGACTGATATAGATAACACATTGTTCATGCAATAGGATAGGCAATGGGTTGCGGGATCAGAATTCACCGCCGCGCCCCGGGCGACAGCTAGTACACAACGAGTGATATTGGACTTGACACTGGCACTAGTGCAGAGCGGCCGTGGGCACGGAGCTGGCAGGGCCCGGCCGGCCTTACCTTGATGACCTCGCAGTTGCGCTCCGTCTCGTAGTCGATGGTGGTGGACTCCGCCAGGAACGCGTAGTTCTCCTTGATGACCCTGCGCCACACGCACCGTTAGCTCGCCGCCGAGGCGCCGCTCGTGTGGAGCCAACACCTCCGGCTTGTGAAGGGCTTTGCTTCGGAGACTAAAAAACCGCATAATCTCCGGACATAGTTTTTTCTTTCTAAATCTCCGGCGAATTATTTACTAAAATTGAACCGCCCAAAAATGAATGTCGGTATTTTAGTTGTGTGTGTGTTGTAAGGGATGGTGCGGTTGATACTTGTCGGACTTTGAGCTCGGTAAGATATAGACATTTATACGTAAACGGGAATTAACGCGATCACGTTAAAGGTATATACATACCTTTGGATGCCTGACGTTTCCAACGTCAGGCACGTCACTTCTATTCAAGAGCTGTACGTGAAGCGATTGAAATCAAGAAGTACAAAAATTTCAATCGGGAAGACGGTTTCAAGTTATCTGCGACATGGAATCCAGTGATTAAAAACTTGCTACCTCGCTTTTCTGCGCGGTCGGATAGACACCAAGGCGTTTGCACAGATAATAGGGACACTGTGAGTGTGGTATGTGACGGTACCTGGAGACAAGAAAATATAAAAAATGTTGAAAATGTGCGGGTAGAAGAAGAACCGGCTACCTCACGGACTCGGCGACGGAGGGCGTGCACGGCTGAAACAGTCAGCCTGTGACCACGGCCGGTGTAACCTGGTCGAAACGTCAGGCATCCAAAGGTATGTATATACCTTTAACGTGATCGCGTTAATTCCCGTTTACGTATAATAGTCATGGAACGCGAAAGTTTAAAAGTTAAGATATAGACATAATAATAATTTGTAGTATTTTTCATCTTACCACTGGTGGGTGTTAGCACAGAAAAAGTTGAGTAGCCGGGATAAGGTTCATCAACAACTTGCTGTGGAGTATAAAACTATAAACTTGTGGAACCGTAGGTACCTGACCCTGTGCTAAATGAGTATATCACGATACCGTGATTCTAATTCCTAGCAGGCAGGCCTTTTGGCAACAATAGTCTTGTTAGGCAAAATAGACCGATCCCTTGTACTGACAGCCGGTGTATAGATTTGTATAGATTTAGTAGAGATAGATTTGTGAAAACCGGAGAATAACCTCCGGAGATTGAAATCGTCTCCGGAGCAAAGCCCTGTGAGCGCATGTTCACGTACTTTTCGATTCCCTCTTTATTTGATTTGGGCATGTCCTCGTTCTTCATCTGTTCGAACATCTGCTGGTACAGCTTGCTTTCAGAGTGCTGTAACACAAAACGCACTGCAGTGGACCGTGGATAGGGCAGTGGAGGGTCTGGCCACGCGGCACACGCTCACCTGGAAGAAGGTGTAGGTGGAGCCGCCCTTCTTGGCGCCGTACTTGATGCCGAGCTGGTTATTGGCCAGCTCGTCCACGTCGTGGATGAGCTCGGTGTTGGACTTCTTGGCCAGCAGCGTGGCCAGGTTGGCCGTGTACGAGCTGGTGATGACCAGCGCGAACAGCCACCACGCACTCGCCACCGCGCGCGACCCGTACGCCCTGCGCAAGCGACACTCGTCACGTGACGTCACGCGCGCCACCTACCTGAGCTGCGGCGATACCCACACCGGCGCGATCTCGGAGCCTTGCAGCAGCACGGCGCCCAGGTTGAACCACAGGGCGTTGGCGAGAGTGAACTGGTTCTCGAGAGCCGGCGGGTCGTCGATGCAGGGGTAAGGGTTCTGCCACTCCTCATGGCACAGCCGCCCCACCATGTACAACAGCAGCGAAGTTCCCAGGTACGCCAGCCCCAGGCACAGCCACACCTGAAAGACCGACAAGCGGTGTGCACTCACTCTCGCTCTCCAGAACAGCAGAGCAGTCATCACAAATGGCAACCCGATTGGCTTCCATACATTAATTGAAGTTGAATAAATAAATAAATAAATAAATAAAAATTATTGTAAACGTATTGCGAGCACGACGGTGCAAGGCGGCGCGACACAAAGAACACTCACTCCGTTGGAGAAGGGGTGCAGGAAGGCGAAGAGCTTGGGCTCGGGCTGCTGCGGCGCCTTGAACATGATGCTGATGCCGAGGTTCATGAAGGGCGTGGTGAAGTCCACGGCGCGCTCGCGCTCCGCCGTCATCGTCAGGTCCGTGATGGCGAAGTCGGCCTGCGAACAGCCCGCGGGCCTCACTAAGCAACTGAGGACACTGAGACGGTCGGCTCATCAAGTGTATCCCAAGTCCGAACTCGGTTGAGCCGTTGATGTAAGGGAGGTACTACTGTTAACATAATACTTGCGTACAAGCTTATTTATACTGGCCTAGTTTTCTTATAGGGTAGTAATATAACTTTAAGTTGTAACATTGAAATCAATATAATTAAGGCATGATGGAGGCATAATAGAGGCAGAATAATTGCATAATTGAGGCAGAGAGAGAGAGAGAGACGAGAGCATCGCATGGTGAGTGCGCACCTTGTCCTCGGCGATCTGGCCCAGCATGCCGTCGGTCTTGCCGGTGGCGGGGTTGTAGGTGCCGTACACGCCGTCCACCTGCTCCACGAACGTGTAGTTGAACTTGAGGATCTCCGCCAGCTTCTCGATCAGCTCGATGCAGAACCCTGTAACGTGCGTACGAGACACGTAGCCACTGTCACTCGTATCGGTACCTGCTCCACTTACCAGACGTAAGTTCGGTTCAGGTATGGAACCCCCCAGGCCCCAGACCAATCCACATACAGATATTCACTAATACAAAATATTTACAATAGCTGCAACTCGAGTCCGCGTCCCTGATTTTTTTTATATAGGACACGTCAAAATGACTTTACCTCGCCTGATGGTAAGCTAAAGGCAAAGTCTCAGGACTGGGGTCACCACCACATACACCGGTGGTGCTACAGTGGCGGCCCTCAGCTTGCCGGCCTTATAAAATGCTTTTTCATCCGCCGCGCCGCTTAAAGGCCCCGGATATAGTTAGGTACTTCATTGTCGAATATTACGTTATTCCAATAGAGTTATGTTATGGCGGGGCTCTACAGCACGTTTGTCACTTCACAGAAGCTACGGCGGCTGCTCGCACAGCGACTGACCTTCGTAACGCGCATTCCCTGAAAGTCGCTCCGTGGACTCTTGTCTCATCACATAGGGCTGATTCTGTAACAGTACCACAGCAAGACTTCAGTTACGATACATTACGAGAGCAAATGCATTGTATGTGCCAAGGTACGTGCTTCGACAGTAATGACATCAAAACATTAAGACAGTTTGGTGCAGGGAGGGAGAGGAGGTTCATACCAGCGCTATGAGTACGGTGAAGGTGCGATTGACCATGGAGTCCTGCGGCAGCGGCTCGGTGGGCGCGTCGGGGCGCGTCCACGTGAGGCCGGTGAGCGGCGTCCACAGCCCCGCCGGCGCCAGCACGCCGTCGCGCGCCAGCTCCACCACGTGCAGCTGCCGCTCGCGCATGCCGCCGTCCGCCTCCCACGACACCGCGCCCGTCAGCCCCGGCACCTTCCACTCCTCCTGCGCACGCGCACCGCTCGTCACACACTCGCCCGCCGCCCGCCGCCCGCCGTCCGGCAGCGCGCCGAGGCCGGCCGCGGCACTCACCGAGCGCAGGTAGTTGAGCAGCGTGTCGGCGTGGAAGTCACCACGGCCCGCGTAGCAGTCGGCGCTGGACTTGTTCGGCAGGTTGAGGCGACGCCACGCCCGCGCCGCCAGCGTCGCGCCCAGGTGAGCCAGCAGCAGCGCCGAGGGCGGCGCGCTGGCCACCCGCTCCGCCTCGCCGGGCGCTATCTTCCCGTAGCGGCGCGCCCACTCCTGCAGGGCGCCCTGCACCGTGGGCGACTGCGGGTCGAACAGGCGCAGGCCGGTGATGTTGGCGCCGCCGTGGCTGTAGTCGGCGAGCGGCTGCGTGTGCAGGTCGGGCGCCAGCGCGATGTAGGAGTGGCGCTCCGCCAGCAGCCCCACGCGCTGCGCCGCGTCCAGCACGCGCACCGTGCACTCCGCCGAGCACCACACCACGAAGTTCGTCGAGCCCGACTTCTTTAGCACCAGCAGCAAGTTCCTGGAAGCCGACCCTCGGTGAGGACTCGACATAGCCTGGACACAGGCGAGCGCAGTCACGCGGGAAGTGTGAGGCGATATGTTACGTGCTCCACTCCATGTATTGTGTCACAAGTTATTCTTAGGTCCATGGTGTTACACAGAGAATGTTCCTTCGACGTGGTAGGTGTTAGCCCTATAGAGCATCTAAAATCATTGTCAGTGGAGTACGGTCTACTCAGCGGCAACAGTAGATGATCATTTTCAGATTTTCTAGATTCGTATTTGAGTAAAAATTATGTTTACCCCTCAGGTTTACCCATTCAGCTAAAATGCTGTTTGTTTTATTATGTTAATTGGAATTATTAATTATTTATATTTATTTTCATTCTAATTGTGTTCTTTCAGTATTTCAAAATTGCTTCCACAGGGACGCAATTAAAAAAAAACGAATGCTAATAAAATCAGGGTCTACAGTTTAGTGTCGCAGCTACATAATTATCTATCATTCCAAGTGCAGCACAGGCACACAGGCACACAGGCACACAGGCACATAGGCACACAGGCACACGGGCAGGTAGTCGGTACTCGCCTCAGGAGCGCGTCTTCCTCCGCGGGCGGCAGCTGGCGCGCCAGCAGCGCGGGCGCGTCGTCGGCCGCCGTCAGCCGCGCTGCGCCGTGCGCGCTGCCCTCGTGCAGCAGCACCGCGCGCCGCCAGCCCTTGGCCTGGATCAGCGCCGCGCACGCCTGCCGGGGGCGAACGGAACGTACAGCTCGGGCGGGTGGACGCGGCGGCGCGGGGAGGGGGGGGGGCGGTCTCACCTCGGCCAGCACGTCCGGGGGCGGGAAGAGCTCGAGCGCCTCCCAGGTGGCGTTGGCGGGCGCGGGGTCCACCAGCAGCAGCGGCAGCGCGGCGCGCGCGGCGGCGCCGGCGGCCAGGCGCAGCGCGCGCTCGTCGCCGCCCGCCAGCGCCGTGCGCCGCCCGCCCGCCGCCAGCGCGCACACGGCGCCGCCCAGCGCCAGCGGCTCGCGGGGCTCCAGCGCCGCCGCCTCCGCCGCCTCCTCGCGCTCCAGCGCCAGCGCCAGCATGGTGCGCAGCTGCAGCGCGCGCCCCGGCTCCGACTCCACCACTCCTGCAACGTACCAAGTCTCGTCTACGGTTGCCAGTTTTGTCTAGCCATCACGTCACGTCCCGTCACTATGGTTTTACAATATTTCATAAACGAAGCAGTCTAGTTAGACAAAGGCGGCATTTCGCGACACATCAAAGGCGACGAATCACTGTGCGAAGTTTCACTGTATAAGCCAGCTGGTGAGCGGGCCGACTGGTGTCGTCAGTTGATCCATCGTCCGTAGTCCCTAGGTTTTATACGCCCACGCCTAGGTAATAATCTAGTTGTTCTTGAATAGCCACACAGGTAATACGAAATGAAAGTTCACTCACGGCTGTGGTACTTGTAACGAGACAGGAATAGGTAAGGTGTATTATTTACTTAACACTGCTTAACACCCACAATTTACGGTTGTTTTCCCACCATGGATCTCCCACGCTCTATAAACGAGAGTCCCAATAATTGCCATCCTCCGGGCACTTTTGAATACCTACGAATACGCATTGTTTACTGTTGAGTAGAGTATGCCTCGTTCGCTTCATTCGACCCATTCGACGTACTGTGAGAGCGCTACGGTCTACGGATAGGCAAGATGCGGGCTACTGACCGATGGAGATGTCCTGCGCGGCGCACGCGGCCGCCAGCGCCAGCAGCGCCGCCAGCACGCGGGCACTCGTCGCTCGCGCCATCTGTCCGCCTGTCGGCCTGTCCGCCTGTCCGCCTGACGCCTGTCCGCCTATGCGCCTTCCCGTCGCCCGTCGCGCTCGGCGCTCGGCGCGCACTGAGCGACACGTGCGCACGCGCCGCCGACGCTATTTTCGGCCGGGCGCGCGTCACCGTAACCTATTACTGTCGCGTCACGTCGCCCGGCGCGATCCGCGGCATTCTTATTTTGAATTTGGACCAATTTTGTATGATTAAGTTTTAGGTAGGTTTTTCAGATGGGGTCCAAACTTGGAGGTCCTACGGGTACGTCGGCATTGTAAGAGGTGGTGTTCTTTTGGTTATAAGAATACCGGTTCTCAGACTAGAAGAAATCTTATCCTTCTAGTCTGAGCCAGCGACATACAACTGGCACTGTACAGAACATCGATAGGATATGCCACAAACACTGTCAACTGTCAGACTGTCTCAACATCGTATAATAATATACATCGGGTCGGGATGGGTCGGGTGCAGTCATTATAATTATTATATACCACTTTATAATCAAAGTATATACCTACCTACTTATACTAAAATTGCTAAAATGAGTTTTTGGTTGCAGATGGTGTTAAACATGCGTGTTAAACACCGAACAAGTAGTGGCCTAGTGGACTCTACCGAGCCCGAGTCGCCCCGCGGCTCCCGCACGCCGCACGTCATCGCAACGTAACATAGGTAGGTACCAGTAGGTACTTAAGAAGAGTATAATATACCTACTGAGATAGGTACTAGATCAGGGAGCGCGCCTCCTACTCGCCACGGGAGACGCTGCTGCCTACGGCCAATCCGCCAAACAAGAATTGATTGAAACAGCTTCGATTCCGCGAAAACTATGTACTTACGTGGTCAACGCTTCGTTCGTAGGTTTGTTTTTGAACAAAAAGTAAGTAAGTACCTACCTACCTATTCATGAAACTTATTTTGTCGTATAACTCGTGCAAATCTTTCCATTTTTTGTTGTTTTAGACTAGGTATAAATAACATTCATATTTGAGAGTGTTTTTTATCGCTCAATTATCGCTATTGCTTACCGTTTAAATGCTTGTAAAGTGAAATAATGAGTATTGAAGTAAACATTGTACTATGGGTAAAGTATGGGTATAATTGAAACAAATTGTCTGTAGACGGTTGAAACGTTTCAATCGTCCTAGTGTTTTAAAAGACCCCAGCATTTATACTCTATTACAAAAAGGAGGGTAAAGTTTTTGTTATGCAAATAAATAATATACCTAGGTAGGTACTACTCCGTTAACGAAAACGACCACCTTTGGTTTTAGTGTTAAAACCAGTACAAAAAGGCTTCTTTAAACTTACTGATAATAGCTTTAAAAAACTAGATACGCTAGAAATTGAAATATGTAACTCTAAAGAAGGGCTCTCTTAAGCGACGTTTTCTAGTATGAACTTTCGATCTGTATAACAAATTCAATGTGGTACCTTTGTTTTTTTTTATCGTGCTGAAATCCCCATGGATACCACCTACGTTGGCCATCAGCGGGGGTGGTTATGTCGGGATCGAACCGACTAAAACCGCACGCCATCTCGGGCCTTAATTACCGGGGTGTAAGGTTACCCAATGGACATATTATCCCTCGCACCCCAGCTGACCCCGGGCCATCTACGGTTTTAAGATGGCCCCCTCGACCCCCCGAGAGGGGGGGTGGGGCGAGCATCGCGCCACTTCGCCGACGGTGGGGTGTAGGGGGACAGAACAGAATTACGATTGATACCGTGGAGGGCGGATCAATACGTCTTTCCTGAGACAAATCCTGTGGAAACAGCGGGAGGTCATGGCACAACAAGTAACAGGTAAATTACTCACCCAGCGCTGCTGCTCGGCTGCTTTCTTACAGTCGCGCGTCGTCGCAGTGGTGGCCACCAACTCGTCTTCCACAGTCGTCTCAGATGCGGTGTCCCGGGATCAGCAGTAGACCCGGGGCGAAACACTACAATAATTTTTTTTTCCGATAGCGGTGAGCAGCTAGGATACTTCCAGCGTGTATGAAGCTCCAAGCGTGACTGGCTCTGCTGCGCTCATCAGCTGGCATGCACCGCTCGCTTTGGCCATGAGGAAAAAGGGCGCAAATTCACAGCCGTTATTTTTCAATGATTATTGATCTAATCGCATTAATCCAAGTTCGCCAAGATCTACCCAGCTTAACATATGGATCGATACGCGCCACAACAGTACCTACATAAAAAGATAATCCATAAAAAAAGTTAAACAGGTACATAAAAACTCAAAGCAGAAACCATCTAAAAACCATCTAAATGGTCATTTATGTATTTATTTATTAGGTCTACCAACAATGTTTTACATCAAAGCATAAACAGTAATTAAGGCTAACTTATTACAATGTAAACATCACTTACGCTTCTTCCTAGTGAATTACATTCCCATTTTCTAAGGATTCAGTAGGTAATGTGGCAACCTTGGTACTAAATGTCAACTAGGTATCAACCAACAATATGGCGGTTGTTTGTTTGTTTCGGGTTTTAACGTATTTATAAAAAGATTGTACGAGCTACGCTCGACATAGTTACGAAATCATGTAAATGCACGCATCATCATTTTTGTTTGCTTCAAAGTTATAATTATTTAGCAATGAATTCAGTTCGCATTCGGTCATCAAGCATTCCACGCGTTCTCATATATCATTCATAATTTAGTCCCTCTGTTACATAATATATCAGTTTCATTTATCTAAAGAGTGTTATCATTTCCTATCATCATTCTTATTAAGTGTATGAGTAGCAAATCGCCCGTACATTTAATTGGTCCTTCGAGTTTTCCGTGAGACGGGACCTTAACGCGAATTCAGTACACATGTTCGTGTTCCGGTTCTGACTTTATCCACGTGGACAGTGCCATCAGTTCATTTCATTATCAAGGAAAAGTTCAGTGTATCAAGCAGACACTTATATCAAGTTATCAAGACCTATCAGTCCACAGCTGTATCAAGACAAAAATTGCAATAGGGTGACGTGTCATCAAGGCGTGCCGTGACCCTTTCATATCAAGTAGGAAGGTTTATCAAGTAAGATCTTTCCTTTTTTACTATCTCTATCATGTCGCGAGTAGAAGAGCTACTTTCTGAACAGGAGAAAGTTGCAGCGGCAATCGAAACACTTTATGTTAACTTTAAAAAGGACGGGGCTGAACGAAAAACCCCGGAGTACATTCAACGACGCTTAGACTCTTTAGATAATTATTGGTCTCACTTTACGAATAATCATCATGTATTGGTAGAAATTGGTGATGCATCGCTTCACTATTTTTCAAGCGAAAAATTTGGATACGTCCAATCTCAGTATCAGAAGATTAGGGATGTCATAAAGAATTATTTACTATCAAGGAGCACTGAGGAAGCGAAAAGAGCTCAGAAGCCAGTGCTCGAACCTCCAAAATTTGTGTTACCGACTCCTCAGCAGCAAGATACAGCAGTTAGCAGCAAGACTGAAGAGTTTTTGAGAAAACAACTAAGCAATTTTAAAGCGTACATGAGAACTGTATCAAATATTGACGTAGAAGTTGTCTCAGAAAAATGGGAATTTGAAGATTTGTTGCGTACTATACAATCCCGATGGTCTGCTATAGATAAATTGCATTGGGAGATAGATTCAGAGTTAAGTGGCTCGAATAAAGAATACGAACAGGAGTTTTCTAAATACGAATCACATTACAATTGTCTTAAGAAATCTATCAACAAAAAGATGTGGTCAGTCGCACATATTGAGAAAACTACACCAAAAATGGACATACCTACTTTTACCGGTAGCTATAGTCAGTGGATTCCGTTTAAAGATCTTTTCACAGAAACCATCCATCGCAACCCGTCCCTGTCTGATGCTCAGAAATTGCAATTCCTTAAGAGCAAACTTAGGGGAGAGCCGGAAAAATTAATTCAGCACTTACAAATTAGTTCTAGTAATTACGCTATAAGTTGGTCTATACTCACTAACAGGTACGACAATATACGTTTAATTTTTGCCGCTCATGCTAATACACTTTTAAATATCCCAAATCTGCAACAACAGTCGGCTAGTGGTATCAAGCGCATCCATGACGTCACAAACGAATGCTTAAATGCTATTAGGAATTTAAATATTGACACAGAGTCGTGGGACCCTTTGTTGGTCCATATTTTGTCTCAAAAATTGGACACCGACACATATCAAGCTTACATGGAGTCAGTCAGACACCCAAGAGCAATACCAAACTTAAAAGAATTTTTAGAGTTTTTGGAAGCCAAATTTACAAGCTTAGAGTCATCCCGACGAAAACAAGACAACATTACCCAAAAATCGAGTTCTAGCAATCAGAATCAAGCATCCGGAAAGCATCCAAGTAATAACTATCAAAAGCCTAACCATTATAAAAGTTCATATTCTTCAAGCACTCGAGAAATCCCTGCAAGCAATACGGGAAACAAAAACAAAAATTTTATGCCCAATAAATATTGGTGCGTTATTTGTAACAACAGCGAGCATGGAATCTATTTTTGTCAAAAGTTCCTAAATATGCCGTCCCATATCAGAAAAAATGTAGCAGATAAACATAAACTCTGTTATAATTGTCTCTACAGTCATCATGGTCACCCTTGTAAATCAGAAAAAAGGTGCAAGGAGTGCAATAAAGAACATAATTCATTATTGCATGAGGTGTTTCAAGAAAGTCATATGACACCTCGAAACACGCGTCCGGAAGCAAGTTCATCGGCCGCAGTCACGAGGCAGCGAGCGTCATCGCCGATGCAAGGTAGCACTCACGTGTCGCTGCATGGAGACCCAATTGAGGTTTTACTACCTACTGCCATGATCAAAATAAAAGCTGCTGACGGGTCATATCAAGTAATGCGCGCCTTGTTAGATCAAGGTTCGCAGACCTCACTCATCACTGAAAACGCAGCCCAAATTCTGAAACTTCCTCGTCAAAAATGTAATGGCGTGATATCAGGGGTCGGCGCCAAGGAAAATAATTGCAAGGGGATGATCAATATACAATGCAGGTCGACAGTAGGAGATTTTACTTTCGAAACAGACGTTTTTATCATGAAAACTTTAATAAAAAATTTGCCGAATCGTACAACCATCAAACCAAATTGGTCTTACCTAAGCCATATCAAACTAGCGGACCCCGAATTTTATAACAGCCGCCCAGTAGATTTATTATTAGGAGCTGACGTGTATTGCCTTATTTTAATGGAAGGTATATGTAGGGAAAACGCGAATTTACCCACTGCGCAACAAACACGTCTGGGGTGGATTTTAAGCGGGAACGTTAAAACTTATCAATGTAACATAGTTCTGAACGATTTATCAGGGATAGAAAAATTTTGGGAAACAGAAGATATCACAGAATCATCTGACTTGTCAACAGAAGACCAACAGTGCATGCAATATTATCAAGAAACAACAGTACGAAGAACTGACGGTAAATACGAGGTTCGAATTCCATTTAAAGCTAATTATCAGGAAAAAATTGGTGAGTCAAAACATAAAGCTAAGGCCCAGTTCTATCATTTAGAGAAAAAATTGGAAAGACAGCCCGAAGTTGCAAATCTGTATAAATCATTTATCAACGAGTATTTGTCGTTAGGCCATATGACACTCGAGGCTAACGACCGCGACGACAAGAGTAACATGATGCCGAATTGCTATTTACCTCATCATTGTGTGCAGCGCGACGACTCGACTACTACCAAGTTACGAGTTGTTTTTAATGCTTCGGCTAAAACATCAAGCGGCTTTAGCTTAAACGATGTAATGTGCAAGGGCCCAAATTTACAACAGGATTTGCAGAACTTAATCATAACATGGCGGCAATACAAGTATGCGTATACTGCTGACATCGAAAAAATGTTCAGACAGATTTGGGTTAATCCACTTGATCAGTGCTATCAAAAAATTATTTGGCGTAATGAACGAAACCAACAAATAAAAGAATACCTGCTTTCCACCGTGACGTACGGAACCAAGGCGGCTCCGTTTCTCGCCATGATGACGCTCAAGCAGCTCGCACGGGATGAGAGGCCCAACTATCGAAACAGTGCCGCCCCCGACGCCCTAGAAGGCAGTTTCTATATGGACGATTTTTTATACGGGTCCCATTCTATATCACGCGCGAAACAATTACAGCAAGATTTAATACAACTTTTGAGTTCCGGTGGCTTTAACCTTAGAAAGTGGAAGGCAAACACAGCGGAGTTATTAGAGAACGTGAACTGCAGTCAAGAAATCTTTGATTTCAAGCAAATGGAATCCACTAAGACTCTCGGACTGGGCTGGAACCCCATAAAGGACAAATTTTTGTTTCATTCAAGAGTAACACCGCCCACGGCTGTTGCTTTAACAAAGAGAACCTTTTTATCAGAAATATCTAAATTATACGACCCCCTAGGCTGGATTTCTCCTATCACTATCAAGCTTAAAATTATATTTCAAGACGTATGGAAGGCTAATATACAATGGGATGAACCTATACCGGAATCAATAAAACATGAATGGGATAAAATCAAGAACGATTTAACAATCATAAATGAAATTGAAGTACCACGGTGGTTGCAAACAAGGGAACATGACACCATCGAACTACACGGATTCAGCGACGCGAGCACGAAGGCTTACGGTTGTGTAGTTTATTGTAAAATAAAGAGAGATCAAGATTCTTCGATTGTGTTAGTAGCAGGAAAAACAAAATTAGTATCAATTGACAAAAACACATCATTACCTCGATTGGAACTCAATGGAGCAGTTTTATTATCAAAATTAATGGCAAAAATCATGACATGCCTCAGTAATTACGACATCAAGATGTTTGGTTGGGTGGATTCCATGGCCGTTTTGGGATGGCTGAACGGAGACGTAGACAAGTGGAAACCCTATGTAGCCAACCGCGTTAAGCAAGTAACTGCGGTAATGCCACCCACTTGTTGGCGCTATATCAAGTCTAAGGAAAACCCAGCTGACTGCGCCAGCCGAGGATTGACTGCTTCCCAATTGAAAGAACATGATCTTTGGTGGCGCGGGCCATCATGGCTTCCCACCTATGAGTCAGATAAAGGAGCAGGAACACAACAGTTTTCCACGAATTTGGAAGTCAAGAAATGTAAACAAGTAAATGTTGCAGTGACTGAAAATACATTTGTTCTTGATCTATTACAGCAGCACAGTTCCCTCAATAAGGCCATTAGAATTCTAGCTTGGATTTATAGATCAATTTTCAGGAGAAACGCAAATTACCTATCAGTTGATGAGTTAACAAAGGCCAGGAACATATTTATTAAACAAAATCAAGAGATACACTTTTATGAGGAAATATCCTGTCTAAATCAAGGGAAATCTTTGAGTAGACGAAGCAAAATATTAAGCCTGAACCCCGTATTAGACAAAGATGGTCTTATGAGAGTAGGGGGTAGATTAAGACACGCCAATATGGACCCGGAAATGAAGCACCCATTGATTATCCCGAACAATCGATTAGCGGAGCTTATCATCGACCAAGCGCATGAAACTACTTTTCACGGGGGTGCTAAACTTACTACTTCTTTTATCAGGCAAAAGTATTGGTTACTTGGTGGCAACAGGGCCGTAAAAAAGAGATTACGTCTTTGTGTGACGTGTAAAAAGCAGAACCCGAGAAAGGCACCACAAATCATGGGGGATTTACCACCATCAAGGGTGAACCCATCACGCCCTTTTTATCATACAGGCGTTGATTATACAGGTCATGTTTTTATAAAGTCCAACAAGGGACGTGGTATCAAGACCACAAAGGGTTATGTGGCAGTATTCATATGCATGGCTACTAAAGCTGTACATCTAGAGCTCGTCACGGACATGACTGCCTCCACCTTTCTCGCCGCTCTCCGTAGACTGGCCGCTAGACGTGGCGTCCCAGGTCACTTATACAGCGATCAAGGTACTAATTTCATAGGCGCCAACAAAGTACTACAGCAAGAATACGAAGAAATTCGAAAATCACTCAGTCAGCAAGAATGTTATTCAGAAATAGCCAAAATGGGGATTAATTGGCACTTCAATGCTCCGTCATGGCCATCTGCAGGTGGTCTGTGGGAGGCAGCCGTTAAAAGCGTAAAATATCATCTAAAACGCGTGATAGGAGAGCAACGGCTTACTTATGAGGAATACAGTACATTATTAACGCAAATAGAAGGATGCCTAAATTCAAGACCACTATGTGTTTTATCTGACGATCCTGAAGATCTTAATTTTCTTACACCGGCCCACTTTTTAGGTAGTGGGCCCTTATTGACTATCTATGACACAGAAAAGGATCTGCGCACGAGATGGCAATTGGTACAAAAAATCATCAAGGATTTGTGGGAGCGATGGCGCCGCGAGTATCTGACAGAACTATCATCAAGAAGCAAGTGGCGACAACCAAAGGAAAATATCAAGGTTGGCGACGTAGTCGTTATCCAAGATGACAACCTCCCGCCTGGTCAATGGGCGCTAGGGAGGGTTGTGAAACTCCATCCTGGATGTGACAACTATGTAAGAGTCGTAACACTCAAAACGAAAAATGGAGTCATAAAGCGACCGGTTATCAAGCTTTCTATTCTTACATCAGCTGAAAAACAAGAGGACACACATCAAGAAAATCAAGATAATCAAACGAGTAAAAGACGTTGTAACAGTCCGATCAGTTTCACCAAAATAGCCATGTCTTTATTATTATTTTTCATGGTCATTGCCCCTTCATCACAAACCGTATACAATATCACGACACTGCAAAACAATAACAGTCTTTATTTTGATTCAATTACTAACATGCATTTGATACGAGACCACTGGCGTCTCGTTTTATATTACAATACTCGTCCCTATCAAGAAGGAAATACGACTCTAAGCAAGTACATTGAATATCTGGAGAAATTATGTCCGACAATAAAAATGGAATCACACTGTGCCGCGATAATATTACAATTACGGCACGAGTTCCGGGAACTACAACATAACAACAATATCCTAATAAACTATCAATCTAATACGATCAAAAGGCAACGTCGGCGTCGCGGGCTTATAAACGGTGTTGGCTACATAGCGAATAGCCTATTCGGAGTTTTAGATGATCATTTCGCTGAAAAATACGAAAAGGATATCGCTATTATCAGGAGTAATGAAAATCATCTTGCGGCCTTATGGAAAAATCAGACGTCCGTAGTAGAAGCCGAGTTCAACTTACTGAAAAGAACCGAAGACACCATGGAACGTCAACATAAATTAATACATCAAAAATTAAATCTTATAGATACTTCCTTAAACCAAGTTAAGGAGAGAATTCAAAACCTTTCACTATCATCTGATTTCCTAGAAACCGCTATGATCGCAAATAACTTGTTGTTTAGTTTAAAAAGCATACAACTGACCCTCTTAGATACAGTCACTAATATCTACAATGGCAAATTTAACTTCCAACTTCTCAGTCCAGAGCAATTAACGCATGAGTTGAATATTATATCAGGCCAATTACCGAAGGATTTATCCTCGCCAACCGATAATTTTAATTTAGCAGAAATATATAATTTGCTCCAAGTAAGAACTAGAATGTCGCTAAAATATCTTATCATCGAAATCAAAATACCACTGATTGGAAGAGACATATATGAAATTTTCAGGCTCATTCCCATACCCTATTTGTCTGACAACCAAATGATAACAGTTGTGCCAATAGCCGAATATGCTGCAATTAATTTGAAGAAAGATGCTCTTATATCAGCTACAGAAAGAGACCTTCAACGGTGTACGCAACAAAACATGAATTTGATTTTATGTTATTTGAGGCAACCTATCTATCATATCAAGGACGACCAGAGCTTATGTGAAATCATACCCGGGACAAGAATTTGCAAAACTACAACCAGCCCTTGTGCCAATACCTGGCGAGACTTAAATAAATTAAATGAATATTTTTACTTTTGTTGTAACCGGTGTCATATGAAGCTATTGTGTGAAGATCAAGTTACCGCCGTCGCGCTACAGGGCAATGGCTTGTTTACAATTAATTCAGGTTGCATAATCAAATCAGCTGACTTCTTTGTATACACACATAAATCTGAGACAAGTAAAATTGAGATAAATCCAGAAATTGAGGCTCCAAAAATAGCTCCAATCAATCATATGATCAACGTATCAATACCTACCTTCATTCAGTCAGAGAGTGTAACAAACTCAAGCAAGCAATTACAAGAAATCAGGAAACAAATAGATGTCATGAAAGAAAATATGCCAGACATAGACACCGTGTCTACGCACGATGTCCACCACTACGCTACAATATACATCATCATGGGCATTATCTTGTTAGCGGCTATACTGTATGTGGTGAAGCAAGTACGTGTACGACGTCAATCATCTCGACCAGATGGAGCTGAGTCTCCCTCGGCCAAGCAGCCGTCCTCGGGAGCGACGACTGCAGCCGCGGCCAGATCACCCGCATTAGTCGAACAAAAACTTCAAAACGAGTGTTCAAAGTGTGCTAAATGTAAAACAGTGCAGTGTAGTGACGAAACAAGTGATTTAAGTGAAATTATTGTGCCTCCGAAAGCAAGTGCGCGTATCGTTAAACAAAACCGCGGTACATCTCCGGTACTTCGCTCGGTATTCGTACTACCTGAAGAGTAGTTCAACTATAACTATAACATTGTTTATCACCTTGTAAATCATATCATAATTAACAGAGAAACATCTTAAGTTTAATCTAAATTGTTTATCACCTTGTCCCGACTTACATCCCATCTACTAACTCTCATCTTTCCCGTCTGGGAGCATGTACGAGCTACGCTCGACATAGTTACGAAATCATGTAAATGCACGCATCATCATTTTTGTTTGCTTCAAAGTTATAATTATTTAGCAATGAATTCAGTTCGCATTCGGTCATCAAGCATTCCACGCGTTCTCATATATCATTCATAATTTAGTCCCTCTGTTACATAATATATCAGTTTCATTTATCTAAAGAGTGTTATCATTTCCTATCATCATTCTTATTAAGTGTATGAGTAGCAAATCGCCCGTACAAAGATAATTAGAAGTATAAACTCAAAAAATGGTGCAAAATTGTATAGTGCGTGGTTGCAAACGTGGCGTCAAGGAGGTGATATAAAATTCCACACGTAAGTGTTTAAACTTGTTTAAATGCTGATTTCTTGCTTAGTAGGTTACAGATACAGGCACGTAACTTGGCCAGGTTTGGGGTAAGTTCGCGCATCGTGCACTTTGAGCCAATCAAATGATTCAAAGTACGAACGAACGGAACGTTGATTCGCTACAAGACGTCTCTCGGCTCGGAGACATCTGATTGGTCCGTCAAGTGACGGACCAATTATATGACCGCGACGGCGCAACCACGTCTCCCGCGACCCGCTCCTCAAAGGGGACCTAAAAATCGACCTTTGCGCATATGACGCGTCCGGCCAATTTACGCGCCGGTATCTGTACCATACTTAGAAAGATAAATCGGCCCACACAGAGCAAGATAGTAATATACAGATTGTGCTTCAAGTAGGTATTCGAAGTGTGGCCTCTATGTTTATGTAGGTATAATAGCTTCGTAGTCTTTTCCTGCGTTGGCGCCAAAAATCTTTATTATACTCTGTCTATACTCTGTCTAATGAAAGCTGAACCACGACATTTATTGATTTGCAACACCAGTAGACTATAAATGTCACCTTCTGTCATTTCTCTGTGATTGCGCGTTGACATTATGGTTTTGATACTTTGTTGTATTCACGTCAAATATTAACGAGATTCAGATGCGATATCCAAAAATATTTGCTTTTGTATTAGATATTTGTACTTTTCGACAATATTTATTTAAATAATGTAATTAATTATAAGTGTGACTGATGATGGATCAAGCAGCTCGGATGATGGTGAAGAATATTTGGAATCTAATTTTGATTATAATTAGTAATACTTTTTTCTAATAAATGAATTTCATCTGATTCCTATAAGCCCGCTTGAAGATAGTTTTTAGTCTGGAATAAAACAGGCAAAATGTCTTGCACACGTTCATAGGCCACATTTTGTCCCTAAAATATTATACCCAAGGGTAGCGGGAACAGGATCAGAATTTCACTCGGGCAACAGCTAGTCTATATTATGTCCACTACGTCAGCGGTTTTACTCGGTTCGATTCCGACATAACCACCCCCGATGGCCAACGGGTATTCGTTGGGGATTTTCACACAAATAAACCTGCTACATTCTCTCTCTTCCCGAGGCAAAGTCGTGGGCAATAGATAGTATTTAATAAAGAAATCAACATGTAAATAATAATGACACCGAATAAAGCGCGATGAAATTCTTTAAAAATATCAGTTATACTTTAATAGGTACATACTTTTATTGCACGATCAAAATGTTTTTATCCAACTATAACGGGTGATACCTGCCCTAATTTTTTTAAATTTGCCGCGGTTTTGTTGGTCCAGCTTTCATTAGACAAACTCTAATGTAGGATGATAAAAATGACAGTTCATGTCTATGAAGTATCGCATTTTTTTATACAAAATCATACCTAGACAAGCCCCGCCCACTTGTCATAGTGAAGCGTCTTGCAAGAATATAGCACAATTGACTATACAAAAATGAATCGAATGAATCGAATTTAAAATAATTTATTAAAATTATTAAGGTAGGTATATATAAATCTACAAGGAGGTAGGACACGACGGTATCTCCCGTCCGAAATGAGCTGTCCGACTGGGGAAGTACCTCCGCCCTACAGAAGACCGCGGCCATAATAACCATCGTGTTGTGTTCCCGCCGGTAAGTAGGGTAGCCAAAGCTCACTGTACCCCTCCTCCCCCTCCCCTTCCTAGCCTCCCCACCCCTTCTCAGCTCTCCCCTTTCCCTTCAGGGTAGGCAGCGCGTGTGTGACACCTTAGTGTTGCACACGTTCATAGGCCACGGTGACCGCTGCCCATCAGGTGGCCCGTTTACTGCCACCTACGTAGTATAAAAAAAAAAAAAGAACTTTACTACTAAAATTCTTGTGATATAATTAGCTAAATATGGTACGAAACATAAATATTATACCATAAAACTTCTCTTTTGTCATCCTGTAGTAAGTTACCTAAAATAATAAAAAATAAAAAGCTTTTGTGTTTTTCTAAATATCGATTCCATATTCTACAGGAACGATAATCGAAAATCGAATGATTCATTTTGGATTATTAAATACTTAAAGTCAGTGATTATACTATATGGGCTACCCTATTTAGACCTGTCATTCATGAAGCTATAGATAAACATGGAGGCCAAACTGGGAAGAACAGCTTGAGTCAAATACCTACATGTCTCTATCTCACTCTCTGTGGGCCAACTTCTCTTTCGTGTATTTGTACAATGTTGCTATCTTCTTATTAGTATCTCCTAGTTAATTATAGAAATAGACCATACTAACCAAAAATGCAAGTAAAATAATTTATAAATAACTCTAATAGTTCGACTACGCTTATTAATGTGGAAATTGAAAAATTATATGCCATTTATTATGCATGATTGGGTTGTCGAATCAGCAATCAGTGAATTACATTCCCATTTTCTAAGGATTCAGTACGTAATGTGGCAACATTGGTACTACATGTCAACTATCAATAACCAATATGGCGGTTGTTTATATTTGTTTCGGTTTTTAACATATTTAAAGTTAATTATAAGTATAAACTCAAAAAATGGTGCAAAATTGTATAGTGTGTTGTTGCGGGGTTCTTCCAGTTGGACAAACTATTTTGTCAAACTGATTTGACCACGAGGAAAAAAATTCCTGTTGGTCAAACTTCTTGCATTGAGTCCTCGTGGTCAAACTATTTTGTCTAACTGATTTGACCACGAGGAATAACTATTCCTCGTGGTCAAATCACTTGTTAGAGTTTAAGAAAAGTACAGTTTTTTCGAAAATAACAACAATAATTCACTTTTTTTTCTCCGTTATTAATATAATATAAAAAATTGTTAACGTAATTTGTCAGGAAAATTACCGATACTTATTTCTTTAGGCAAATATTCTAATTGGCATTTAATTTAAAGCTCTTATAAAAGAGTTAGGTTTTGCTGCAATTTGTGGCTGCAACAATTGTGGCCGGGAACATTGCAAGTAATCAGGCTATACAATATTGCAGTAATGTATTATTTTGAGTATGTATTATTAGTATTGCTAACTGTGAAATTGCCAAAAGCTGTTTTGCCAAATGATTGGGATACATACTTTGGCATGTGTCGCTTTGGGATTTTTTTTGCCAAATATTGGTAAACCATAAATACTGTAACATTGAGCCCTCGGACGGGACATTGTAAAGAACGTGGTTTTTTTATTTAATGCCGAACTATTGTTTTTCGTTAAGTTTATTATTTCACAAATTATCACAAATTCGTACTCGTAAAATATAATAACAATGTTCAGAATATATACAGCTAAAGTTGGAGAATTCAGAAACACTCCGTCTGCACAATTGAAGGATCGAATGCTCTAAACAAACCTTCATAAAATCAAAACGATTAGTTAGTTAAAATTATTTGAATATTTGAGAATAGTTTTCTCAAATTCTTTCCTAATTTTTCACCAAAAATTGTAAAACCAATGTCTTCTATATTTTGAGATACCGAGTTACAGTTTTTTCTCAGTGTAGCAGATCGAGAGCTCAAGTTAATTAATCAAAACTTCATCATTATACATTTCACAAATTTTTAATCATTACCATGAAGTTTTCACAATTTTTTCCTAAATTCTTCCTTAATTTCGTAGAAATACAACCACATTAAAAAAATAAGCCCTGTCTCCACACGCACACGAATCTTTTTCCTAGTGGTCAAATCAGTTAAATAAAATAGTTCGACCACGAGGACTCAATCCAAGAAGTTTGACCAATAGGATTTTCTTTCCTCGTGGTCAAATCAGTTAGACAAAATAGTTTGACCACAAGGACTCAATCCAAGAAGTTTGACCAACAGGAATTTTTTTCCTCGTGGTCAAATCAGTTTGACAAAATAGTTTGTCCAGCTGGAAGAGTAGTACGTGGCGTCAAGGATGTGATATAAAATTCCACGCGTAAGTGTTTAAACTTGTTTAAATGGTGATTTCTTGCTTAGAAGGTTATCATACTTAGAAAAAGAAGTCGGCCCACACAGAGCAAGATAGTAAATACAGACTAAGCTTCAAGTAGGTATCCGAAGTGTGGCCTCCATGTTTATCTATAGCTTCATGCTGTCATTATTATCATCCTACATTAGACAAAGTATAGTGCTAAAAAAAGTCTTTCAGCTGTCATAGCACAGATTAAATATAGTTTAAAAACACGAGAAATAAAATAATCAATTAACAAAAATAAATTTATTTTTATGAAATTGTAATTCTGTTTTTAAATGGATAATATTAATGTTACGATTAGGTTTAGTAGAACTTAAGTATTTTGACAGACAATATTGTTTGAATCATTCACAGTATAGCTTGTCTATAAAGTCGTGAAATTAAATGAGGGCGCTGCTGAACTTCATGTAGCAACCCTATATAGTGCGACTAAAATGATCTTGATACTAGAAGTTCGTTCCTAGTAAAATGAGTTACTAAAATAAAACACATTATGCAGTCATAATATTGTTTCTGTTTTATTTATTAAACCAGGTGCAGTATAAAGTTTTGACCCAGATCTAGAATAAAGTTATTGAACCAGATCCAGAATAAAGTTAGTTCAAACTCAAACTTAATCATTTATTAAATTCAATCAGTTACAAAGAATAATCACTCCGGATTCCAAATATTAAATATTGAAATGCGTTTCGTCGCCACTTTCAGCAGTACAGTCACCACTGTCACCACTAATGTTAAAGTTATCCATTTCTTTCTTCGGCCGACCTTTCATGTGTTTCCCAGGAGTTTCAAACTTTCCATCATTCTTAAAACTTTCGTTAACTATCCGCCAACTGTACTCTCTGATTTTCCTGTAAAGAGTAAAAATAATCATTTAATAAAATTAATTACTGAATGGCAACAAGTTATTGACTTGAAGCAATTGTTCAAATAAAAAAATTGGTACAATAACAGATTGAACGACTTGTACCATCATAATATCAAAAATTTAGATCGTACTATAAAAATGACCTACTATAAAATATTTTTCTAACCTAAAAATATTGAATGTAAACATTGCCTTTTTTGCCTTCAAATCGTAAATTCAGTAGATTTGTAAGTTCCGATAGATTCAAAACAAATAATAACATGATTACATACCCATCAAAGATGCTGTTCGCCCATAAACGTCCTCCAAATCCCATAAAATTGTCCAGCTTAGTAGTCCGTGATTCATCGCTGGAAAACTTTAAAAATCACTTCCCATGCACCACTCTGATTTACTTTACTCATTTCTTAACCTTTCATGCGTAGTTTGGTATCAATGTATTGCAGTTTAATGAAAACAATAAAAAATACGAGAAGAAAACTGGTCCACTATACGATATTCAACGATAACATTGACAACTGACGTACTTATGTTTGGTGTTGCCACTCACATGTTTAATGTTAGTTCCTCAAACATTCTTTTCACGACTATACCTTGTCTAATTTAGGATGATAATAATGACAGTTCATGTCTATGAAGTATCGTATTTTTTTTTACAAAATTAAACCCATAAAATTATTGTAATTCATAGACAAGCCCCGCCCACTTGTCATAGTGAAGCGTCTTGCAAGAATATAGCACAATTGACTTTACACAAATGAATCGAATGAATCGAATTTAAAATAATTTATTGAAATTATTAAGTACTTATACTACTAAAATTTTTGTGATATAATTAGCTAAATATGATACGAAACATAAATACTATACCATAAAACTTCTCTTTTGTCATCCTGAAGTAAGTTACCTAAAATAATAAAAAGTAAATGTTTTTGTATTTTTGTAACTATCGATTCCATATTCTATGGGAACGATAATCGAAAATCGAATGAACCATTTTCGATTATACTATATGGGGTACCCTACTTGGAGCTGTCAAAATTATCATCCTAGATTAGACAAGGTATAAATAGACAAGCTGTACTTGATATTTTTTTTATTAGTAGAATAAACTTAGTTTTAAGACTTAAAGATTACTCTTCCAGATTGTCAATTAAGCGGTTTTTGTAAAATATTTTTAAAGGAATAAATACCGTTTTTTTAGTCATAAAAAATCTCAACTCCAGAAATCCCTGTCTCTTTTGAGCAAAATAAAAAATGTTGACGTGTAATGAATATTTTGGGTCAGTGGGGAATAATATTGTTGCATACTAATTTATAGAACTAATAGTTTTCACTGAAAAATCTACGGAAACTATATATTTTGGCTTTGTGACATTATTGTCTATTTCAAGATCTTGAAGTTAAATAAACCGTTTTCAATAATTTGATTATTTTGTTGAATATCAAAGGAATTGAAGGTTTGCTCCTTGTAACATTTTTACATGTCAATATGTATACTTGGAGTATTGTGTTCTGTGGTCAACACAGAATATAAAAAGTCAGCTGTCAGTCAGTTTAAACAATATCAAATAATATCAGTGAATTTAAAAATCTGAACTGTGCACTGCAATAATAGATACTATAATATAGTATGCCATGTGCGTTGCAGCGTTTTTT
>OY754890.1:0-5000 GCA_963576445.1 Lithosia quadra
CTAACCTAACCTAACCTAACCTAACCTAACCTAACCTAACCTAACCTAACCTAACCTAACCTAACCTAACCTAACCTAACCTAACCTAACCTAACCTAACCTAACCTAACCTAACCTAACCTAACCTAACCTAACCTAACCTAACCTAACCTAACCTAACCTAACCTAACCTAACCTAACCTAACCTAACCTAACCTAACCTAACCTAACCTAACCTAACCTAACCTAACCTAACCTAACCTAACCTAACCTAACCTAACCTAACCTAACCTAACCTAACCTAACCTAACCTAACCTAACCTAACCTAACCTAACCTAACCTAACCTAACCTAACCTAACCTAACCTAACCTAACCTAACCTAACCTAACCTAACCTAACCTAACCTAACCTAACCTAACCTAACCTAACCTAACCTAACCTAACCTAACCTAACCTAACCTAACCTAACCTAACCTAACCTAACCTAACCTATACCTAACCTAACCTAACCTAACCTAACCTAACCTAACCTAACCTAACCTAACCTAACCTAACCTAACCTAACCTAACCTAACCTAACCTAACCTAACCTAACCTAACCTAACCTAACCTAACCTAACCTAACCTAACCTAACCTAACCTAACCTAACCTAACCTAACCTAACCTAACCTAACCTAACCTAACCTAACCTAACCTAACCTAACCTAACCTAACCTAACCTAACCTAACCTAACCTAACCTAACCTAACCTAACCTAACCTAACCTAACCTAACCTAACCTAACCTAACCTAACCTAACCTAACCTAACCTAACCTAACCTAACCTAACCTAACCTAACCTAACCTAACCTAACCTAACCTAACCTAACCTAACCTAACCTAACCTAACCTAACCTAACCTAACCTAACCTAACCTAACCTAACCTAACCTAACCTAACCTAACCTAACCTAACCTAACCTAACCTAACCTAACCTAACCTAACCTAACCTAACCTAACCTAACCTAACCTAACCTAACCTAACCTAACCTAACCTAACCTAACCTAACCTAACCTAACCTAACCTAACCTAACCTAACCTAACCTAACCTAACCTAACCTAACCTAACCTAACCTAACCTAACCTAACCTAACCTAACCTAACCTAACCTAACCTAACCTAACCTAACCTAACCTAACCTAACCTAACCTAACCTAACCTAACCTAACCTAACCTAACCTAACCTAACCTAACCTAACCTAACCTAACCTAACCTAACCTAACCTAACCTAACCTAACCTAACCTAACCTAACCTAACCTAACCTAACCTAACCTAACCTAACCTAACCTAACCTAACCTAACCTAACCTAACCTAACCTAACCTAACCTAACCTAACCTAACCTAACCTAACCTAACCTAACCTAACCTAACCTAACCTAACCTAACCTAACCTAACCTAACCTAACCTAACCTAACCTAACCTAACCTAACCTAACCTAACCTAACCTAACCTAACCTAACCTAACCTAACCTAACCTAACCTAACCTAACCTAACCTAACCTAACCTAACCTAACCTAACCTAACCTAACCTAACCTAACCTAACCTAACCTAACCTAACCTAACCTAACCTAACCTAACCTAACCTAACCTAACCTAACCTAACCTAACCTAACCTAACCTAACCTAACCTAACCTAACCTAACCTAACCTAACCTAACCTAACCTAACCTAACCTAACCTAACCTAACCTAACCTAACCTAACCTAACCTAACCTAACCTAACCTAACCTAACCTAACCTAACCTAACCTAACCTAACCTAACCTAACCTAACCTAACCTAACCTAACCTAACCTAACCTAACCTAACCTAACCTAACCTAACCTAACCTAACCTAACCTAACCTAACCTAACCTAACCTAACCTAACCTAACCTAACCTAACCTAACCTAACCTAACCTAACCTAACCTAACCTAACCTAACCTAACCTAACCTAACCTAACCTAACCTAACCTAACCTAACCTAACCTAACCTAACCTAACCTAACCTAACCTAACCTAACCTAACCTAACCTAACCTAACCTAACCTAACCTAACCTAACCTAACCTAACCTAACCTAACCTAACCTAACCTAACCTAACCTAACCTAACCTAACCTAACCTAACCTAACCTAACCTAACCTAACCTAACCTAACCTAACCTAACCTAACCTAACCTAACCTAACCTAACCTAACCTAACCTAACCTAACCTAACCTAACCTAACCTAACCTAACCTAACCTAACCTAACCTAACCTAACCTAACCTAACCTAACCTAACCTAACCTAACCTAACCTAACCTAACCTAACCTAACCTAACCTAACCTAACCTAACCTAACCTAACCTAACCTAACCTAACCTAACCTAACCTAACCTAACCTAACCTAACCTAACCTAACCTAACCTAACCTAACCTAACCTAACCTAACCTAACCTAACCTAACCTAACCTAACCTAACCTAACCTAACCTAACCTAACCTAACCTAACCTAACCTAACCTAACCTAACCTAACCTAACCTAACCTAACCTAACCTAACCTAACCTAACCTAACCTAACCTAACCTAACCTAACCTAACCTAACCTAACCTAACCTAACCTAACCTAACCTAACCTAACCTAACCTAACCTAACCTAACCTAACCTAACCTAACCTAACCTAACCTAACCTAACCTAACCTAACCTAACCTAACCTAACCTAACCTAACCTAACCTAACCTAACCTAACCTAACCTAACCTAACCTAACCTAACCTAACCTAACCTAACCTAACCTAACCTAACCTAACCTAACCTAACCTAACCTAACCTAACCTAACCTAACCTAACCTAACCTAACCTAACCTAACCTAACCTAACCTAACCTAACCTAACCTAACCTAACCTAACCTAACCTAACCTAACCTAACCTAACCTAACCTAACCTAACCTAACCTAACCTAACCTAACCTAACCTAACCTAACCTAACCTAACCTAACCTAACCTAACCTAACCTAACCTAACCTAACCTAACCTAACCTAACCTAACCTAACCTAACCTAACCTAACCTAACCTAACCTAACCTAACCTAACCTAACCTAACCTAACCTAACCTAACCTAACCTAACCTAACCTAACCTAACCTAACCTAACCTAACCTAACCTAACCTAACCTAACCTAACCTAACCTAACCTAACCTAACCTAACCTAACCTAACCTAACCTAACCTAACCTAACCTAACCTAACCTAACCTAACCTAACCTAACCTAACCTAACCTAACCTAACCTAACCTAACCTAACCTAACCTAACCTAACCTAACCTAACCTAACCTAACCTAACCTAACCTAACCTAACCTAACCTAACCTAACCTAACCTAACCTAACCTAACCTAACCTAACCTAACCTAACCTAACCTAACCTAACCTAACCTAACCTAACCTAACCTAACCTAACCTAACCTAACCTAACCTAACCTAACCTAACCTAACCTAACCTAACCTAACCTAACCTAACCTAACCTAACCTAACCTAACCTAACCTAACCTAACCTAACCTAACCTAACCTAACCTAACCTAACCTAACCTAACCTAACCTAACCTAACCTAACCTAACCTAACCTAACCTAACCTAACCTAACCTAACCTAACCTAACCTAACCTAACCTAACCTAACCTAACCTAACCTAACCTAACCTAACCTAACCTAACCTAACCTAACCTAACCTAACCTAACCTAACCTAACCTAACCTAACCTAACCTAACCTAACCTAACCTAACCTAACCTAACCTAACCTAACCTAACCTAACCTAACCTAACCTAACCTAACCTAACCTAACCTAACCTAACCTAACCTAACCTAACCTAACCTAACCTAACCTAACCTAACCTAACCTAACCTAACCTAACCTAACCTAACCTAACCTAACCTAACCTAACCTAACCTAACCTAACCTAACCTAACCTAACCTAACCTAACCTAACCTAACCTAACCTAACCTAACCTAACCTAACCTAACCTAACCTAACCTAACCTAACCTAACCTAACCTAACCTAACCTAACCTAACCTAACCTAACCTAACCTAACCTAACCTAACCTAACCTAACCTAACCTAACCTAACCTAACCTAACCTAACCTAACCTAACCTAACCTAACCTAACCTAACCTAACCTAACCTAACCTAACCTAACCTAACCTAACCTAACCTAACCTAACCTAACCTAACCTAACCTAACCTAACCTAACCTAACCTAACCTAACCTAACCTAACCTAACCTAACCTAACCTAACCTAACCTAACCTAACCTAACCTAACCTAACCTAACCTAACCTAACCTAACCTAACCTAACCTAACCTAACCTAACCTAACCTAACCTAACCTAACCTAACCTAACCTAACCTAACCTAACCTAACCTAACCTAACCTAACCTAACCTAACCTAACCTAACCTAACCTAACCTAACCTAACCTAACCTAACCTAACCTAACCTAACCTAACCTAACCTAACCTAACCTAACCTAACCTAACCTAACCTAACCTAACCTAACCTAACCTAACCTAACCTAACCTAACCTAACCTAACCTAACCTAACCTAACCTAACCTAACCTAACCTAACCTAACCTAACCTAACCTAACCTAACCTAACCTAACCTAACCTAACCTAACCTAACCTAACCTAACCTAACCTAACCTAACCTAACCTAACCTAACCTAACCTAACCTAACCTAACCTAACCTAACCTAACCTAACCTAACCTAACCTAACCTAACCTAACCTAACCTAACCTAACCTAACCTAACCTAACCTAACCTAACCTAACCTAACCTAACCTAACCTAACCTAACCTAACCTAACCTAACCTAACCTAACCTAACCTAACCTAACCTAACCTAACCTAACCTAACCTAACCTAACCTAACCTAACCTAACCTAACCTAACCTAACCTAACCTAACCTAACCTAACCTAACCTAACCTAACCTAACCTAACCTAA
>OY754890.1:7500-15000 GCA_963576445.1 Lithosia quadra
TAACCTAACCTAACCACAGTCCACCGCCACTTCCCACCGCGGTCGGATCATTTTTAACCTCTCTCCGCACTAAAAAATTCGCTAAAGTGGTTTTTTCTTTACCAAATCGGCCGTGCTATACACGAAAAGTTGCGTCTCGCCGGCGCCCATCTGCCGACGTATCGTGCAGCTCGCGGTCAATTCGCGCCACGGAGTGAAAAGTGGAAAACTGTGTTTCTGGCTCACTGTGGCCACGTGCTTTTACACATAATTGGTTACTGTGCAGTGAATCACCAGTGGATTTTTAGTAAAAAGGTGTCTCCGGATGCGGGCAGCGGGCCTTCATCAGCCCGCGTTTTCCGATTTTCGCGGAAAACTCCGGTTTGGCCGTGAAAATTGGAAAACCGAAAACCACGTGGACACGTGCACCGGGTTCCCGTGGTCCGAGGAGCCTGAAATTTTGCTGGTAGGAGAAGACTACGGTACTCAACGATATTCCGGTAAAAGAAAAATTTTTCATCACTAGGAAAATTTTATATTACTATTACAAAGTGCCAACTTCGACCAAATTTTCCGGCGGAACTAGGCGGAAATTCAAAATTCCGCAACTGCAGGTAGTTGCGCGCTCGTTAGTGGAATAAGACACCGAAGTTCCAGATTTTTCGTCGAGTTTTCCAGCCCAGGACAATTAAAAAACAAATTTTTATGAATTTTCCGGAAAAACTATTGTATATTTTGAAAATTTCTGTGTGGTTTTTTATGTAGCGGATAGAGCTGTATTTAACATAATTTATGAAATTTTTTGTACATTTTTATTCCAATCCAGTGCGGAGTTACAGATTTTTTAGTCTTTTTCTTAAATATATTTAAAAGGGGTAGAATTTCACTGTTTTTGGCATCGGGGTTGGGTTTAGATAGGTCATCTAGACATACCTAAGCCCAAACAAGCCCCCTCTAGCGTCAAAAATAGCGAAATTTGTAATTTTAGCCATTTTGTATTTTTTAGGCCCAAGTTTGGAATTTAAGTAGCTCCGGACTGGACAGGCCTATCCGACTGCGGTTTTCACTTTTGAGAGCGTATTGTGATATATTTTGAGCCTATCGGCAAATTTTGCCGATTAGACGCTATTTTTTGTATAGCGTCCTAGACCCCCCCAGGGGGTAGTAAACACACAGGAGGACCCAGATATCAATTTTGGGAGCTGTGGGACCAACCGTTCCGGAGTTATCGTCGGTCAAAGTTCGACCGCGGCCGCGCGGCGGCCATCTTGAAAATTTTTAAACACCAATAGCTCCGTAACGGGGGGTCCTGGAGACTCCGGATTTTGATTGGGGACCTCAGGGGAGGACCGGCTTTCCCGCTCCACGATTTTCGGGGGAAAAGGGGCAAAATTAGCCAAAAATTTTTGTCAAAAATTTTTTGACCATTTTTGGCAACGGTGTGGTGGGGGAGACCGAGGCAGCCGGTGGGAAGCTTTTTGCGGCTCGCTGGGACCACTGGAACCCGAGTTACGCGGGTCCAAAGTTCGGCGAATCCGCCATTTTGGATTTTTTCAAACCCGTTTATCTCGGCAACCAGTGGCCGTAGCGGGACCGGGTTTCCACTGGGTGGCTCGGCTTCTCACTCCGCATCGAACTAGTGGGGTGGGGGTCTGACCCCAAACAAATTTGGGGTCAAATTTCGGGGGTCACCCTATTGGCCCATCAGGCACATCGGGGGGTAGGTCTTGTCGAGACCTTTCAGGGGAGACCAATCTCGGTCGGATCGGACCACGGGTTCGTGAGGTAGCGGGGTTTCAAGGTTTGGGCCTAGGTTTGGGCCTAGATTTTTGGAGCCCGGTTACAGCGGAACCCCTGGGCCTAGGACTTTCGTGTTTGGGTTCCTTTTGGAGGGCTCGTCGAGCTCTATCAGCTCGTCTCTATAGGGGGACTCTACGTAGAGCCGGGATAGAGTTGCCCTGTAAAACCGGATTTTTCGGTGCCAATTGGCTTAAATTTGCAGGGGACATCTGTTACCTGGGGGAGAGTCTCTATATATATAAAAAAGCTATTAGGTTAAGGACTGTTCTAGAAGTAAGTTAGTTTTTAAGTGTTACACATATTTTACCTTGTAAAATTGTCATTTTATTCTCTTTGACAAAGACGACAGTTCTTTTTGACTGGTGCCTATTGGCTGATAATTTGACCGGGTAGCTGGGCTACAAAATTGATAAGTACGACTAGTATTAAATTAATATTTATTGACGTCTATTCATTTCGTTAATTGAAATTTCTTTTTTAACTTTATTAAGTGTGACTGCACCTTTGGCACCGGCTTGGCGTGACTGCTCGTTGTGCTCGAAACTGCATACATACACTCACATTACTCAACACACGCAAAACACACATACCCCAGTAAACAGACACACAACACACCCCACGGGAACAGAAACACTCAACACAATCCACCACACAACACGCTCATACACACACGTATAGGCACACAAACAGGGTGCTTTAACATCGGGTACGTCTCCGCGTCGTACGACGGGCCTGTCGTGACCGCTGAATTTTATTTATACAATACATTTTAATAATTGCAACATTTATTTTATTAATTTTAACATTTTATTTTAAATATACATTTTAAAAAACTGTGACGCGCATCTGCGATGGCGACCGTCCGCACCCCCAAAAAATTATTTATTAGTGCTTCTGAGGACCCTCCGTCAGAACAAAGGGCTGCCCCTCTACCTGCGGAGGAGAGTAGCTCCGGAGTGGAGCAACGCCCGACGGCATCGGTACGCCGGAGCATAGACAAGCTGGAACTCCAGCGGATTGACCAGCGGGCAGGGGAAGCCAAATCGGCGACCCTTTCCCAAAAGTCCAAAAAAGTGACAGAACACCAGTCCCCGCTCCGGGTACCGTTACCGTCGAAGCGATTCGAAGCGGCTGAGGAGAGCTTCGAACTAATCAGGCAAAAATTAAAAGTATCTGGAAATATAAAAAGAGAAATTAAAGAAACAATACAGGTCAGGGCGGACTTTTTAGAAAGGATAATAAAGGCCTACGAAGAGGACCGGAAGAAGGCACTTAGGAGGCAAAGTGCTGGGGTGGTAGAGACACCCGCCCCTACCACCAAAGCACCTGCCTCAACTCCGGCCTCTAACTCGTCCAGCAACGAGTTAATACTAAAAAAGATAGAAGAGAATGAAAGGTTATTGAAAGAGAATGGAAGAATGATGTGTGAACTGAAAGAAAGGATAGAGAAGCAAGATGAAAGAGAGAAAGAGAGAGAGCGAAAGGGGACTCCAACGTATGCGGGTGTGGCGGCGAGTCGCCCCGGGAGCCAGCTCCCGGACCGGCCGACGCTACACTCGATCGTGGTTACGTCCAAAAATGGAAAAGATACGGGTGATAAGGTGATGGAGAGACTGAGGCAAGTAGCGAATGAGGATGAAGGATGGGTGACCGTGGAAAGAATTCGAAAGGCGAAGGACAGAAAGGTCATAATAGGTTATAAGACAGAAGAGGAAAGAAGGAAGGCACGAGGAAGGCTTGAAAAGAAGGAGAGCCTTGTCGTCGAGGACATACAGAATAGGGACCCGCTCCTTATTCTGTATGGCGTCCTCAAGAACATTAAGGACGAAGACCTGCTCCGGACCATAAAGTCCCGAAACCATAACGTGTTCCGGGACATGGCTCCGGAGCAGGTACGGTTAGCCGTACTTTACCGAAAGACGGCAAGGAACCCACACACCTGTCACGTGGTGCTCAGGGTCTCCCCGGCGGTTTGGTCCCGTGCCCTGGAGGCAGGGAGACTGCACATTGACCTGCAACCCATAAGGGTTGCAGATCAATCACCATTGGTGCAGTGCTCCCTGTGTCTAGGGTACGGACACACAAGAAGGTTCTGCACTGGCACTGAAACCAGATGTAGTCATTGTGGTGGGCTCCACCTGCGAGCCGAATGCCCGGACTACATTGCCGGTGTAGAGCCGACTTGTTGTAACTGCCTCCGGGAGAAGCTGAGCGGCACGAGTCACGGTGTGTTCAGCGCCTCGTGCCCAGTAAGAATGAGATGGGACACTATAGCGAGGAGCACCACTCAGTACCGGTGCTGAAGTTGTCCCAAGGAACGTGCCCCCCTATAAAGTGCTGCAGGCGAACCTCCAAAAGAAGAAGCTGGCTACCGAGGAGCTCATACTCGAGGCCTCCAGGCGCAAAGTCGCTGCTGCCTTAATACAGGAGCCCTACGTAGGCAATTCGGCGAGTATGAAGGCGTACCAGGGCGTCAGGGTCTTCCAGAACACTGGGCAAGGAGGAGGGACTGTGAAGGCGGCCATTGCCGTCTTCGATCCAACATTGGATGTTGTACAGTACCCGCAACTCACCACGGACAACATCGTCGTGGTGGGGATCCGGACCAGTGTCTGGGAGATCACGCTGGTGTCTTACTACTTTGAACCGAAGCCGAAACCTCTGGGGCCCTATATGGGGCAGCTTAAAGAGGTGAGGCGAGCTTTAGGCTCCCGGCTTCTTCTTATTGGAGGGGATGCAAATGCGAAGAGCACTTGGTGGGGCCATAAGTCCGAAGACGACAGAGGCAAGCTACTGAGTGGTGTCCTCGCCGAAATGGACCTCCAGGTCCTGAACAGTGGGAATATTCCGACTTTCGACACTGTGAGAGATGGAAGGAGGTACTGTAGCTTCGTGGACGTCACGGCCTGCACGAGCAACATGCTCGCCTATGTGGACGCCTGGAAGGTTGTACAGGGTCTCACGGGGTCAGACCACAATGGTATAGAGTTCAACCTCAGCTTGGAGAAGGCTAAAGGGACGCAAATACAGCGCACAACCCGGCTCTATAACACCAAGAAAGCCAACTGGGATGCTTTCCGGGCCGCTATCGCTCCGTCGCTCTCGAATATAGAAGTAGGCGAAACGAGTCACCACAACGAGCTGGAGACTCTAGTTGAAACATATGCGGGGGCGATCGAGGGGGCGTGCCGGGAGAGCATCCCAGCTAAAAAACCAGCGGGGTTGGTCTCTATGCCGTGGTGGTCGAAAACACTCGATGAGCTGAGAAAGTCTGTCAACACCAGGAGACGTCGCATTAGGAATGCAGCGCCGGACCGAAGAGAGATGGTGGTTGCGCAGTACCTGGAACAAAAGGAGATGTATGAATCGGAAGTAAAAAAGGCACAGGTCGAAAGTTGGAAGAACTTCTGCGGAAAGCAGGACAGGGAGGGCCTATGGGAGGGAGTGTATAGGGTAATTGGTAGGGCCACAGCACGGGAGGAGGACACTCCGCTTGCCGTCGGTGGGACTTACCTGGACGCCAAAGGGTCAGCCGAGTTGCTGGCGTCGACTTTCTACCCACCTGATCGTGAGGAGGATGACAGTGAAGGGCACCGAAGAGTACGTTTAAAGGCAGAGAAGGTGGATGGTGAGAGGGGCCATCGTGAAGATGACCCACCCTTTACGGTGGGCGAACTCTTCGATGCCCTTCACTTGTTCAATCCCAAGAAGGCTCCGGGGGCGGATGGCTTCACAGCCGATATCTGCACCCACGCCATACGGGCCGACCCCTTACTTTTCCTGAAGCTGCTGAATCGGTGCCTTCGCCACGGTTACTTTCCTAAAATATGGAAAGCGGCCGTGGTGGTGGCACTGAAGAAGCCGGGAAAGGACTCGTACACCGTCCCCAAGTCGTACAGACCTATCGGTCTGCTGCCCGTCTTGGGGAAGGTGTACGAGAGGATGCTGGTTGCCCGTCTCAGGTTCTACATCTTGCCCACTATAAGTCAAAAACAATATGGGTTCATGCCCCAGAAAAGCACCGAAGACGCCCTCTATGACCTCATGGGGCACATAAGGGCGCGTCTCGATGAGAAGAGGATCGTCCTTATGGTGTCCCTGGACATAGAGGGCGCCTTCGATAGCGCTTGGTGGCCCGCCATTAGGGTGCGGCTGGCAGAAGTGGGATGCCCGGCAAACCTGAGACGGGTAATCAGTAGCTACCTAAGCGACAGGGAGGTAAGGGTAAGGTATGCGGGCGAGGAGTGCAGACGCTCCACGGAGAAGGGGTGCGTCCAGGGTTCGATCGGCGGCCCCCTGCTGTGGAACTTGTTGCTGGACCCTTTACTTCACCAGCTTGAGGGTAGGGCGGTTCACGTGCAGGCCTTTGCGGACGATGTGGTGCTCGTGTTCGATGGTGATAGCGCTCTGGAGATTGAGGGACAGGCCAATGCCTCTCTCGAACATGTGCGGGAGTGGGGCATCGGAAATAAGCTGAAATTCGCACCGCACAAAACTTGTGCGATGGTAATCACGCGGAGGCTAAAGTACGATGTCCCGCGCCTTAGCATGGGCGGGATAGACATTGGACTGTCCGAGGAGATCAAAATCCTGGGGCTCACTATCGACCACAAGCTCACATTTAACACACACGTCACCAATGTATGCAGAAAGGCGATCGCCATTTACCACAAATTGGCGCGGATGGCCCGGATCAGTTGGGGATTGCATCCCGAGGTGATCCGGACCATCTACAACGCCGCTGTGGAGCCGACGATTCTGTACGCGGCTAGCAGTTGGGGCGCGGCGGTGGACAAGCTTGGTGTCAGAAAGCAGTTGAACGTGGTGCAGCGCGGTTTCGCTCAGAAGCTCTCGAAGAGCTACCGGACGGTCTCCCTGCACTCGGGGCTGATCCTGGCTGGGATGCTCCCTCTGGACCTCAGAGTTCGCGAGGTGGCCTCGTTATACGAGGCCAAGAGAGGGGTGTCCCAGTCATGGTTGGGAGACAGGGAGGTCGAACGGATGGCTCCGGCTATTGAGGCACCTCACCCCGCGGAGCATATGAACCTGGAGTTCACCAGTCTGGTAGACGAGGAACAATATAACAGCACAAATGCAATTGCTACACGCATATTTACGGACGGGAGCAAGATTGAGGGTCGCGTCGGTGCCGCGTTATCCATTTGGAATAACGGGACCGAAACCGCGACCCTCAAACTTGCTCTTTCGCCGCATTGCACCGTCTACCAGGCCGAGCTCCTGGCCATATGCAAAGCGACCAGTGAGGTCCTTAAGCGAGGCGCGGCCACGTTCGGGATCCTCAGCGACAGCAGAGCCGCACTCCAGACGGTCATAAACCGTCATGCCCTCCACCCTCTGGCAGTTGAGGCCAGACTCAACATCAAAAGGGGCTTGATCCAGGGCAAGGAAATATCCTTGTTCTGGATCAAGGCCCATGCAGGGTTGGAGGGGAACGAGCGCGCCGACGATCTGGCGAAGGAGGCGGCTCTGAAGTCGAAGAGGGCTCCACACTACGGCCTGTGCCCAGTCTCATTCGTCAAGCGAGGCCTGAGGCAGGTCACGCTTGACAAATGGGACGAAAGGTACAGGACGGGTGAAACTGCTTCTGGCACCAGGCTCTTCTTCCCAAGCGCGGTGGCTGCGTACAGGATCATCCGCAAAATGGAGATCGCCGGCACAACGACGCAGTTGCTAACGGGGCATGGTGGGTTCTCCGAATAC
>OY754890.1:17500-20000 GCA_963576445.1 Lithosia quadra
TAACCTAACCTAACCTAACCTAACCTAACCTAACCTAACCTAACCTAACCTAACCTAACCTAACCTAACCTAACCTAACCTAACCTAACCTAACCTAACCTAACCTAACCTAACCTAACCTAACCTAACCTAACCTAACCTAACCTAACCTAACCTAACCTAACCTAACCTAACCTAACCTAACCTAACCTAACCTAACCTAACCTAACCTAACCTAACCTAACCTAACCTAACCTAACCTAACCTAACCTAACCTAACCTAACCTAACCTAACCTAACCTAACCTAACCTAACCTAACCTAACCTAACCTAACCTAACCTAACCTAACCTAACCTAACCTAACCTAACCTAACCTAACCTAACCTAACCTAACCTAACCTAACCTAACCTAACCTAACCTAACCTAACCTAACCTAACCTAACCTAACCTAACCTAACCTAACCTAACCTAACCTAACCTAACCTAACCTAACCTAACCTAACCTAACCTAACCTAACCTAACCTAACCTAACCTAACCTAACCTAACCTAACCTAACCGGCGAGGAGTGCAGACGCTCCACGGAGAAGGGGTGCGTCCAGGGTTCAATCGGCGGCCCCCTGCTGTGGAACTTGTTGCTGGACCCTTTACTTCACCAGCTTGAGGGTAGGGCGGTTCACGTGCAGGCCTTTGCGGACGATGTGGTGCTCGTGTTCGATGGTGATAGCGCTCTGGAAATTGAGGGACAGGCCAATGCCTCTCTCGAACATGTGCGGGAGTGGGGCATCGGAAACAAGCTGAAATTCGCACCGCACAAAACTTGTGCGATGGTAATCACGCGGAGGCTAAAGTACGATGTCCCACGCCTCAGCATGGGCGGGATAGACATTGGACTGTCCGAGGAGATCAAAATCCTGGGGCTCACTATCGACCACAAGCTCACATTTAACACACACGTCACCAACGTATGCAGAAAGGCGATCGCCATTTACCACAAATTGGCGCGGATGGCCCGGATCAGTTGGGGATTGCATCCCGAGGTGATCCGGACCATCTACAACGCCGCTGTGGAGCCGACGATTCTGTACGCGGCTAGCAGTTGGGGCGCAGCGGTGGACAAGCTTGGTGTCAGAAAGCAGTTGAACGTGGTGCAGCGCGGTTTCGCTCAGAAGCTCTCGAAGAGCTACCGGACGGTCTCCCTGCACTCGGGGCTGATCCTGGCTGGGATGCTCCCTCTGGACCTCAGAGTTCGCGAGGTGGCCTCGTTATACGAGGCCAAGAGAGGGGTGTCCCAGCCATGGTTGGGAGACAGGGAGGTCGAACGGATGGCTCCGGCTATTGAGGCACCTCACCCCGCGGAGCATATGAACCTGGAGTTCACCAGTCTGGTAGACGAGGAACAATATAACAGCACAAATGCAATTGCAACACGCATATTTACGGACGGGAGCAAGATTGAGGGTCGCGTCGGTGCCGCGTTATCCATTTGGAATAACGGGACCGAAACCGCGACCCTCAAACTTGCTCTCTCGCCGCACTGCACCGTCTACCAGGCCGAGCTCCTGGCCATATGCAAAGCGACCAGTGAGGTCCTTAAGCGAGGCGCGGCCACGTTCGGGATCCTCAGCGACAGCAGAGCCGCACTCCAGACGGTCATAAACCGTCATGCCCTCCACCCTCTGGCAGTTGAGGCCAGACTCAACATCAAAAGGGGCTTGATCCAGGGCAAGGAAATATCCTTGTTCTGGATCAAGGCCCATGCAGGGTTGGAGGGGAATGAGCGCGCCGACGATCTGGCGAAGGAGGCGGCTCTGAAGTCGAAGAGGGCCCCACACTACGGCCTGTGCCCAGTCTCATTCGTCAAGCGAGGCCTGAGGCAGGTCACGCTTGACAAATGGGACGAAAGGTACAGGACGGGTGAAACTGCCTCTGGGACCAAGCTCTTCTTCCCAAGCGCGGTGGCTGCGTACAGGATCGTCCGCAAAATGGAGATCGCCGGCACAACGACGCAGTTGCTGACAGGGCATGGTGGGTTCTCCGAATACTTGGCTCGGTTCAAGTGTAAGGAGGACCCATCGTGCGCCTGCGAGCCCGGCGTCGAGGAGACAGTCGCACATTTAATCGTGGACTGCCCCATTCATGCCGTATCCAGGTACAACTTAGAGAATAAAATTAATATTATAGTCAATAGAAATAATTTACCTGTGCTCATGTGTGAGCACAGAACAGAATTCACTAAGTTTGCTGTGCAAATTATAAATATTGTCAGTAAAAGAAACAGTGTGTAGGGAGTAACGACAAGTATCGTGTGATACAATGTCAGATTACTCCACTTTTGCTCATATATAAGAGGCATTGCGAATAAAAATTAGAATATTATTAGATCTTAAGAATATGTAATTAGATAATAAGAAATGTAAATAATAAATAAATAAATAAAAGAAACTGGCAACCCCAAGTCCCAAAATATCCCAAGTATGAAAGGTACGGAATGAAAGTGCGAGAAGAATAAAAGCGAGA
>OY754890.1:3022500-3180000 GCA_963576445.1 Lithosia quadra
TTATGGGGTCAATTTAAAATTTCATAGTTCTTATTTCTACATAATATGGTTGATTTTACAGAAACCGCTTTTAAACTACAATGGAACAATTTGTGAATTTACTTGTGCAAAGTTGGAAAAATCACAATGAGAATACAACAGCAATAATTTATTTAATATACTCATAATACAGTGTGTATAATATACAGGGCGTTTTTAACGGAGAATCAGCGGCGTCGAGCGAACGTTAATTTTATAACTACTATAGTGGTAAAAGTGACGTAGTTAAGTAGTGAACATAAATATATAACTACTACTAACATAAAATGTACTACACGTAAGGACGTTATCTCGAGAAAAATAAAAAAAAAGCGAAAAACAAAACCATAATTATCAAACACTGGAGCAGCCACTTTAAAGTGGTGTATGAACAAACATTCGTACTATTTGTTGTAGCTATAGACTTGTAATTAACTTGTAACTAAATAAAGGTAAGTAAGGTAGCCAGAGCTCACTGTACCCCTCCTCCTCCCATCCCTTCCTAGCCTCCCCACCCCTTCCCAGCCCTCCGCCCTTCCCTTCAGGGTAGGCAGCGCGTGTGTGACACCCTTAGTGTTGCACACGTTCATAGGCCACGGTGAACGCTTCCCATCATGTGGGCCGTGTGCTTGTCTGCCACCTAAGTAGTATAAAAAAAAATATAACAAGTTTTTCTCTCGGTTCATTCTTTTTCTTTCTGTCTTCTTTTTATTATACATGTAATAGAAACACTGTCCCAAAATTCTGTTTTAAATTTTTTTTTTCTTCATCTTTCCTTGAACCCCATTCACCCCTAGAAGAAAACATAAACTCTTAAATTTTCAGTTTCGAAAAAAAATTCGTATTGTATGATGGCGCTGAACATTATTATTTTAGGAGCGTGGCGCCAGACATATGTTGCTAAACAAGCTGGTAACGTTTCAATAGCGCCGTGTTTACGACCGTAGTAAAAAAAGTTGGAAGCTACCAGTCTGGGAGAGCTTAGGGTTCCGTGGTAATATAAAAAATCCAACATTTATGAAATACTAAATGAATATACCAACTACACCAAGCTTACTTCATTTTGACACAAAGAACTCGAACTATCATTCTATTGGTAAGTATAGTATTCTGTAGTTGTAGTGGAATTTTTACTTATTTTATTATTTACATACATAAAAATCACGCCTTTTTCCCATCGAGGTAGGCAGAGACAACATCTTTCCACTTGCTACGATCTTGGCATACTCCTTTCGCTTCTTTAACTTTCATAACTGTTTTCATACACGCACGCCTGTTGCGGATACTCTTGACCCTACTATATTTATTCTGTAGTATAAATATAGTAATATCTAAAAAATAATCATCAGGATATTGTAATTGCTTCTTTATCTTTACGGTGAAATCAGCAAAAACTCACATCTTTTAGTAGTAAGGAAATATGTAATCAATTATTTATCTTTTAAAGAATCTTTTAGTAGAAACGTAGAAGTAGTTATCTATCTTTTTCAGAAGACTCGGCAGAGAGTCTAATCAGTAAAATAATTATCAACTGCATTATTGGTTTCTTTACGATTCTTGTTTGAAATAAATATTTACCGCTAGCTGTATTATTATTATCAGGTATCTACAATATTTATGGACCTTTAATATAGAGAACCATTTAAAGCTTTCTAAACAGCAAACCCTAACCTTCAAAGTAACCTTTAACTTCTAAAAGAACACGGAACCCCAAAAATGAATAGTAAATTCACCCCTCGGACCCATAAACTCTGTTTACCATCGCCACTTGTCAGGATGACTGTAAGAAAACAGTTTTGCTACCATTTTATTATTTTTTAAGGGTCCCGTTTAAGGGCCTTTAGCTGAGATTAAAAGTATTGTTAGACGCTTATATTGTTGTCAGATGATTCATTATTCAACATATGTTAGAGTTACTAAACTAGTTTGCCGTAAAAAAAGAATTCGAGAGTCTATACACTTATTTATAAAAAGCTTATGTTCTACCGACCTGCTCGATCAATGAAATAGTCTTTTATTTAACTATAGGGATACACAGCAACGAGTATAGTGAAGATCTGAATATAACCTGATTTGATTAAGACGTTTAGGTGTTAGATGGCCACTAAAGGTTCACCAAAATTTACTTTATGAGGATAAATATAACACTGCAACTTGTAAAATTTTCTAAAACAAGATTCAAGAGAAACAAGAAATAGATTACTAAAATTTCATTTGACATCATAAATCCTGCAAAGTAAAACAGAAGTTGCAATTGGAACTAGATGATAGATGAAAGAAGAATTCAAAAAACAAAATGATTTTAATGATCGAATCTAAGTTATCGATCAAAGCTTCATACACCGTGTAAGAAGCATCAACTTTCTCCTTATGAACGATGGTGTTGACTCGACACGCTACCAACTTGTTTCTGCAAATTAAATCCCATTCTTTGTCTCTTATATTTAAATACATGAAACTCGTTTTAATAGCCTTATAGTGAAAATATAAATATTGCTGAAACAGTCGAAAATAGGACTGCAGCATGGGCATTCTGTGATCACCGGGTTCATAATGCCAAAGTTTTATGGTACTACTAATAAGCCGTGTGCTTGTCTGCCACCTAAATAGTTTAAAAAACCCTAAGGAAACACAAAGTATTAATATTTTTACTTTTATGCTCTTCTACGCAACTGCAAAATGTGTTTTGTTTTATACCTACCTTAAAAATAATTCTTCTAGTGGTCAATTCAAAAAGTCTTAAGTTATTAACGATCCATTGTTTTGTCAATAAGTGTTTCAGTGTCTAAGTATTTATTATGATCCTAGGCACTAGTATAATGGTTGAAAGCTTCCAAAATACAATGAGTGCTTAAAATTGAAATGCCAAGTAATGGACGGCTCAGGTTATAAATTCTGTCAAAAGAGCCTTTTATATACAACTGTGTTGAAATTTATAGATTCTTAAGAGTAAAAACCAAGTTTACGATTATGTTAGGTTAAAAATTTCATTTTCGATAAATTTTCTTTTATCCTATAAACGAACAAAATCATTCTCGGTTTAAAAACTATTGGGTTTTTAGTCACATTGTAGGTTCCAGTTAAAACATTTTGTTTTATGACTTGTATTACATTATTATTTTTATTTCTCCTTGATATCTATATACTTATGTCTATCTATAGGGTACTGAAGAATTGTAACTTTATTTGTACTGTACTTTATTTGTACACGCCACAAAATACCACCAATATATATAAAAATATTTGAATTATCGCTACAGTGAAGATTCCCGCTGTCAGCTTTCTTTTGTGTAGATCACTGTCTCTACGAACACCAATGTTGTCAAAATCCCTAGGTATTTCATATTCAGTATCGTAAAACAAGATATTTATAGAAACATTCATTTTTTTAACATCCATTTCAAAATTCAATGAGAATAAAATGTCAATCTTAATCGGTTTATAAATAACGTAAACTGATATATAAATTAAAGTGGTTTACTATTATAATAAGCTTATTATTATATAATATTCCTTATTTATGTATTATTATCATTAAACTTATTGTATAATTTATTGTTATTTATATCAAGTAGGTATATCATACAAAAAACATCTATGAATTAAAATGAAGTCACTAATTTACCCTATTACTTTATTGTCCTTATGAAAGTAATGTTTGTAATTATAATTATGAAAGATTAGGTAAGCATTCGGAAAATAATGTAGATTTCTTTCAAAATATTTCGTATATACACAGTTTTCAGATGTGTTCGGACGCAAAACGTCTTATGAAGGCACCAACTTATGCTTCAGCACATAATTATTAAAATATAACAGAACCTGACGTGTATCATATTTAAATAGATCATCAACACTATAAACAGTTTTTATCCAGATACCATCGATTCACTAATTTGAAACTCCATCAATCATCTTTGTAAGAAACTCAATCTACACCACATGGTCGGGACGAGATTTTACCTGAGTTACAAAAAAAGGTGACAATGACTGCCACGCTAGTAAACTAGTGAGACATCTCAATTTATTGGATACAACCCTCGGTTTTAAAAGCACCGATTTGTAGTTGGAACTGGACAAAGGTTTTTGGAATCGTGAATCTTATGAATCTTTTGATAATGCCGATGGAGCGAAAATTTTGAGAACATCACCACATTATTTGTATGATATAAAATAGACATAGCATTGTTAACGTCTATAACGCACAATATGCGACAATAGATGCGGCTCTAATTGTTTTCTTGAAAATTCAGTGACAATAATCCATAATATAATATATTCTTTTTATAATAATATAGCTAAAGTATTTATTTCCTTAAACATTATTTGAAATATGCATAGCTTCGATACTTAGACACGGCTCATTGACATCTATAAAGCCGTCCCCAAATTCTTGAATATAAAACAAACTATAATTCACGTTATCAATAATCTAGAAGCCATCAAATAGTCTTGACAACTTATTCTAACGACCCGTAGTGTGAACAGTATAAGATAAATTATTCGTTGGTGACCAAAAACTTCAACGCTGGATACCCCTGTTACTTCTTAGAAATTATATAGATTGGTATCAGTTTTTTCGCTTTGTGTTTCCGTACCGCTAACGAAGGTACCTGGTTCTTTTTTTCTATCGTCGCGTACGTTGGGTGCTCCTTAAGGGACAATTTTATCGATGACCACCGTATGGTGTTTCGTTTAGCTGCAGTGTCTATTACATTTTTGACCCAAACGTAAGCATTCTTAATTATGAATACCAACGCTTTGAACTCCAACGTTTTTTATTATTAGACACTACTGATGTAATTATTTTATTTTGTTATAAAAATTAATAGGCGTGTGAAACTATTTTTAGAAAGTATAAAGATAATGAAAGAATGAATGTTGAAAATAACTAAGAACAAAGTATAATTTTATCATAAAATGGTTTTATAAGTATCAAACTTGACCGTGCTTGAAGCTAATCCTTGTCATAATACAATTTTATCAGGTGGTCATGGCCATGGTCAAAATAGCCCCAAAAAGATAACAAAGCTATCTATAATCCGCCGACCGTTACAACACATATGTCGCGCGTTAACACTCTTTTGTAGTCCATATCAAAATTAAGATAATTTTGAATGTCTGTTCAAATTTTACTTCCATTTTAGAGGTTGAGACCCATCTGTTGGTTTTTTTAGTGAACACCAGAATGATAGTTCGGCGGCTTATAAAAGGGACCGAGTAATGAGCTCAAAAATTGGTAATGACTAAATAAAGTCGGTCACGTTTGTGTCCTGTTTCATTTTGAATTATGATTTTATATTTTTAGTCTGTTTTATGATTCGGAATGAGCAATAATTGTTTATTTTGTTTAGTTTATAAGTTTTATAAGTGACTGGGTATTTATTTAATTTTGAAATTAACTATTATAGATTTTACAGTTATGTTGTTTTGACTGAGTCAAGAAATAACTAAAATAATATTTATTGAACGGTATTTGATTGGAATAAATATAATAGCGTAGTAAATAGAAACCAAAGTAGTAGTCATTAAAATATCATAATAATATATAAATGATGCATCAATATTGTTAATCAATGAAAATAATAATGCCGTAAAATTTCGTAAACGTTCAAAAACGTTGAACGTTTTACGTATATTTTAAGGTTTCAACAAATCCTCCACACAAATCTTGCACTTACTTATTCTCTTTCAGTATGAGTACTTGTATAGAAAACAGAGAACGTTTTCAGCTTTACATGTTAATGTGTACCGTCATGGTCGCAGCTGACATATGTCATAACACCCTCGTATACAGGAATGTTTGTTTCCCCAGCGTGTTTTGAATTTGTATCTTATAATTCGTTTAAATTTAGCTGCATACATACAGTAACTTTAACTCATTGATCTATTTTAAACATGGTCTAATCAGTGTCGATACTTGTATACATAGTACTTTTGAAAGTTCCTTTGTGAGTAATGGCATGTACCTACCTATTATATTTTCTATTTAACTTTAAAAGAACACAATGTTTTAGAGAATACATAAACTGCCCAACAACAACCATCTCATTTCAAACGCGTGTCGTTGTTGGTCTCTCATTGAATTTCATTTGTCTAATTGAGCATCCAAATATTTGTGTTTCTGCCGTTAGTTTTGTCCTCATTTGGTCAATTCGTCACTGTAAGGGAATCATTTGTATCACCCAAAACTAGATTCTATTGCGTTGTTTTAGAATCCAATACTGATGGTTACAGAACACAATAAATTGATGTAGGTGAAATACATTTTCATTTGTAGCTGATCAATACTGGCTTAATATTGTTACTTAATTCTGTTCTCGCTGTTGCTAATTACCGTGTGTTCTGCTAATTGCTGGGACCTAAATTTGGCTTTGCAATTTATGTTATCTTATTTATTTGCTCATTACTGTAATTGGGTTTGTTAAGAGAAATTGATGTGTTTCCTCATCAGATATTAATATAAAGGATTCTGAATCTTGCAAATATTATAATACTTTGAAGAAATAACGTAGGTATTGGCGTTCAACGTCATAAAGAAAATAACTTTTATTTTAAGTTATTAATACGAACTAACTTATTCAGGTATGGCGGTTTGTAAAAATTCTCAAAGCTTTATTTCTGTAATACAATAATGAAACCGCAAATCCAATATGTTAAGCCTGATTTTGAACCCACTAACTTAGGATCAATCTAAGCGAATCCATTAAATGAAAATTCGATACCAGTTTAATTGTTTCAACAAATATTTTAATGGAATTTACCTCAGCAAATAAAATTTATACTGGGGATGGTTCGAGAGTTGTAAAATTTTATGGTCTTGTTTTATGTTTGACATGGTGTCACAGAGTTTACTAGTGTTTTATGTGATAGCACTGCTCGATGCATTCCTATCACATAAAACACTATCCTGTCTTTGTGCAACTCACCGAAAAGAGCAGACGTACACCTAGAAATGATTGCAAGGATATTGACTGCCGTATAAGGCAAATTTTTGATTTAACACTGTGAGTTTATGATTATTAAAGGGACGATCGAATTACGAACAGAGCTAAATATGGCAGGATCAAAGATGCAAACTTGTGCAAGTGATAAACTACTGCTAGTTATACTGATATTGTGTTACAAATAAAATTTAAGTTTAATAAAGTAAATTATTATATTTTCACCTCTCTCTTTTCGTAGGGATTGAGTTACCTTTTTCCTTATTTTTTAAAAAGGAGTACAGCCCAAATGAGTAAAAATTTGCGTGTGTTCAACCTCTATTTTGATGTAACTTTCATTTTTCAACTTCATATAGGTAAATATAAACTGTAAGTTGTAATTGGTATTATGATTAATAATTTATTTAATATTTAGAGGCTGAATTTGTTATAAACGCTTTTTGGTTACATATTATTGACCATATTTGATGGCCTACTAGTTTATTACAAATGGTTGCACCAAACAGTGCCACTAGTCTTTTATTTATTATTTTCGTTTAATATTAATTATATTGGGGATTTAGTTTGACATAGTTCTTATTGGTTTTTAAGAATCTATAACAACTTTTGAGATAACTTTGCGCATGTTCTTAGATTTTCTTTCTTATCCCCATATCAAGTTATTACTATTCTAGTATAGTAAATAAAAAACTGTTATAAGTTTTCTATACCTATCATCTTTTTTAGTTTTATTTTACAATCTGTTTCTTAAGCAAGAAAGTCTACCAGAATCTTTTTCGATATCAAAACATCTAACATAGGGCATCAATGTCGTGAACGGCAATCCCCCTCCATATTTATCACCACATTACATGATGTCCGAACCTTCTAACATGCTGTACCTTCCATAAATCTAACATAGACGAACAGTTTCACAATAAATATCCAATCTAACACCGTCTTCCTGCCCACGCACATAATTCACTAAGAATTATTCGTATTTATTATTAAATAAACATATCAAGGAGACATCCACAACAAATGTTCAAGAAACGCTAATATATTTATAGAAATTATTCTACAATAATGTTAATTGGACGCATTCGTGCGTTTGCAGAGTACTATATCATCTCCTTTAGGCATTTAGCTGAAGCTGAAGTAAATACTTCAGAAAGAGTATTTAACTGTGAACTCACTGCTATAATAATTATGTCTAAGTTTACATTATATTCGTACTTTAATACACACTGTCGTTCATAAATACGAAATAAATCTTACATCTTATTAGGAAATATTCTAAAAACAAGAGATTTGAATGATAAATCTAATCTCACTAAGGCCTTTAATGTTGACTATAAACAGTAAGTACAAAAATAGTAAATTTCGCGATATCCAAAACAAATAAGCACTAAGAGTTTGATCAGATATCATAAAACAACCAATGTTACCGGAGTGGGTGTTAAATCTGTCTTATTTTCGTAAGCTTGGACGAACTTGTACGAGATAAAAAGCCTGATTTTATGATATGGTAAGTCTTTGGTACATTGTTCATCTTGGGTGGCCATATAACAGGCTCAACGTGATTTTTGGTCTAATAAACATTTGATGTGTGTTTTTCCAGCCGGTTCCCTTAATGTTTATTTTTCTAATCGTATAAGAATAAGATCTTCGCACTTAAAAAGATTTGAGTATAGTTTTAATGAATATAAAGGTGCCTGCTATGATGTATCTCTTAAGTTAAAAGTCGTTTTATTCAATTAAAGTCTTTATTTGACCGAATAATGACTTTGGTATTAAGTATGATAAAGGAACTAAATTTACCTAGTGATAAATTCAGTAAAGTTGTACAAAATATCATAGGTGAAAACAATTAAAGCTCTTGCGCTAAAATATTGTCTGTGAATGATGTCAGTTTGGGTCCAGATAGCGCCATATAGTTTGTCTTAGAATATTTATTTAGGTACCATTTATATCTGCCACCATAATCTCTAACTGTAACACTGTACATGCAGTTATTTGAATTAAGTCTCTGACAAGTCTTCAACTGTAGCCAGCCATCATGTCGACACGATATTTCATCTCGCAGACATCTGTCAAGACGAACAAGATCAACTTTGTCACAAGCATTGGTATTAAGTTCCCTTTGCCCTTCTTTATTGCCTGTGATTGGATTATTTCCGTAGCAACTTTTCACTTCTCAAGAGCTCTAAAATAAGATTCGTTTCTTGAACGCTTTTATTTTAATCTGGTTGGCTTGTTTAAATATCTTTAAGCTTTTTATTTCCCGCTCAATATTTCTATGGGTGTCTTTCATTGACCGTATTCTGTTTTGTGACAACTACGCCGATGGTACAATTGATATAATAGACTTAGATAAAAATACGACATTAGCCATTTGTCCTTTCAACACTTTATTTGTTCGATCGTTAATCATTTTGTTACTGATGGTGCGTGTTCAATACAATACGATTCTATATAGCCATTGATTTTGATAAAAGTAATGGTTGTCGACATATTATTCAATTTTCTGTAGTCATCAATATCACGCGTATGTCTGATGGATCAGATAATAAAGATACAAGAAATGAAGAATACAAGATAACTTCTATTGAAATAAAATTGTCGACATTTCCGAAACAAAATATTCCATAAAAAAATTGTTGTAACAATTTAGCATCAAAGAAATAACTTTTATTAAGACTTCAACTGTACATGATAAAATCACATAAGATCCTTCAGTCCGAGCATTATAATCCCTTCCAAGTTTTTATACCCGTGCAAAAAGTGGGAAGACTAACACCGGTTGAGTGTCATACATTTTGATGCTGTGGTTTTTGCTCTCCCTTGTTATTGACGAAACAAAAACCACTGTTGTTCGCCTGTCTACCGTTTTTGCGCACTTGACAAGCCACCCTTCCTCCGAACTTTAATTTGTCTTGAATAATTACATAATTACACGTCTCGCTGTGATTGTTTTATGTCGACAATGTTTTGCAGAGCGGAATTCGAAGAAAGTTACGACTGCGAGTCGAGAGTTGATCCAATTTAAATTAAAAGTACCTAATTAGACGATGCTTAAGTTAACTAACTCAAAGCGTTTGTCCCCTCTAAAGGAAATTACAACATAAATCTGCTTCTCAAAATTGTGTTACACTTAACTCAGTTTCAAAAAGGAAAAAAGTTTGGCGTTTCTATAATTGGCTCTTATCCAAATTAGCCAAGGGAAGGATCTTCTGAAATAATAACTTTTCATAATCTTACGGTACATGTCAGGGGACGAAACAACGAAATGAACTGTCAACTTGGACGTCCAAATCCAATTATTGTTCGGGCTTACAAACGCGGGGATTCAAATTAACCTACGCTGTCTTCCCTTTTTGCAGACCATCGCCGGATTTCGCGGAGCTTACCAAACATTTGTTCTCTGTTACTTATGATTAAGATTCATTTTTAGTTATCCTTTTTGTTTACAATAACAAAGCTTGATTGCTTTCATGAACAGGTTTAACAGTTTACTCATTACCAATGATGTTTTAAGCTACCTTTGTATTCAAATTGAATTCGGATGATAACTAATGACATTTTATGAGCTGTTAAATTTTTGTTTTGTGTTGTGCTAGTATTAACGATATAAAAACCGTTCAATAAGATTTTTTATACCGCGGTTTATACGAGTATACATGTTAGTTTTTTAATTACCTATTTATCCGGTAGTCCATTCAAATAATTGCCAAGTATTTTATAACATTTAAAAGGTTGCCTCATTTTATTGCACCGTGATTATCAACCAAATTATGAAATTGATTGATGGAATGCCTTTCAACTATAGAATTCTGAATAATAACATTATAGCCCTATGCTCTTAAAATAACCGTAACACCGATGTGTTAATAGGTAGGTATCACTATGGTTGGAAGTTAAGTACAATTCTACTGTCATATTCGTATTATTTATTTTAAAAGTTGTAGAACATCCCTATGACACAATGACAAAATGGCGATGTTAGAACCTTTACAAAACTGCTCAAATTCAAACTCATTTGGTTTGTGTTACCGAGTCCCATTCATTACACTTGGCTACATTAGTGTGTTTTTTAATTATTTTAATTTAAACTATAAAATAATAAATTAAAACATAAACACAGACAATGCATAAATTTCAAATAAGCAATACTTCAAACTTATTACAAAATTATGGTAACTAAACAACAAAGTTCATAAATTAAGTAACACTCAAGATACAATCAGACTGTAAGTTTTGGATAGTCAAAGGGCTGGTAAACAAAGCACCAATCCCACTAATTGGGTACGCTCAGAGTTATCATTTCCGTCCTTAATAGAAATGTTATCACTATAGAAAGTTTGACTTGTTACCACAAAACTTTCAATTAGGTCTTCCACGAGATTCTAATCTCTTATTATGGACGTAGATCTGTTTGCTTTGCGTGATCTAGTAAGTTAAAGATGTCCATTTGAAAGTGTTCAAATTTTAGGATAGCTTAATCGTATTTACACTAATTCGGGTGTTTTATTTCGAAAGCTCGTGTGGATATACCCTCGAACTTCATCTCACCGAGGCTGGGTTACCTAGGTGGAATATTTTCAATAACCCTCCTCCCTCTGGTACACGTTTCGCTTTCGTGACGAGCTATCCTATGCGAAACATGATGCCCTTCAATTTCTCAACATGCCTAAGGTACAGCTTTTGTATCTCTCGTTTCTGCTATAACAACACATTTTCATTGCGATTCCCAGCTTATAGTTTGGAATGGTCCATGCTGTATCCTCTTATGACCCTGACAACCCGCGGTGGGCATCGTAAAATCGCGATATTATGGACCTGACCGTTTGCTGTCCAATTGTAATATATTTCCCAACGAAATTGCGCAATAGCATATTTGGAATATGTAAAAGAGTTTATAGGAAATGTCTTTTTATATACTTTTTATCCAAAAACTCACTGTTATCCCAGAATATAACTCGTTTATAATTAATATATTTCAGTATCTAACTTATGGACATGACTAATACTTCTATAATTCTGTCCTATGAAAACACTTTGTTATTAGTACCTACAGATGTTGGTTAGAAGTCCTTAGTTCTACCTTATTTACTTGTTTTATTTTTTTTCACAGCGTGAAAACATTTTTTGTATCTCAAAATATTACGCTTTCATCTGGCTTCAAGCGAAACTAATGAGCCATCATTACAAGTTGAAGTTTGACTCCCCTGAAATAAGTACCAAGATATTTTAACAGTCGTAAAACCTGAGTAACATGTAAAGTTATTGCCCATTGCGTGTTTGTTTTTAGTGTGTGTTTAAAGAGCAAGCCAGCACGTAATTACTGTTTGCGAGCATCTTTTACAGTCTTCAGGGATAAGTCGTGAATTTGTGTAAAAATTGTTACAGCTCTTAGGCCGTTATTCGCATTTAACTGTCGACACCTTCGTACTGAAATATTTTATATTGATACTGTAATTCTTACATTTTATATTTCTTCAGGTCTAATACATTTCAAATGTGATATCAAACACTCAGATTTGGAAATACAAATGCAAAAAGTATTTACTAAATTTAACCACTTACCAAAAATAATTAAAAAAATGCTATCCGCAAGCTTTAGGCAGTAGTAAGCTTCAACAATAAACAAGCAAATGACTCGTATGATGGAAATTAAAGTCAAGTTTCTCGATTGAGTGAATTTATTCACGCTGGGGTTAGCAAAGTTTTACCACCTATAAAATATCGTCTGAAATATTTACGGCAATTGTAACTACTTATCCAAGATGGGTAAAGTATTCCATAGCCGAACAAAGCTTCTCAGGCGTTTTTACTTGTTTTTAATCTATATGAGATTAATGTTAGCATGGTAAATGCATCAGAATTTATCTGTTTCACAATCCTTATTTGCCACTCTAACCCTCCTAAGCGTTAGAAATGTAGTAATCTCTACAGATTAGTTTTCATAAACAACATAATCATTCTGAAGCTCAAATATTCCAAACTCTCTTGAAATTCTTTTTATGTTCCTTAATTTTATCACACGTTTTTTCTTGGCAATGCCATACCAAACGGAGATACCACGACCCAAATATCTTTGGGAACACCGCCAATCTTAATCTTAGAACCATTTATGTTAGTTTGTAGGCACTGGAGAAGTTAAAATGGCTAATCAATCAATCTTTAATCCCCTACTAAAGAAATCAAACTGTGGATGGGACCGGTGACAAATTACAGAGTAATTGCTTTGAGCTGCTGAAGACAAAGACTTTCTTTTTTTTCCAAATTGTATTCGTTCGAATAACTGGGAATTCGATTGATGAGTTCTCCGAGACAAATGATGAACGGACGTCGCTATACGGGCTTGATTATGTGGAGCTGGTTCTTCTTCTTTGATTAAGATAGAAGTTTTGATTAGTCTGATAAGTAAAAATTAAGAAGCTAATTATATTCACAATAAATTTTTGATTGCTATATTATCATACCCTGTTTGTATAGAAGAGCTCAACTAAAGGAGTATCATAGTAAGTTTTTCTCTATCGAACTGGAAAAGCCAAATTATAGAGTCGAATAATTCAAAACGCAAAGCTTAAAAACTACTCCCAGTGTTAGATTTATAGCCTTCTATAAATTCTTTGGCTATGCAGATTTAAACTGAAATTGTGTGTGCACCATTTGGTCATTAATCCTGGTTGGGGAACTGCGCCAGGTGTGACTTCTAACTCCTCGGAGGTCTTTACAATCTTTGTCGACCCTCACGGCGAGGAAAAACTGAAAGATTTACGACTTGCGATACTTGGCTTTAGTGTTGGTTAACTTAGTTATCGATAGTTCAAGCGCAGTATTTCTTTTAGAATTATTTGCATTACTGACTTACTGACAGACGATAAAGGTTAAAGAACTAAGTGCTATTATAGTCATTCAAGTACCTATCATCATTAAATCGTATGCAATAGATATACCTACATCATAAAATTACATAATTGTGAACACATAAATTTATATACGTAAATTTGTATTCAAATATATTTCCTAGATAGCTTAATAATTTATTTTAAAATATTTTACAAAATGTTGTACGTTCGAGATTATTTCCGACATATTAAAATCTTTGACTATTACACATCACTATTATCACTTTTAGGAAAAACTCGTATTTAATACTTTCTTATTCCCAAACTAAGGTAGATATTTTGACAGAATAAGATAGATTTAACTAACACGGATGTGTTAAACAATGAACAGATAATATTCATTATTGAGTGGAATTTGCTATTATTGACAATAAATATGGCGGGGTGTTTAACAGTTCCGCGATAGCCTACTGGTATGGGTAATGGACTGCTGAGACGAGGTTTCGGGTTCGATCCCAGGTTCACCATGGCACACACCAATGACTTTTCGATGCTTTTCGAAGTTATGTGTGTATTTATCTTAGTTTTATAAATGCCCGGTTAATGGCAATAGGCTCGCCACCTATTACATTGGGACCTAAACATAAACTGGCGAAATGTGGGTGCTAGCACCTCTGCCTACCCCTTCAGGGATATAGGCGTGAGTTTATGTTATGTTTAACAGTTTTTATTTGTAATTGTACTGGCAAACAAATAAAAACAGGAGTAAAACATACAAAACGCTAAAAGTACACACTTTACTTTTCAGTTTTATGTCTTTTTTATAATGCTATTTACTCTTCTTTCGTTTCTACACTCATGTGCTCCAGTATTATCATGGTCACAGTAACACGGCTGATATTTCCATCTTAGCAATGTATATGGCTACATCTCATCACAAAACACGACCTCCATCTTCATTGGAGGGGCTGGGTAATAAAGGAAAATCCACTGGCTTCGTATCACGAAAAGGTAGCGTCCAGGGAAAAGCTGTGCTATATTTATTTTTTGGAAGCGATATTTCATACCACTCTCAGAATTTCATTAATTTTTTTTTTGAATCCGTTTGTTGAAATCAAATTTCGGTTACGTTTTTTTAAGTAGTGTTGCTGTAGCCACATCTTTATTCACAATCATCCAATATTGTTACAAGATACACAATTTAGTTATAAAACCGCAATTTTATCTATAAAAGCCGTAATGAAAATATAATAATTGCACTGTGAAACTATATTATAATTTAAAATCATTGTTGATTTACGTTGACGAGCATAATGATACGTAGTAAATATTCTAAAAACAAATTCTATTTTGAAATTAACTTTAATTTAAAAACACTCTTAGGTTAATAAACGAAATTAGCATTTACATTCCAAAACACCGTTTTTCCACAACAATGGATACTGTTTCGTCGATTTATGCATTGTTAGAACAGAATAGATAGTAACAAATCATGGTGCATATATTTCCGTCGGGCGTATACGCAATTTGCAGATAGCCTGAACAAACAACAGTATTTTACGACTTTAAACTGAACAATGTGTTTGAACATCGCGATGATTAAAGGTTGAATTACTGTGGATAATATAACCATAATTGTCAGTAGGTAATACAGTGCAAACTAAAGTTCTGTAAATGTAAGCTTAGCTTTATAGTCCACTGTTATTTTGAAAGTAATAAATCTTGTTACATTTTTACCAAATTGTGAAAGAGAGGCGTGAGAAAGTGGACCCAGGCACCAAAGTATAAACTTTAGATGCCACCAAGATTGCTACTCAAATAAGACACACAAACTGTTCTAATAACTTGAATCATTTTCTGTGCTACCATACTGTGGATGATCCTATAAGATAAACCATCAATGATACAAGCAATGTTAATAAAAACCAAACCAAGCAAAGCTTATTCAATTATTAAAAATTGTCATTAAAAATCTAACTAAAAAGTAAATTTTTTACATTGTTTATTTTGTTATCATGGAAAAACATTATTATGACCAATCACATTACGCGAAATAATGTCGTGATTGGTTAAAACTTTTAACAGAAAACAGGTCAGTAAGACTTGTCATAAATTAATATAGCAACGTGACATATTTTTTTCTTCTTTCGAATTTCAGTTTATAGCTCAGCTCACGCAGTGTACAACAGTCCTGTTATATTAACCCCGATACCATTTTCCATACTCCACCAGTAAATTCGATTTTGAAGTCCAAGAAAAAACCCTAAAGCGCCCTTACATAAATTTACGAGCTATTCAGCCGGCTTGTTTTTGCCGCATAACCGACCAACGATTTAAACGGGGAAATCTGTAGGCATGTTTTGGGTAAAAAGTTTACCTCCACTGGCGTAAGGCTACAAATCACAAGACGTGGCGATAAATTACCTCCTAAGATATGAAAGTTGAAGAAGCAAATTGTATTCCGATCTACTTGATCTCAGTATTGTGTCCCGATTGCATCTGATGCCTGCACTTGGAGCCCGAGGTCGACCTTTTGCAGTAAATTGTATTCCGGTGTCTTAGAAAAATATAAAATTTCTTTTATCATTAAAATCAGATTATGTATCACGCACCATCTAGATCTTTTAACATCTTAATCATTTCTACATAACTCATAGTACCTACGTCACTTTGTCATTTCAGAAATATCCAAATATTTGTCTCATAAAATCGCTCTCAACCTAAAACTTGTACCACACAAAAATCTCCTTTTCAATTTTGTGTCCAAAAGTTTTCGTGTTGGCGTGAATTATTATCGCCATAATCAGAGGACAATGATCAGTTTTTGTACTGGACATGGATTCAGTATACACATACCAATTATTTACAATGTAACTTTGTATGTGCTGATGCAACGCTATCAAGCTTGAAATTTCGTTTTTATCTATAATGTTTTTTTGTATTGTTAGCAGCCAACTATGAAAACGCTCAAAGTTTTTAGTAAAATACTTGTCTGGTCTCAACGACTGCGATTAACGTTCAAATCCGTTGTAGACGATTTTAAGAAAGCCCTTTGTTTAGCAGAAGCTAAGTGCTGTGGATCTTCTTATTCTTCGTCGATTGATTCGGCTAAATTTAATTTTATTAATTTTTCGATTCTAAATTTGACCGCAGCTACACCGTTTTCAGTTGTCTGAGTAGGGTTTAACTTCAACCAGTTTAATTTAATCATGGTATTGAAATAAAAAAGAACAGTAAAATTTACAGGCTTTTTGCTTAACGCAATTTCTGCCAGACAACCTTTGTATGAAAATATTGGTTGGAGTGCATCTTGGTTTTGTTGGTCGTCTATTCACTGCAATCACATTTTATGAAATTTTATTTGAAAGTTGTTGCAATATCAACACGCTCCATTGTAGCTATGAGTCCTCCTTAAATCTATATCTCGCAAACACTATGGGCCAATAGTCTATCATACTATTACACAATTTGAAAATCAGATCCAAAATAAAGCTACCGTCGTCATTAATCTCACTTTTTTGTCACTGTCGATCACGAACTCGATCAAGAACGTACGTGCGTTCAAAATCTGTGACCAAATTGACAGGCGATGTGCCTGACATCGTAATTCAAAACGGACTTTGAACTTCAAAACGGATATTTTTTGTCTTCTCTATGTTGATATTTCTCACGAACAAAAAGTTTGTTTTCATTACGTTTTTTACTAAGGATTAGCGCGTGCGTCCCAGTTCCTTCGAATTTTAAAGCACGAATGGTTTTTGAATGGCTTTAATGGACCAGTAGTTCAAATAAATAAATCCAATGTTGAAAGCACGATTTGGTGTATTTGCATAGTTATTTAAAGCTTAAAAAATGCTCTATCCAACAATTTCTCCTATATTTGATTTGTACCTCTAAAATCTTTTATAGATGTTATTTAAATTTTAGCTAAATGTTTTAAAAAACTGTTTTTACGGGTTAAAATATTCAACCTCATATTCATGAAAAAATGTAGTCTGAATTTGTTTGAAATATAGAGCTAAATTTAAATTTACAGATCAATGTCCAGTCATTCCCTCTAATGCGTTAATTAATAATTTTGAGTAAGACAGTTTAAATCTGCCTGGGACTAATAATCCTCGTGTACCTACAAAACTTACAATGGGAATATGATTGGCAATTAGATAGTCCTATTAAAAAAAAATAAGAAGCACTAATCATCAGTCAGGATGCCTGCAGCTGTTTACTTATATAGTAAACAATTTTTTTTAATAATAGTAGTTGTTTTAAGTAACGATATTTATAACTACCCTCAATTTTCAAATTCAAACCCAATTAAGCGTTTAAACGCCCCTTCTAAAATATGTTCCAAAGAAAATGAATTTCGTCCCAAAACGCGTTCAGAATGATCTTTTATACTTACATCTTATGTTTTAACGAGCCTTAATTAAAATTTGCGAATTTAATATTTCACATCACCTGTGTATCTCATTAACCTAATTTTGTGATATAAATTGCAAAGAAAGATAATTTCATGTGTGCATTAAATTTTAAGCTTTTGGAGACGGAATATGAAAATATGAACAAAGAGACTTGGTACCACGATTGGAATAATAACGCTTTGGTAATGGGTGACTAATTTAAGGTCGTATGTATAATTCTGCTGTCCGTATCCCAATTATTTGGGGTCGGTGTAATATTATTTCTGCCAAATTTTTCTATCAAAATGTTATCTTGCCTTTCATTTTGTCATGTCATCTTGATGAACTTGAATGAATGTACGAACGAATGATAATTTATTTGCACAAAATACGGTAGACTGTGCTAGAGTTCTGCATGCCATGTGAAATACCAATCCCATTTTCACAATCCATAGACTAGACTAGAATCCCATGATAAAAAGTAGTCCTTCTATCTGTAACTGCATGAAAATTTTCAGTCAAACCATCTAGTATTTTTATGTGATTGAGTAACAAACAAACTCACTGCAACTGTCGCTTAAAAATCAACAAAATGATGAGATGTATCACCATTTGAACCATGTTCACACACATCCCTAGAAGATAGTACCGTTAACTCCTCTAAATTAAAGTGCTTATGTTAGAAATACCGCGGCCATAATAACCATCGTGTTGTGTTCCCGCCGGTAAGTAGGGTAGCCAGAGCTCACTGCACTCCTCGTCCCCCCACCCCTTACTAGCCTCTCTGCCCCTCCCCAGCCCTCACCCCTTCCCTTCAGGGTAGGCACACGTTCATAGGCCACGGTGATCGCTTCCCATCAGGTGGGCCGTGTGCCTGTCTGCCACCTTCGTAGTATAAAAAAAAACTTCAGTGAGTAGGTACTACTAAATTCATTTTAAATTCACTACACAATTATTAATTCAACATTCAAATTGTTACACTATCATCACTTAATTAAAGATCACAAACAATTCACTCTGAATTTCTATCCTTTTAATTTGTCACCCTTTCATCTCTTCAGTACTAAAACTGTATTATTACTTATGAAGTTACAAAAGCTTTTCGTAAATACGGTGCGACGTTTTATTCCTTTGCTCATATCAAAGGCTTGTATTGTCTTTTATTTCATTAGAGCATCATACTGTACTGAAATAGATGGGCTGATTTGTCGCGGTCTGTGGGCGGGAATATTTCGATTATGGGTGGTTTTATATTAAGACGACACGACAGCAAAATGACAACAATATTGCTTATATTGTCACTGAGTGCTATGAGATATCAATAAGTTGACAAAGTAGGAAGATTTTAGAATCTAGTGTCACTTAAAGTGGTTTAGTTTCATGCAAGTGGAGGTATGTCTTCAGTTCCATTTATAACAGTATATTTTATAGCGTTAGTGAATTTGGCTGCTACGTCAGGGGGCGCGGGTTCGATTCCCGCTCAGTGCAAATATTTGTATGCATGAATAATATGTCTATTTGTATTGGTCTGGATGGTATATAATAGGTACCTATGTATTTACAAAAAAAAAATAGGTATGTAGGTATGTTTATCCGCATTCTAGAGCCCATAACACAAGCTAGCTAAGCTAAGCTCACTTTGGGTCTACACAACGATGTGTAGAATGTCGTAGAATATTTATTTGCTAAAAAAAATAACTAAGGACATTTCTCCTTTTGAATTTATTTTATTGTTTTTATAATTATTTTAGAAAAAGAAAATGAAATAATTAAAATTACTTTTGTCTAGCTAGGCCTAATGTCTAGATTTTTTACATCCTAATTCCTATCCTACTGCCTACTTCCTTACTTCCTATCCTATTTCCTACTTCCTTAGTTCCTTACTTCCTATATAATACCTACCTACTATCCACATAATATAATATTAGTATATAATATTATAATTATACCATGGTTAAAGTTCGTCAAAATGTTTGATTTTTTGAAGTTTTTTTTACTCAATTAAGCTCTTACGGATTGCGGATCTAACTGTAATTTAGAACATGAATAGATTAATCCGGAATACCACAATAGGCTACCATTTTTATTCCTAGAATAAATTCACATGGGAAGCAAGAAAAGGAACACAATTTCACGCGGACGAGGCCGTGGGCAACAGCTAGTAACCATTATGCACAGAAATAAACTTAACCGAATGCAAGTAACAAAGCGATGCTCGTTTGCTTGCATAATAATAGCTATGTTTCCCATTGCAAGATAGCCACAAATTTATTAGCCAGAGTGCGAATACGCTGCGTATGGTAACAAGGTATGGTGGGCAAAGCGAAAAATTGAAGAGCTCATATTTATAGGAAACTAGCCGTGCTCACGGCTTCGTTCGTTTCGATTTTTAAACTTTTAATTTTAAACTTTTTTTTTCAGTTATTTATTTTTATAAATGATTATTAACCCGTTCAAGTAAAATCAAATAACAAGCCCCGTATCATCTGTGCATCTGGTAACCATATAGCGATGGTCATCCTTTGTACCAGGAACGAACTGGAGTAACGTGATTTTATATAAATAAATAAATAAAAAAAGAAATGAAAAAAAAAATATAAAAAAAATCTGAACACGTTTCAAAAATAAATTCGCCGAAATTTCTCTTCGTTAAATTAACTATCTGCCACCGAACTGAAAGTTGGGTCAAAATCGTTCCAGTCGTTTCAGAGACTAGTCCGGTTAGTAGCTAGAAACAAACAGACAGACAGACAGACCGACAAAATCGTGAAAAATGTTTTGTTAAGACATAATGTACTGTGTATACATCCAAGATGCACTTAGTGAAAAGCTGTTATTTTAATAATAAAAACAGACATAATTTTATTTATTCATATGGATGTATGGATGAAATTGGCGCCCCAAGCCCTGCTTCAGTTCACTCTTTAATTTATCATACTCTCAGCGAAGCAAGTAAATTGCCTGCCCGTTTTAATACCAGTAATTGGTATCTGATGGCCAATTGACAGTACATTTTTCCTTGTAAAAAGTTTATGATTTCTTTCTATAGCTTTTTGATGAGGTTATGTGGTTAAGTGTTGTACTTAAATGGAAAGGACTAGTTATGTTTTTAAGTATACATAATAATGTATTTTTCACAAGGAGTGTTAAAAGGAGTGCTAAAATGGCAAGTTAATTATTTTTGTGCATACATATACTTATGCCAGGATTTTTCACGAGGGGTAGGCACAGGATTTAGTATCAGACCCAGGGTCATCTCCGGCTTCAAGATGTTTGAGAACTAAGGTATGCCCATCTTGCTCCCGGATAAACATATAAGTATACTTACATGATTTATCTTAATTACCAATTGTCGTAAAATTGTGTTCGTTATAGATGTCAAATTTTGATTTGCATTTTAAATAAATCTTAAGAAACATACCAAGCCATACATTTTGAATATTATTAGTGACATATTATTATTATACGAGTATTAGATTCATCATTAAAATCCCACGCGTACTAGTTTTACAATATTTCTCAAATACATTTAAAATGCAAAAGCTCAAGCGTACCTACTTTATATCACTTTTATTAACTTTGTATAATATATGAGTTATGTTTGTAAGTTTGTATGTTTGAATGTTTAATTTTGGAGCACTTCTAAACCTTTTGTTGATTTGTAATCTTGCACACTTTATCAATGACAATCTAATTGTTAAAAAAAATAACTAAAAATAAATAACAGTTTTACGGGTTAAAAGAAAACCAAATAAAAAGTAAAAGAAAATAACAGGAATGCTTACAACAGTCAGCATAAACCACTCTACGCTAACAATTATTTTTCACATTTAGATAGATAGATAGATAGATAGATAGATAACTCTTTATTGTACACCAGAAGAATTTATAATGAAAAAGATCAAACTTAACTACTATTATCGTAAAAAAACTATTAAGTACTTGACAATCACACGTTGAATGTACACCACCGACACGGTATACCATTCCGAGTGCACAAAAAGCCGGCTCTAGACTATTTCCATTCATGTTTATATCCCAGGACTCCCTGGAGACTCGCTGAGTTTTATTGACAATATAAATACGAAGGCTAGTGCTTGGAATGTGCACAGCCGGCTTCACTAAGCGAAGTGTGTTTAATATTGCACAGGATAAAAAATTAAGAAGCCCATTTTTCGGAGACATTTTTGATGTATAGGAGTTTGTGTATTGTGATGAAAAATTCAAAACGGAATGTTGAAAATTTCGTATTTTAAGAAATCTCTACAGCAACTTTTAGGTATATGATGAGGGTGGGACGACGAGGATGATTCCTGATACTTCCTTGCAATTCTTGATGTTTGTTGGACGAGGTTCTGGGGCAGGCTTTCTTCTCATCGTTGGATGGCCAGTCGGTAATCAATTCCGTTAAAGCCACAATAAGCTAAACGTAAAGTAACCAGACCCTTAAGCAAAGATAAAATCATGTAGCAATAAACTAAAAATCTTTTATCGTGGGTGTCGTGTTTAATTAACGTAACTGCATGACTCAGTATTCATAAAAAAGTTCATCGAACTAAAATCTCAAACCTTTTTCGCAGAAACAGTCACAATTCCAACAAAAACACTTTCAAAAAAGCTCTTCTAGAACTGAAAACTAAAGTAATTTGACACAACTGCGCTATTCAAAGGCAATCGCTAAAATGCAGCCCAATTCCGAAAGTGCGCGCACGATTCGAATATCGAAAGCGCCATTTGAATCGAACCACGTAAACGCAATTATGACAACTGGCACAGAACTTTGAACATACTTAGCACACGTTGCATGACGACATTTTCGGCTTACTATGAATTCTGTCTCTATAACCCAACTATAGTTTGGCCGCTGAGACTATGCGTTCCTGACACATGTCAATTCGTCATGACTAGTTATGTACAATAAATAACTTGTACCTAGAACCGTTCTCTAAACCTGTTCCAATAACATAATAAAAATCACAGTCAGCAATTGTGACAACGTGATTTCATTTTAATTTTAATTTTATTCTAATTTGGCTATCTATCCGCCCTATTTGTTTTTCCAATTTTTAATTTTTAATTTTGTTTCATTCTTATTTAATTTTATGTGATTATTAATTGTAATGATGGGTTATTACCTGAAATAATAAAAAAAAATCATATTCATTTCATTCATTATAAAAATTATGATTCATTTTTTCTATTAGCTTGGGTAGAGGCTTATTACAAAATTACATATTATAAAATTATAACGTTCTTTTTTATATTTTTCAACCAACAGATTATTATTATTAAGATTACTAAAATATGCGGTTACAATTGCCTTGTTATTTTGTCTCATCACTATGAAAGCCGTATGAAAGCGAATATTTGACATAACCTTGAAACAGCGCAGTTTGACGTGTATGACTTTTAAAAACTATTGATTTTATATTTTTAATTAATTAATTGTTAATCATTTTAGCCCAAAATGAATCTGTGTATTGTAAATTGGCACAGTAATTAAATTTTTAATGTTATCACTCGTTAATAAGGTCAATAAACGATATTTAAAATTTTGCCGTAAATTATACACCAGTTCAAAGTTACATCTCCCGTTCGCTCACAACCTGTCAGGAACGCATTCTTTCAGCGATTCTATAATAAGTTTCTTTAACCCTGTGGTGAAATTATAAGACGGGCTTATAAGATTGCAGCAATGTATCTGAAGAAATTTGATACTTGAATGAATAGCCTCATCATTGAAATAAGTACTAAATTTATTCGCATTCTGTCTTAAGGTTACTATTTATTCATTTAGTCTTTCTACAATATTAACTAAGGGATGTATCTTTTTTTTGTAATAAATTAGCAGACCCGTCTCGGTTTCGCACGGGCTTAATATTCGACGTAATTCTGTTACCTTAGATGCTACGACGAGGCACTTAAATACACATACATTTTCGCATCTATTTTCTAGTATTTTATTTTTACTACACTAACATTATGTGCAAAGGAATTTTTAATTTATGCAAAAGTTATCTAGCACACAGTGTCCTTTTACAAAATTTGTGGAAACATGCCTCACACAAAGTTATATAAATATACCGTTAAAGAAATAGGCAGCTGTGTGTTTTGTATCCCACATTTTTTCAGTTGATTATGGGTCATACTAAACTTAAGTTTTACATAATCTACTCTATTGTCGAACATTAATTACTATACTCCAACACTGTATACACACATTACACAATAATAACATTAATGATTTTAGTAACATTATTTTGAAACAAAATAACAACATAAAATGCCAACTTACAAAACCTTTTGTATCTGTCTATATAACGTAAGCTAAATATACGCACCTCAAAAACAGTAGCCCGAACATTATCTTATTAGCATTGAGATATCGAGTAGCTTCTGAACTCTGCGATCACAGCAGGATTCCTTATAAATTGGCGACGTTAAGTTCTTAATTAAGTCTCTTTAGTTTTTAGTCCGCTGCACGCGATGCCAAGGTAATCAACGAGTTCAATTTAAATGTGTTTAGCGACAAATGATATGCAAGAATTTTCTGCAGTGGCAATGCAGTTTTTTGCTTTTTTTATACATATATTACGCCCACAGTTTTTTTTTTATATTTTGTAGTTTCAAGTAATAAAAAGCGATTCTATTGATGTTTAGCGGGTTTATTATTTGAATGTGTACTGAATTCTCTCATTTTCAAGGTAGTAAACATAAACTTAAACTAATAGTCTAAAATCAAATGAAAAGAATTTATTTAAGTTCTTCATTCCCTCTACAAAATATCATTTAATTTTAAACTTTAACCTGATAACAATGAAGTATGTAGATGAATAATGGCAGTCGCTCCACGTAAAATATCGAAGTTCAGCCGCATCACAGTTAGACTGGAAAGCCGACCCCAACTGAGTTGGGAAAAAGGTTCAGAGAATGATGATGAACCTGATAACAATGAAGTCTACAATTAAATGGCATTTTTAGAGTGTCAGTGGTATGACAGTGGTTTGCCTTTAGCAGAATTGAGGCCCAGATCTCTAGCATTCATAGGCTTCAGGTCTACTAATATTAGATGCAATATAATCCTACTATCCTATCTTACCATCCTACTAATAATAATAAATGCAAAAGTTTTTGGAAAGGTTTGTTCCTCAATCACGCTCTAATAACTATAATGAAATTAGGTACCTACAGGAATGGATCATACCTAGGATAACATATAAGTTCTCATGGGTAGCGAGAACGGGAACAGAATTCCATGCGGGTGAAGCCACGGGCTATAGTTAGTCATAATATAAATTAGTTCAGTTAGTCCGCTCATTGAGAGCTATTTATCAAACTAACGTGCGCTAAACATATCCAATAGTGGGTGGCAATGCATTTAATGGCATTTCTATCTTAAATTGGCGATTTAATTAAAACAGGTTTGTAGTCCCGTTTGCACGGCATGTCTGTCTGTCCACGACGCGTGACTTCCTAGAAGATGTCGCTTTAGATTGATATAGGTTAGCAGCGGTACAAAACCAGTTATGTGACGGAACTTCAATGTAAAATAATGCGTTGATACCATGATTTAGGGTGGCTTGTTTATAACATCGGTGTTTGAATTTCGTTTCAGGAGTTTTTATTGTTATACTTAGATAGGTAGCTAACAAGCAGATAGATTATCTGATACTAAGTTATGAATGCTGATGCTGGCAATTAGTAATAGTAGGTATTTCATTGCCCGCATGCAATTTTTACTTGTCGGGAAACTTTGTTATTGGCTAAGATTCCAATGTCATTCTTTGAGCACGAGTTTTTTAAGTTAGCTGTTAAGTTTCTTAATAATTTTTTTTTTTTTCGGATCAAACTCAAAAAACGAACTGCTTGAAGTAGAAATGAAGTAAAAGACTATTAAACTAAAAGAAAAAACTTTTTTGGGTCTTATAGATTCCGCAGAAAAGAAAATTGTAGGTATTATTTTTCTCCCCAATGATACCTCAATAAACTTGAAGTAATTTGTGTAAATAGATAATTAAACGTTTAGATGCTTATCACTCCAAAAGGTACAACAAGACGAAAATATATCTTCAAATTGACGCTTAGTGCAAAAAAAAACCAATAAAAAAAAAAAAGCAAAAACGAATCTCTTCAGATTTCTCTAAGCAAAACAATTTCAACGACAGCTGAGCTCAGCCCACACACTAGTTCACTCGCACGCAAAATTGCTCTACTTAGATATATCAACGACGTTCCATCTTAATAAACTACGCTAATAGACCCGTATTTATTAATGTAAACAGCCTGGAATCTGGAGACGACGACTTAGAGTAGAAAATATAGTGTGCGTTTTATTTAGACCATTCACGGGCGAACTTGTTGGACGATGTTTCTTTAAAAGAATATTATGTGAGTGTTTCTTCGTAATGGATAAGTAAAAATAAAAACAATGAAATAATGAAAACAAAAACAATCAAATAATATGATGAGCTTTAATCAAAACAGTCAGTCTTTTTTTAAATTACAACTGTCACTCAAGGGAATTATCCTTATGCCGCAGGGACTTCGCAAAGATATAATTAACAGTCATAAAGTAAATCCAGATTTAGAGCAATCATTTTTGGAAAGCGAAAATAAAATATAGAAATAAGGGAAGTGAGATATTGGTGAGTGATTTGTTTATAAAGTGTACCTAAGTTATATAATTTGAGGCGTAATAAATAGTTTCGGTGATGTGGTAGCAATTTGTTACACACCAGTTATAAAAACCATTCGGGATTTGAATTATAATATTATAGATGGTAAAGCAAATATTGCGCGATACGAATACTTAGATTCCACTAGAGTAATCCTTCTACTAAGTCTTCTTATTACGAGTAGATATCAACTTTATTTTATCTCACATTTCGTACGAATTGCAATACTATCAAAGAACTATCTCCCTTTTCTCTCATCTTATCTCTCATTTTTTTCTTCTCATTCTTCCACTCAACAATAGGTAGTAGAACAGACACCTCTAGCCTCACAAGTTACTAGGTACTACTTTGCAACAAAGTATAAGTTTGCTTGTTTGTTATTTTTGTAATATAAAAAACAACAACTTGTTCTAAAAAAGACAACACAGCAATTTTTCAGAATAAATTGGATCCCAATTTGTTTGCCAATGAGTGTCTCCCTTTATAGGCGACTGTTACTTTGATGTGCGAGAGAATCTTTTAGTGCGCCATAATGAATAATAATGACTTAGGCATGAATGGAAGATTGTTTCACGGAATATTTTAGTCAGGCTTCTTATTGTTATACTCGTGATTTAGAAGGAGACCTTATAAGTTTATAGCTTCTATTTGACAAATGATGGATTCGGAAGTTCCTTGCCTTGATTTTCATTTATCAATTTGAGGGAGAGATATAACTTGGTTTTACAAATAATTACATTCGTAAACTCATTTTTAGGTTTGCCCTCTGTAAAAAAAAAGTATGTGTTTCTTTTGAGTTACATATACTAGTAACATCTATACCAGGAATATTATTCGTAGTTACTTATATTTAAGTAATTGAAATATGGAAATATAGTTACTTACTCTTTTCACTTCTCTTCATTAGTAATCAGGTTTGGTTACGTAATAATAATTATAATAAACAAAGAAAGGATTAATGATAGAAGATGAACGAAATAGATTTATAAGGCAAAATGTGAGTGGGAAATCCAATATGGGTCAACTTAAGCGTACGTATGACGACAGACAGAAGACGCTATAAGGAAAGCCCAGGTCAAGAGTATCTACAACTGACAAGCTTTTAATGAAAACTCTTAGGAAAGTAGAAGTGACAGTTATATAATTATGTGTGAATCTAAGTGAATAGAAATATGTTATGTCTGCTTACCTTGATGCCAATACGTCCGAACAAATTTGTAGATGTTGATGAATGTTCTAAATGAAATATAAAAACAAAATTACATATATTCCAATAACATTTGCTAGAAATTTCTCCGTTAGAATAATAAGTTACCTTTAAACAGAACATCTTCAAGTCACGAACAACGTTCAGTGCCATAAATAAAACAGTTTTCACGGCAAAATACAAAAACTGGAGAGATACCAATATATTTGGCGCACGCCTTCGGCCCTCAAACAAAGCGTTGAACTCAATATGCGCGCATAGAATTGTTGCCAAGTCTCCCCCACCCCAAAGGGGTGACTAGGTTCGGTAACGAATACCGAAGGTTGCCAGAGACTCTTGGCAAATGCTTTGCAGTAACGGAAATGTACTTGGAACATCGACTACAATTGGAATGTTCACCCTACATTCGGGGTGAATAGGGCAAATTAGGTTAGAGGCTTATCTTGTCTGTATGTGTTTATGATGAATAGGGATTTGTGTTGTGCGTCATAGCTTTTATTCTTTGTTTTGCCTTTAAGAGACTTATAAGTGAAAATATCTTGAAGACTTATTTTTTTTTCGTTTGAAAATGTAACCACTACTATCAATCTGAAAAATAACTGTAATTACTATTGCTGTATATAATGTGTTATTGATGTGTCTTTGACCGGGCACTTACAAAAAATCATACCAAACATAATAAAACTTGTAAAAGAAGTTAATAAAAGTGATAAAAAAAAAACAATAAATTAGCTGAAGATATCACATTTTATAGAATTCAAATGTTTTGAAGCTCTATAAAAAATATTACACTTCATCGTTTTTGTAGAAATGTGTACTGAACCTATTTGGAAATACGCTGAAATATTTTCCATTGTTTGTTTACACACACAATAAAAAACCAACGTGAATCGAATTTTAGTTCCTGCAACTAGGCTAAAAGCTTGAACTGAAAGAATTACAGACAATATGAGTGTGCTGCAAAATAAAAGAGGAAAGTAATTTCCCAAGAGTTGTTGCAAATTGCACTAATTTTCTAGATACAAAGAACGCACCGCAGCCTGCAATGCAATGCTATTAGTTAAATTGAACAACACGGTAATCCCGGTAACTGTTGGCTTAGCAGTATCACTAAACATCAATAACCGCTATTAACACAGCGTTAACAGACCAAGGAATCACACACCGCCCGACGTTTTAGCCTCTTCGGGTGAACGTTTCCATCAGCGTACGATATTCTCACGGATAAGAATCATATTTCTGAATAACGTTTAAGATTGTTCTCAATTAGTGCTTGAAATTTCAACTGATATAACGATCTACTTTGTTACGATCTACCTTATCCCAGAAATAACATCAAAGATAAGGTGAGGTAGTATTACGTAGTAGTACGTACTATATTTTAGTAGTGAGTTTTTTTTTCAAATTTTAATGCTCAGACAAAACTATTGCATTCAAATATTTTTGTATTATTGTTTGGTTAGACTTCAAAAGATTCACAATGTTTAGTTGTATTTCATTTTAAGTAGTTCTAACACTTCGTATTATAGTAATTTGACACAGTTTAACTTTGTTGGACTTTGAAACTCAATTTTCTGTTTGACGACATTTATCTCTTCAATTATAACTGCATCAATCCGATTTGTTTCTGACGTCCGATTGTCGTGTCGTCCGACATTGGACACCATCACTTAGCCTTTGTTTACCGACTTGTTTGCACTAGCGTTAGTTGCCCGACTAATGGCTCACCCTCCTTGGTCCAGCTTAGTGCTAACCGTGGACAAGAGCGGGTTACGCTGAGAAAATACAACCTTTTTTGTATGGACCACCTTGTCGTCGGAACCTTTTGACTAAGTTCATGGAAAAGCTTTTTGTGTTGAAGTATTTGTGTTGAAGTGCTTTTTGTTTGGTGGATTAGGGACGAATATTTATGAATGTTTTTGGTGGCTGTTCAGGGAAAAATGAGAATTATTTTGATGACTTAATTGTCACTAAGTTTTCTGGATAAATTAGTTGTAATGAATTCCTATTGTTTATTTCTTTATAACAAACTAGTGAGGCGATGATAGCTGAATGAATAAGGACGCGGCCACTACTCAGAGGTATCGAGTTCGAATCCGGCCGGACAGTACCAATGCGAATTTCACTTTGTGGAATTTATATGTGCTAATCACATGATTTACCATCTGCTGACGGTGAAGGAAAAACATCGCGAGGAAACCAACATGTTCTAGAAGAAATTCTAAGGACATGTCCGATCCACAAACCCGCATTAAGCCAGCGGAACACGCTCAAATTTGTCTTGAAAACTAGTTACGAAAAGAAGGAAGATGTAGTATTCGTTTGTAGCTGGTTACGAAAATGAGTGAGGATGGTATACTAAAGCATTTTATCTATTCACTGTTCTTAGATAATTTAGGGTTTTTGAACCATTCGAAACCCGTAATATATCACACGAAATTTATAGAGCAAACAAAGGCCATTACATACTATACTTAAACATACAAAAGTACCGTTATCCGTTATCATTTTACTTGTTAGTGAGTAAATTGGATTAGTCAAATATAGGCGCTAATGTATCTTCTAAATTAAACACTCAAACGATTCTATACCTTAGTCCTCTGAAAAAACAGTTGAATTTTGTATTCGAACAAAATTTCTGTTTCGATCCCTTATTTCACAAATGAGTTTATGCCTTGTCGCGGGAGTATAAAGTTGATTTTGTGTAGTTTCGTTTTTATGTTATCACTATTGCCTGTATAACGTGAGCTACGCACAAATAGACAACAAATCTTCATAAGAGGAAACTAATTAACCGATCACGAACATACGACGGATTAATGTTATTACTTTCGTATGTAGTATGAATGTATGTGTATGTATTGTTGGCTCTGTGGGAACGGCAGATTTGCTATTCGATTAATACATTCTTGTAAATCTGCGTGTATTTGTTTTATTTCTACATGCAATTATAATATAATTACATACTACGTGGCATTATTTACGAGTAAACACTATCTATTTTTATCGCAGTTTATCGCAGGTTTATAAGTGCCACGTACCTATTACATTGGGACCTAAACATAAACTGGCGAAATGTGGGTGCTAGCACCTCTGCCTACCCCTTTATAGGCGTGAGTTTATGTTATGTTATGTTATGTAAACACTACACGTACAACATGTTTACTATTGTTTAACAAACAACGCTTATATCATCAATTTTGTAATAAGGCTATACCTATCATAAATGATAACGATTTTAGCTATTAGAATATAAGGGAACATTAATTATCCTATTAGCAATTTCTCAACTGCGTGCCAAGTTGAACCCTGGGGACTTATAGTTTTTGATTGATAAGTCTGCTTTTTAGGAGCGATTGCCACCTAACTTACCAACCTCAAGAGGGAAGCCTGTGCTGGAGTCTTGTTCGTTCTTTAGCTGGTATATCAACTGGCAGCTGAGGTTTGAGATCCAAAGATGTTGGTAGAGCCCTAAACTCTTGAGGGCCTATTTTCGTAATAAAAATGTGTTTATAACTCAGTTTCAGTCTAGTTTCGATGTCATGTCGATCTCCCAAATGTCAATAAAGGTATTCTTTTGCTGACAAGATTACCATTTTTGGGAGACCGATATGAGATCTAGACTAGACTAACTAAATTTGTAACATTTTTACATTGACCCTTGACCCTGATAATATAATGGAATATCAAAATCTATTTCAAACTATATTTTTATTACATGAACATTTTCAATTGTAAGAGAAATTATAATATTCGAATACAACAAATCGCAACCGACTGCATATATTTTCAAATATCATTCACTCGCGATGGGAAGTTAATAAATAATAAATAGCATTTATGATTTACTATGAATAACTAAATATTATGACATGAGTTATGAAGCCTGATTCACAGGGTTTATGTTCATATTTTATGACATAAGCAATAAAAATGGGACCAATAATACCCTACCTACTCATAGTTTGGGTATGATGGTACCTGGATTCTTGAATGAAGTTTTATGGTTAAAGCAAAATATGAGCGTTATATTTGCTACTAATGGTGTTTACAGGCTATGGTGACTGTCTCCATCAAGTTGCTTGTAAGCATCCTACATGATTGATATGAAAAAATAAAATTAATAGTTAAAAATACGAGTACCTACTCATAAGTTATTGAGTTCAAAAATACTTTTTAGAAACAAGTTTTATAGTTAGGTAGGTGCATATATAGACAAATCAAATGAGCCCAAACATGACGGGTTTATCTTGTTTGACCAAGACCTTTTTAATGAAAAATGCAACAAAAATCATTCAACGGTATTGCGTCTACAAACATAAATAACCAAACAAAAATTAAAAAAAAATGTGTGCAGAATCGACCAAAATGAGATAACCCAAGTATTTTTTAAAATATCTCCACAATGTACAGACACAGCTCCCTTATACTTCTATATAATAATAGTATAGATGTATAATCTAGGAGTTAAATATCTTCAAAAAAAGATAACAAAAGAAAATAATAGCAAGCCTATGTTATGTATTAGGCTGTTGTTGCTAATTACATAATAGAATGTAGCAAATGTGGAGAGGCCCTTACGTTATAACGGAAGCAAATAGTTAATTAATTTAGTGCTACTTAGCAAGATGCCGAAAACATGAGTAGGCCTTGCGTATACAATGTAACATAGCTAGGCATTATATAAACTGTATGTTTTATTTATTACTCTGTTATCTTTGCTGAAGTAAAGATTTTTGCCGCATGCTGATTAATTAAATCACTCAATTTTGAGAAGATCAAAGAAAAACAAGTACTCGCAACTTGTGATACGGTACATAATTGATTACGCAAATATTATTTAGGTGATAATATATATTGCCATGCGATTGAAACTATACTTGATTTCATAGTTGCTAAAGTTCATTTTTCATTAACTGTTGTCACGAAATGAGATCTCTAGTCGAATTGCTCAATAATCATAGACTTCCCGGCAACTACAACACGTAGGTATTCCTAATACCGATTTCAATGCAACTAAAATGCTTTTCACTTTGTTTCTGTTAACACACGATTTTTCGTGTACATTATTATTAAAGTAACGGAAATAGCTATTAGAACATCCTATAGTTCTTTTGTCGGTACAAACAGCGTAAATAAACACACGAACAGTGGATGAAGTAACTTGAAATTTATAAAAGGTTAAGTAGAAATTTTGTTCAAAGTTTATAGAATTTGGCTTTAACAACTTTTGATTCTCTGAGGACTAACCCTAATAATAAAAATATGTTCGAAATTTAGTTTCAATCTAGTCTCGATCTCATTTCGATCTCCCAAATGTCAAAAGGTATTTTTCTGGTTACAAGAGAATATCGTCCATCGCAATCCGCCTGTGTAGGTACATATTCTATGCATTTGGTTTTAATGAAAAAAAAAACTTTAGGAGATCGACATGAAATCGAGACTAGACTGAGACTGAATTTATACAGATTTTTTCTTGACCCTGTGGTTCTCAAATTTCACAGCATCATGGACACAGGATAGAAGTAGTTCTAGATCGCATTGCAGCCCTCCAGTAGCTATACCAATTAATGTAACACTTTTGCAGTACTCCTTCCAAAGTATAGTTCCGTTGTCTACCAATGTTTCCAGCATAGAGAGATCATGACATTTAGGTTTTCATCTGTATATATAGGACGTAACAGTATTTAACAGTTATTAGTGAATCGATCGAATGAAGTGGCACAGCCGTAAAAATAAAATTGTCACTTGGATGAAATGACCTTGGCACCTGGCACGTAAATTCTGTGACTGCTAACACAAAAAATGGTTAAGTATTGGGTCTGTGGACGCTTACTATACCAAAGGTGTCGTTTACGAGTTGCTAAGTAGATCAGGGTTATATTAAAAATAAAATAAAGAAGGCTAATGCCGCTGGTATATTCACGGGGGATAAAACAGGGACACCGTGGTTCCCCAAGCCGAAGGGGTCAACTAGGAAAAAAAAGTTTGAAATTACTTATAAATAAATAAGAAATACATATTTTACGATATTCTACACAGCGCTCTCTAGACTCAAACAGGCATAGCTGAACTAGCTTGTGTTATGGCTTCTAGAATGCGGATAAATACTGAGATATTTTTTTTTTAAATTCATACTAATTGTACATAGAAACAAGACATAGAATAACATGGATAGAATATAATACACACAATAAAATACATAGATACGGAACATAATGTAGAAACCTACATAACATATAACATAACATAAACTCACGCCTATATCCCCGAAGGGGTAGGCAGAGGTGCTAGCACCCACATTTCGCCAGTTTATGTTTAGGTCCCAATGTAATAGGTGGCGAGCCTGTTGCCATTAACCGGGCACTTATAAGCCTGCGATAAATACATTGATACATTGAAAACGAACAATGGAAAAAGAAACATACATTGAAAAATATACAGGCAAAAGTTAATATATTAGTAATGCTAATTGCTTTAAAATTTCATTCAAAACACTTTCAAATTGCAAATTATTTCAAATCACCACTACTTATAGACTGTTAAATAAAACCGAATAGCCGCAATTATTTTCTCCTGCCTCAAACTTCAAAACGGGTAGATTTATTATGATGTCTGAGCGCAATAAACTGAATCCTGCTGTGTGGGCAGCTAGCTATTACCACCAGAGCAGCTCGTGAGTAACGGGCTAGCATATCAGTTTACCTATTATTACTTAAGGCACGTCGTCTACAAAACGGATTGGAAATGAACTGCACTGAAAATTAATTTATTCTACAATGCAATTTAAAAAAAAAAGTATTTAAATCATATTTTTATAAAATTGTAAAGATTCAAGATTCAAGATTCAAGATTCAAGATTCAAGATTCAAGATTCAAGATTCAAGATTCAAGATTCAAGATTCAAGATTCAAGATTCAAGATTCAAGATTCAAGATTCAAGATTCAAGATTCAAGATTCAAGATTCATTTATGTTTTGTATAAATGAATCTTGAATACACGTAAAATAGAAGAAGATACTTGGAATGTGTTACATGAATGATTCTGAATACAGAATTTTTCTTGGATAGGTATCTTGTCTGTTTCTTTGTTTGTTCGCGATGGACGCAAAAACTAAATTTCTTCAATACCTATACTGAAAAATAAACGTGAAAAAAGAAATGAGAGATTCTGTGCATTTTCTTTTTTTATGTCGGCCACGTCAACATGACTTCACCTCGCCTGATGGTAAGCTTTTTTCTTAAAGTCTCTTCTCTCTTTTCTTTTCTCTTAAAGTAAAACCAATTGGTCAGATTATTCTTCCTGGCTTTGGTATCAAGTCCCGTCCTGAATATTAACTTTTTCCGAAGTCTATAGGAAAAGTAAGAATACCCGTGCATAAGTAAATTGGTTAAAACCTCATTTTAATATTTCTAAAATTTAGTCTGAATTAAATTCATTCACAAATCTATGAGTATTTATTTGTCTTGTAAAAAGGAGATTTATGTTCTGCACATTGTCTTGAAAGAGCCTTAAATAGATTGCATTTTCAGCTGACCCACAAACACATTTTAACTTTCGCGTACCATGACGTATAATTATGTTTATGGGAATTAACGCGATCACGGTTCTTTGAACTCAATTAATCAGGCTGTAACGATGGCCATTGTAACTTTGTGTGAAGATTTAAGACTATAGTTGCTTTGCTATTGGTACCAAGTTCGCTATTAAACGTAATTCTAGATTCAAAAAGTGAACAAGTTACTTCTATCCAAGCTTGCTCTACCACGATTCAAGTCATGAGTGAACAGGATCCTTCTAGGCAATCGTGATTCATCGTAGACCACATCGTCACTTACCATCAGGTGAGATAGTGGTCAAACGTAAGCCTGTCCTAAATAAAAAAGACCAACAAAATTATCAAGTGAGATAGTGGTAAGACGCGATCCGCGTTTGACCACTTTCTCTGTTTTATATTGGCAATAAAAAAACTATTGAGGAAAAGTTTCAATAAACAATGTACTTACTGAAAAATCACTGCATAATATATGTATGAAAAATATATGTTCGAATGGCAATAGGTAAAGCCTGCGGGAAAAGAAAAAGGCAATAAAAAACCATAGCCACAATGGTAATGAAGTATAATTGGAGAACCGGGTGCTATGGCGCATATTGGGCGAGGCTTATATCCAATATTGGACTGCAATTTCTGCAATAGCTATCTGATTGATTTAATGCCCTAAACATAAATTGCCACAGCTATTTTAATAAGCGATATCCATCTTGTTTTCAATTTTCAAAATGTTTATATTTACTCAATATATTTGACTGTGAGTAAGAAACCCCCACATAAACATGTTTCATTTATTATGTACATATTCCTAATGGCTTTTATATATTAATATAATAATGGAGTTATTCAATTAACTAATGGATACGAAGACCTTTCTTGACGTCAAGACTCTGTGAGTCGCTATGAATTCAAAGTAAGAGGTAAATATACGTATGTAAGCGTACTCGTATAATTTTATACGAGTAGGTATCGTAACATACTGTTTTTGTGTTGATAGCTAGATAATATATAAAGATCAATACAGTTATGAAATTAGAAAAAGTGAAGAAGGATGTGCCAGGAATGTAGCAAGTGGAAACATGTACTTTCTGCCAATCCAATTGGGAAAGAAGCATGAATATATGTACAATTAATACTTAGTAGACTAAGATTGGTGATGTATGTAAGAACAGGCAGCTAATGTTGGATTTATTGATCTGATGATGAGTTAAACAAAGGTTAGACTAACATTCGGAGATTTGTAATAATTGAACTTATACAATATTATCATTAATTGAAGCCACAAAAATTAAACCCAAATTTAAAAAAGTATGAACGGAATTAACAGAAGAATAAGTGACAAGAACATAACATACACGTTAGCATTAATTTTCCGCTGCACTAAATATCTCACAAGCTTCCTCTATCGTCATTAATTAAGCATTTCATAAAGGCCCGCCAGTTTTGAGTGCTTCTAACCTAATATAGTCACAAATATTTAACTCAAAAAGCTGTGTATTACTTTAGTTGGCATCTCGCCTAACACCAGCCTTCCGTCGGAATAGTACCAATTTTGTGTAGAAATAAAACTATTTTTACGGATATCATGGTGTTTTTGGCTCCATAAACCCGGTACGGCCATGTACACACAATCTACCGTAATTCATTCGAACTACGGAAACAATGAACAATTGTTTTTAAACATTATTATTTTAGATGTGATTCTAGATGTGTTGATAATCGGGTAGAGAATCTAAAAAAATAATAATAGTTGGCATACAATTGTTTTAAAATTTCATTGAGCTTCCATCTTGTTCTTCTTCAACCTAGCGTTAATCTCACTCGCATCCAAAGCTATCACCTCGGAGTCTAGGGTCCGCTTTACCAGTCTTAACTGCGGATTTGGCTGGACCTCGATATTTTCCGTGAAGCGACTGCCATCTGACCTTCACAACTCAATGGTGATAATAGGCGATATCAAAGCATTGCAGCTTCCATTTTGTTCAAAGACGTAGAAATCATATTTCGACTCACACCATCGTAGAAATCGCTCTTCAAATTCTGATCGATCCGCACACACCCTACAACCGTTACACCATAATTCACGTGAGAAAATCTATAGAATGGGTTCGTTAAGTCCCTTAAGGGCCCTCGTCGAGTATTGTATCGCCGTCATGGTACCTCTGACAGCTATCAAGTGGCCACTGAACGCCAAATGTTAATGAGACATGGAGTATTACATTCTGAATCATGTACCTATAGATCGCAATGAATATGCAAAAAGCAAATGAGGTCTTAGATGTAAGACAGGTACGACATGAAGAGAATAGTGTATCGAGTGCCAAGTGCGAGTTTTTTCACTTATAAGATCGCGAGCGAGTAAATTATTATGATTTATATCCATAGGTTTCTGATATTAATCTTAATATGCTCTACGTTCATATCATATTGGATCAGTAACACTTGACAGCAAATTTGTATATTTTTTATACGTTGTCGTTTCTCGATTATCGCGGTAGTGTAGCCATTGTGACATTCACATTAGGCATTATGATATTGAGAGCATTGTGATATAAGCATATGTGTGTGTGTGTGTATTTGTGTCTATTAATATCAGTACAATGCACAACCAAAAAGTTTAATTAGAAACTAATTGTTGACCGCGGTTTAGCGCGAGTGGTATTTTGGTGCCGTTTACGCAAACCATAGGACCCTATTTCACAGATAAAAGTAGCCTATGTATTATTCCAGAGTATAATTATAATAATATATCTCTCTACCAAATTTTAGCCAGTTATATTCAACCGTTTAAACGTGATATGGCAACAAACATGCAAACATCCAAAAATGTTCGCAAAATTTCATATTGATGTTTTATACTACATGCCGAAAAACATAGTTGATTAAATATGAAGGCTGATATAGATGTATATTCTCTATTATGTCTGTCCACTGGGTGTGGTTCGAGTATATTTATGTACGTTTATAATTCTAGATTATCGCTAATAATAAATAACCTACCACATAAATTCGTTTCAAGATCTCTATCACTCAACATATCAAACGGTACTTCATAGTATTCATAAATCGCTTCTGAGAGCCCTGTTTTGTATGCCATAACACCTCTCAATATTTTATTCGTTGGAGTTGGAGTGTTATCTGACGCTGTTGACCCTACGACCTCGCAATCTTGCGGCAACTCCTTAGAAACGGTTTACGCATGCATAATTGTGTGCTCATGGCACTCCATCGAAAAACATCAGAACACAGGAAAATAATTTCAGGAAATATGATTCTCTTATAATATCGAAACTCTCTTATACTAAGAGCACGTCTTGTCTTTTCTATAGGTATAGAATCTAATAATGTTATGGATAGTCAACGAAAAAGAGTAAAACGGGCTTTCTTGTAAAAATTTGGAGCCTTGGAACTTGAAGAAACTTCTAACTTACAGAAAATTGCAAATAGACAACAGTTATTTTGTTGGTACTGTTGGATCTCTAAAGTGGTTAGGAAGTAGAGATTGGTATCATAATACATGATCGCAATAAGCTGCCCATTTGATGTTGCGAATTTTATAGACTGTTTACCATTAGATGGCCCAGTTTAGCAGCTTTGTCTTATGACGAACAAAAAATAAATGAGTCGAATACCAAATTGATCAGTATATACATGGGTCTTAATAAGTTATCTAAACGCAATTATTTGTCTACACTCAACCGCACCCGATCGAAATTAAATATCAAAAAACGATGAACTTTAAACTTTCCAAACCGCTTTTCTGACGGGCACATCATGATAGCGGCGGAATACCGAGTGCATAGCTAGAAACCCGTCTATCCAATTGATGCGATAAAAAATAAATTAAAATAAGCAGGGAACGTGGCACCTGATGATATCGATAGTAGCCTCTCACCCATTGTGCGCTCTGAGACGGTAGGTTCTAATTGCGGTTGCTTTGTTATACAAAATGAGGTGTTAGCTCTTCTATTAAATAATAAGTAGTTTGATGCCAGTGGAAAATCGATACGTTGTCCGTCAGATAAGAAATTGGTTGAGACGGTAATGGCCTTTTCGATGTAAGTGTTATAAATAAATGTTTTTGTTGTTGCAGATAACCTGAAGGAAGACTGCGTATGGCCGAAAGATACAATAGGAGTCCAATAAAAGCGTCATCGTACGCTGTTTGGACGTATCAAAATGTTGTCAACAAAAACGACAAATATAAACAAGTTCGTGACTTAAATACAGACAGAAAAGAAGAAACTCAAAATGTACTTAAAGCTACAGTCACAGGATATGATATATACCAAAATACAGAGAGAAGAAGCGAAGGTGTTATAGCGGAACAGGCTGTAGTTGACGAAACCTTGGAAGATGAGGAAGTCAGAAAGAATGTATGGAGTGACGTGGATGACGAACTTTACATAGCGAATTTAATTAAAGAGAGAACTTCAAATGAAGTGAAACGCGAAAAACGTGATACTAGTGGTTATTTAAGTGATAGTGTTATCAGTGAAAAGGTTGTGAGTAGTGTTAAGTTAGATTACGCGATGTGGGAGATAGAACCCACTGATCTGACGGAGTGTGACTGTCTTGGCCCTCCTCCGGAGTTCCTGCTACCGCCGCCACCGCGACCACCGTTCCTCCAAGCGGAATATTACTGCGGTGACGATCCAATACCCGATTTGGAAACCTGCGATACGGAACCAGTAAGCGTTTTTCATTTTATTCTTAGTATGCAATGACTATATCTTTACGAAAGTTTGTTCGTCATTCAAATTTTATAATCATAGATATAATGCTATTCAATTTACACTAAGAATAACACAAAAACAAGAATTAGTGAATTAATTAGTTATGAAACATACAAATTGGAGTGCAACTTCAAATGAATAAGTAAGTTCATTTAGTATAATTATATAGTTACTATCGGCCTGGGACCCGGCTTCGTCCGGGTGTAAATTCCAGTTTGTCAATAAAATATAAATTGCCTATGAGACTCAGCAATAATGTGGCTTTCTATCAGTGAAAGAATTTTTAAAATCCGTTCTGTAGATCTCGAGATTACCCCTTACAATTTAACAAATATACAAACACACAAACTTTACTTCTTTATAATATTAGTAAAGATTGTATTTGTTTTGTGGTTACAAATAATAACTAGCCTTTCACAACGTTTAAAATCCATTAAGTAAATTTCCAATTTTATTTACCTATTGTTTCCAGTTCCTGTCTAACAAATAGACCAGTTTACCGCTGTACACGATGAAACAATGCAACACACAATGAACAAAACATGTTAAACAATTTTCATTATAATTCAGTACTGGCATTATTAACAAGATAACATTAAAGTCTTGAATACTGGTAATCTTATCTTAATAATATATATAAATCTCGTGTCACAATGTTTGTCCTCAATGGACTCCTAAACCACTTAACCGATTATAATAAAATTCGCACACCATGTGCAGTTCGATCCAACTTGAGAGATAGGATAGTTTAAATCTCAAATTATAGTCGCAATTTTAATTTATTGCTAAAACTTTAGCCACAGCAACGCGTGGCCGCGTCAGCTAGTAAAATATAAGTCTTGTTTTATAGAAAAAAAGGTAGGTATTACTTATGAAATACAGAGAACTTTATTTGCTATAAGCTATAAGCTCATGTCTGGTATGCGACACAAAACTTTCATTTTAGTTAGAAACAACTCACGTATACTCATACACACAATAATGAAGTTGCATTGCGATAGGAAGAATTGTTCGAGTAAGTACAAAGAACAAAAAAATCCTTTTACTCTAGTGTATTGCATTGTCAAGAATATAAAGGGGCCAAACATAAAATAGAGGTGCACATAGAACAGTAATCATCGCTAAAATGATAATGATAATAATAATAAAGAAAAATAAAAGCAAAATAAGATAAAAAACTTTTTATTTCTTACAAAATAACATAAAAGAAAAATCGAAGAAAATCTAAATCTATCGATATTTATAATTTAAAAAAAATCTTTAAATATAATTTCACTTAATAATTTTCTATTAAGCAAGAACCCCTCTGTGGGTGAAGGTCTCCTCCAAAGACGCCCACTGTTCCCTATCCTGTGCAGTTTTCATCCATCTTAATGATTTCAATGATATTATAGAGAATAAATATAATGACTATATTGCATCGGTGTATAACTTTTATTTCTTGAACAGATTGGGTAAAAACTCACTTCACATTATTACAGCGAATCCTTCGAGTTTTCACTAGATAAGTTACCAAACTAGTAATAAACAAATAAATAATTAAACTTCTAATAAAACTTTTTATTTAATACACTCGAGAGCAATGAATCCGGGTCACTTAAACGAAGAAACTGGTTCTAACCTACGCAGACCAGGAACGGGCAGAACCAGGTGTACCACAGCACGAGAAGACCGATACTTGGTGAACACCATGCTTCGAAATCGCTTTCTCACAGGAACTGAACTCACCAATCAGTTTCGACGCCTCGGAGGAAGTAACCCAAGTGCATGGACAGTAAGACGTCGGCTTGCTGAATCTAACTTAAAACCCCTTAGACCTGCAAACGGCCCTAAACTGGAGCGTGGGCATCGTATTTCGAGACTAAGATATGCCCTGTTTCCTATTTTTGTTTTAAGGAGAGATCAGCAGTTTTTTTCTTTATGTAATTTTGTGTTAATAAAATGTATGGTGACTCATATTTTTTTTACTTTCATTTAAGGAGTATTACATTGTCTATTAAATACAATTTATTGCATTAACCTATCATTTTTAGTTTCCGAGATTTTTAACATTCTTTAAGTGACCCGGATTCATTGCTCTCGAGTGTAAGTCACCTACACTATTAGCAGTCTTTGCTATGCTCAATTAGATAAATAATTCATAATTGGATTTATTTATGTAATAAACTGTTAGTGTAACAGGAAATATAATTTGTTTAGCAGATTTTTTCCTTTCTATATAATTTCAACTAGCATCTCATTAAACAAGTCCATGTGTTTATGTACACCCTTATCTATTTATCTTCACACTTTGTTCAACAATTAAGTAGTCAGACTTCTTAATGCGGCACCATTTTTAATTAATCCTTATCTCCAAGTCCAATAAAATCGACCCTGTCTTAATTAACATAAAGTATTTTAAAATTCTCTCTTTGGAATCCTTGCGCACATGTCAACATAGTGATAATTATTAAGTAGCAATTCTATTAGGTATTTTTGTTGAAAGATATTTAAATAATAACGCTTGCTTGGGCAAATATGATGATTAACTTATTAATGGTCTAGCTATTTTATTACAAAGTCATGATTACAAAAGAGCCGAAGAAGTTTTGTAAAATGTGAAGTTTTTGATTCAACATAATATCTGAATCATAATACTCTAAAACAGTTTTATCTCAACCAGTTCATAGGCGGCTGTGATGAAGATGATGATGATGCAATGTGTGAGGTTCCTTAATCTTCAATACTAAACAGAAAAAATATTAACTTAGAAGGTGTAGTAATCTAATCTAATGTTGAATTTTATAGCAATGAACGAAAATAAAATTTTTAGATTTGTTTATTTAGTGCCCAGAATTGGTTTATGGAATTAACAAATGAATATTTTGAGTAAAATTATATTTAGCGTTTCATCATACCGCACAGTTATTTATAAAGATTTAAAAAAAAGTTTTAAAGAATCATCTGACGAGGCATTATCTTAATCAATTTACAAGTTCTATAACAAGAAATTAAGCTTTTCTAATTTAGTATAAATATCATTTGTTTAAATTTTTAATGTAGATATTAAATGTGTGAAAATATTTCAAACATTATTACATTAAGATAATTTAATTGACCCAACACTTAAAGGTCTACTTTTAACTTTTTTTTAAATTTCTTAAATAATAACATTAAAATAATAGTAATAATGACATCTTTCGTATTTAATATTATCAAGTTATTTTCTAAAAAAAAATAGACAAAACCTTCGAAGGAGATATTTTAATTAACTCTCCGTCTATCTCGTTAATAACATCTAAAGTAAACATACAAAGTACTTACAGGTTACCAAGAAATTAAAAAGAAAACATCAAGTGGACGCCTCTGAATAATCCGTCTAATTAAAAATTTCTAACATTTGCGTCAACGTAATACACTTTTCTAAGAAATATAGAAACTTAAAATTCTTCGTAATCATCTTATTCCTATATTTGTTCGTAAACACTCGGTTTAAAGCCGTGAATCCGCTGTTCAACTGTAACTGTTTGTGTAACTCTAACATTTGATAGCACTGTCACTGTAGTGTTAGCTTTGGCTTTGTCGTGTGACTTTACTTCGTCGCTTTAAATAGCGGTAACTTAGTTGTTTGGATAAGTTTCAAGTGCGTTTTGAGCTAATCTTTTGAAACTGCAAGTTCTATTAACTATTTTGTGTTGTTGTTGTCAATCTGCTACTATTTAATAGATTTCATTTATATGTTTGCCTGGGAATAAATTGATGATGTTCAATTTATATGACACTCTAAACTGTATTACGCAAAATGGATTCTTGAATTTTCAATCTTACTTCTATATTAGATATTTCATGGTTATAAGCTTAAATAATAATATTTTATAAATTTAGGTAAGCTCTAGCAATATTCATAAAAGTAATAACTCTGCTACGAGTAGCTATCAATAAGTCAACAAGTTTGTATGTACTTCAGAATTTAGATATTATTACCTCCTTATTAAAAGTTTTGCAACGAAATAAATGTAACTTTCAGCACAGATTTTATTCACATAAATAAAACTTGTTACGTTATATTTTCAGAATGTAAATGATTGATATTTACAAAAAAAAACTTAATATTTACTTGGTAACTTAGTTACTTTTCTGCGTACCTAACTAAGTTTTGTCAATAATCGAACATTGTTATCCGAAAATGATTTTAAAAAGTTTTCTTATGATAACCGTTTGGTTTCGCAATGAACCAATAAATTGAAGAAATGTTGTTATTTATAATATGTCCTAATAATTTGTCAAGTTATTTTGCCACAATCAAAACCATGTTTCACTATGGCTTATGACTCATGCCGTCAAAACGTAGCAAGTTGTAGGGTGGTCTAATCTTATCGAAGGATAAAAAATAAGCGGTTTAAAGAATGAAGGCAACGTAAAACGTATCGTTATGATTCATAAAATACTTTTCCACATAGCAATACTCAGCCAAGCAATAAGGTTATCTGCGCTAAAACATTCTTGCAGCTTTAAACATTTCACGTGAATCATTAAGACATTAACAGCTTCACAAGCTTTTAGTCATAAAAGCAATTCTTTACGCTTATATTACGGCAGTCTTAAATACAGAAGAGATAATAATAAAGGCAGCAGATAGACATCAACCTGTGCAAAAAAGAGCGACAAGGTTTCTATCCCTGGCAATAATAGTCAAAGAAAAATAAAAATTCTCAAAAATTGACTCATCAAATTGAAAATTGCAATAACTGGTGCATTTTGGATACATTAATAAATATTATTTACTTGAAATTTAGGGTATTCAAATTGTGATGACTGATTGCAATTTGTGAATAAACTACACTCGAGAGCAATGAATCCGGGTCACTTAAACGAAGAAACTGGTTCTAACCTACGCAGACCAGGAACGGGCAGAACCAGGTGTACCACAGCACGAGAAGACCGATACTTGGTGAACACCATGCTTCGAAATCGCTTTCTCACAGGAACTGAACTCACCAATCAGTTTCGACGCCACGGAGGAAGTAACCCAAGTGCATGGACAGTAAGACGTCGGCTTGCTGAATCTAACTTAAAACCCCTTAGACCTGCAAACGGCCCTAAACTGGAGCGTGGGCATCGTATTTCGAGACTAAGATATGCCCTGTTTCCTATTTTTGTTTTAAGGAGAGATCAGCAGTTTTTTTCTTTATGTAATTTTGTGTTAATAAAATGTATGGTGACTCATATTTTTTTTACTTTCATTTAAGGAGTATTACATTGTCTATTAAATACAATTTATTGCATTAACCTATCATTTTTAGTTTCCGAGATTTTTAACATTCTTTAAGTGACCCGGATTCATTGCTCTCGAGTGTATAATAATATACAATCTTAGATTTATCCATTCTAAAAAATATAAATAAAATAATGATGTAAAAAACTAACTCAAACTAAAAAAAAAAAAACAAAACAACAAAAATTAAAAAAAAACAAAAAAAAATTTATAAGTGTCGATAGTTTTATTTATGTACTTATTCCTATAAAAAGATACCTACGTCTCAATTTGCAATTTGTTCTACCTGCGTCATGATTAAGACATAAATTCATATTTAATTATCGACTCGTAAAGGCGACACCTTTCACGAAACACTTTGGGTGTCCTGATCAATGTTTTATTGCAGTCCAATAAAAATAAAATTACTCGATTGACCTACCGCTTATTCTTGATCTTGTTATTGCCTACCAAGAAAAATGCGGTTTTATAAATTAGTTTCTTATTAACTTGGACACCCAAAAACATTTTTGTGCCTCATTTCTGTAGAAACATTACTTTTCAGATACTTATTCATAAGATAGTTTTATCTTGCACGGAAGTCGAAAATCCATAGCGCTAAAATTCTGCGGTTAGATCCCTCTATAAAATGATTAAGACATCAACCACTTAATGCCAAATTTTGTTCCGTCAAAGTGTTGCGAATCACATTTTAGATGCACAGGATATTAAACTTTGTCCCTTATCGAATATGAACTAGAATCTTGTAATTTGCAAGCTGCAGCTATGACCGGTGAAATCAAAATTGATATCTAAGATAGACAACTGAAAACTTGATTTTGATTGCATAGACTACTTCATTGAAACATCGACACCTATTTCACAAGGAAAATAAAAGCTGTGTGTTAACGTCTCGAGTATTCATCACCTTTCGAAGAATTGTTGGGTGGTCTTATCTACGGCTTATTGGGAAGTAGTTAGTAGACCTTTAGTTCAGTTTTACTGAATCATCGAGAAGTTATTGTGATTATGCTTAATGTAGCCAGGAGAGACCGTGAATTGGTAAGCTGAAAGTAGGACGTCTCCCAGCAAGATGGACGGACCACCTAGACTGGATGCACGAGATGGAGGATCGGGTGTTGTAGTGCTAATTGGATGAGGCCTATGTCTAGCAGTGAACTACAATAGGGCTAATTGATTGATGTGTAAACTAAACTCTGGTATAAAATATAATACCAAACCATGCCAAGTATTCCAGTCAATCACTCTAAATAAGTAAATGCTACAGTTTACGACTGCTTTTATCAAAAACCGCGAGTTAGAGATATCAATATACGCCCTCTTATTGTGCAATTTATTGACATGGGGTTACGTTATCAAAGCTTCGTGCTAACACATTACTAGGTTCAATACGATAGGGTCTCGCTAAGAGTAACCGTTGGGTGTAACTGATGGTGTAATAATCTCCTGGTGGTCCATATGCGCCGACGGAGAGGTGCAATAAGTAAGAGTGTAACATTTTTTCTAGCATTCTTTACGTTATCAACCAACAAAAAACCAAACCGATTTCAGTAAATTTGAATAATATAATAGTTGTATTTAGCTATGCATCAATACCCTTGCAAATATAAGGATACAATAATTATTCTCGTTACGAACCTAACATGCCTGGTTATTTAAGCGTTTGGCAAGGCCATCGCAGTAGGGACTACCATTCTAGAGACCGCATCTGGAATGATGGCTACCATTCTTCGGACTTCACCTCAGCTTACCATACCAGGCAGGGTGCAGTCAAAGACACTGAGATGTTGCTAGTGTTCAAAGGCTAATGTAATCAATATTGCGAATTCGGTAATTATAAGCTCTATGCATTAGCAATGAGAATAACTATTAATGGGATAGGGTGTGTTTACTTCTATGAATTATCTATCTGTGAATTAACTATCTGTGAATTACTAATAGTTTTAGTTATAATCCTCGAATCGCATGTTCATTTCAATAAATGGTACCAAAGTCGTTAGACTTCGATTAGAAGCTACTATAGTCCATTTAACGCTATTTCATCTTTCTATGTTTGCAATTATAAAACTGTCAATGTTTTTTTGTTTCATAACATAGATGAAAAACTGATCTAATATTGATGGACAATTTTTGTACAAAGAAAAAATGTCATGAGGAAATTGTAATTATTTGGTCTAAAATGAATTAACTTTCGGATGATTCAATCGCAAAGGTCCACTCTAAGACTTACCTATATGGTGGCGTGTAGACTATAATGGGTTATGTCCAGATACTCGAGACGTTAATTGACATTTTTAAGCAATTTAGCTAATAAATTGAGAATGACATTCCGGTTAAAATCGAAGAATGTATATTTCAAAATATGATACGACACGACCATTAATCTTCTTGTAACCATGACAACAAAAGCAATCTAAACAATGTCAATAATGAAATAACACAAAATAAAAGCAGTGGGTGAAACAGTTTCGGTTATTTCAACGTGTAAGTCGCGTAAACTGCCGACAATATCACCAAGAATTCAAGTTAAAACAACCTTCTAATAAATTCAAACTATCCAAAGACCACGAAACCTTAAGAGTGTCTTAAACAATGAACTTTGTTACTAATTGTCCGAGATGAGACAGCAGTTTCTTAAATATGCGCATATTATACCAAGCAGTACCTCGGGCGGGTTTTTTGGGGCAGTATGTAAATTCAGACAAGTTACTGTTTAAATACTTACCTTACATTTTTTATCCATTTCTATATTTCGTATTGTAACTCAATTAAAAATACAGTAGCTTTCTGAATCAGCCTGGTGAAAATATATTTAATAATAATATTAGTCCTGGTTTGAGGTCAGTAATAGTTTAGCATTTTAGATTTTTACCCCTCTATTTTATTAATATTTTCACTTGTATTTTTAATATCTAGCTAGAGCATCGTCGTTGTTTTTTTTTCTTTTTAAACAAGAGATACCTACCTTTTATTTGACCGATATTATGACCGGGATCACTAACGAATGATTAAAAAAAATAATCGTCTAAATATTCTCGCTACCCTAACCGTTAGGTTATTTTATTTTAGTTATAAAATAAAAATTGTTACTGTTAAAAAATAACATAGATTTTTTAAATTGTTTACTCCTTTTCATTAATTAAATATGCTGCTTTATGCTTGCGTTACTAAAAAGTAAATGAATAAACATTATCTGCTGAAAATTAATGACTGCATATATTGTTAAATCAGAAATGTGACACAAAAAAGATAAACCTGTCTTTAAGTAACACTGCAGTGGGTAAGAACATAAATTTTGTAATCACTCATATCAGATCAGCAACACGCTCGACGGAGCCGACAACGTTGACACAAGCTTCCATAAAAAGAACTTCTTTTACATTTATGTAAACTTCATTGATTTAAACAAGTAATCGCGATTGTAACCTCTTTTATATGCTCCAAAAAATGCTTCATTGCAAAATGTTAAGGAACGATAATCGTAATTTACCAAAACTTCGGACCAACCCAAATTAATTAAGGCTCTCATTCATTTTTTTCCTCTCAAAAGAAAGAGTCTTTTATTAATTAAGGAAGGGGCATTGACGAATCGGCTACCGTCGCAAGATAGGCAGTTCGATAAACAGACCGAGCTTTCTGAATATAATTTTCGTTTAGGGTACCGTTCTGATTATATTGAGCTTATTCTTAGTTATAGTTTTGTTAAGAAATTATTTTCAAATCTAAATTATTTTTTAGATCTAAAATTCTTTTCTGATTTTTGAACAACTTTTTTGATATTTTGGTCTCATGGCGTTAGTTTGTACTAAGGTTTGTAATTTTATCGCGATGTTCTTGATTAAACTCCTAGGGCAGGCAAAGTTTTACTTAACCTCAGGACGCGTAAAGTCTAGTATAAAAATCTTGGTGGTAGTGTTGAAATCTGCGAATTTTTTTGGACGGTAAAATGCTTGTTCCCTAACCAATTTAGGTATGAGGATTTCATTTTGACCAGATATCCAAAAATCATTCACAAATATCGTGAACTATCAAAATAAATACCCAATACCTTGAAACTTAACTTTAACTCGGACTTGCCAGTTTTTTCCAAAGATATTGTTTTGTTAGATTCCGTGAGATATGCCTCGATATATTGTCTCGGGACCGATAACGGATTCTCGTTCTGATAGTGCCACGTTTTGACAAATGGAAGACCCTTTTTCAGACTTAATGCATTCTGGGGACATGCGCTTAGATTGTTATCAACTTTATGCAGGGCTGTCACGGTAAGTCTTCTATAAATGTTAAAAAAATCGATATACCAACGCCAATTATTCAGGTGTCAACTGCCACTAAAACTAGCGGAGATTGGCATCCTTGAATAGAGAATAGGGACATGACTTTAGTGTTGAAATCGCCTTTTGGATTTATACCTGAGATGTCGCTGTCCGATTTTGGATGACAACCCTACTCGTAAAGTTTTTATGCCCATGACCGCTGACTCCGGGACTCATACCTGCTCAGATTTGATCAGAATTATCATTTGGTAGGTATTGTAACTACACCTTGTATTTTTGCCGATTCGGACTTTCACGAAATTTAGTTTTGTCTGGGTTCGGATCAGTCGTAATTTTTTTCTAGATGAATGTACTGTTTCTTTGTTATTTGCTTGCTCGAACTAATAATGATGGTCAAAAATTTACTTACTTAATATCTTACGAAATATTCTCGTTAGTTTTATTTTATTTTATTATAATTATTTTAATTTTTCGATTAGATTATAAATTTCTCTATACTTACGAAATCCATTTGTATTATTTAAACGTAATGAGATAATTTTTGTCCAGCTGTAAAAATCCACAGATTTTTGAATGCGCAAAATCCTTACGGTAGGACTCCCCACCGATGGCATCACAAAGTTCCTAATATACAGCGATGCAGGGTATGGTTTCTAGTCGCTGCAACTGTCAGACACGTACCTTTCTTGCCTTACTGTAACAGTTTTACCTTCAATTCTTCAATATTATTAAAACTCACTGTATCTTGCGTAATTTATTTGTTCATCTTCACTATTTTATATTATAAATAGTCAGCTCCCAGAAAAACTGTAAATAACAATCTTAGTGGGACTCAATACCCTGTTCAATTATTAACTCTATACCTATTAACTCTTTCTGAGTATAAAGAAGACCACCAATATTGATTGAAACAAAAATAAATATATCATGCAAAAGTCCTTGATTGGATAAAAATATAATAACGTTATAGTCGTGTCGAGTTTGCTATCCTATCAATTTTTCAAAACTTTCTTCCGACACAACTCGACACATCGCGTCATCAATTTTCATTTCCCCAACATAAAAGTTTACACAGGTATGGTGAGCTTATTCAATTAATGAAAAAAGACGGCCAGCGGCTTTGTTGTTTATTAAAAAATGAATTATACATCTGCAGCGATATCATCTACCCAATTATCACAAATCATTCTATTATTTCATAACATAAGGGGGGTAACTCTTGTCGCATTTACATAATTACGAAAATAACAGTTTTAAATTATGAATTTACGAGTACATAGATTTATAGTTGAACTTGGCTGTAGATTTCATCATCTGAAATTGAATTGTTGTGATTTTAGACTTGTAGTTTACTTTTCGTTTCACATTCTCCGACATATTTATTGTGTCAGAACTGTGGTTTGTTAATCATTAGTGACTTAATTTTGATTTGTTAACTTTTGCCTCTGTAATAAGTTTTGTAATAACAGTTATTACTGTGTAACTTGGAAGCTTTGAAATATTTATTTATTCGAATTGCTACCAAAGAATAAGTCGCCTAATCAGTAGTTCTATAGTACCTACCTATATTGCATTAGATCAAAGGTTGTATTAATAAAGTAGCCAAAAAAACATTTCTCTAAAATTATTAAGTTCACAGATTTTCAAATTTTCAAAATATCTTACAAATGACTCCACTTGACTTCTAATTTATTAATTAAAGTGCAATTTCATTTAATGAATATGAAATTATATTTTGCAGTTTTTAATATTTTACTGTTCATATTTTCTGTTTCGAAACTTTTATTCATTTCAATCAACATTGCTGTGGATATAATTTTCAACCCTGCAACTAGTTCACAGTACCTACTTACTTAATTAATAATTCTATATTTTTATATTATATTTCTTACCTGTGTAAACTTTATTAATGAGACCTAACTTATTGTGCTCCATTTGAATGCTAAAAAAGGACTATTTTCTAATAGCACCGTTTTTATCATACAATAAAAACTGCCCAGCATGCCCGTTTAATCGCGATATGTTAGCGCTTACATAAAAACATTCTACCCTCATAGATCTTGCTGATACGACGCCAATTATTCTTGACCCCCTCAACCCTTCAATAAATTCAAAATAGCTTTCAAATATTATTATTATGGTTTGAATATTGAGCTCTATATTAATTGGTCGACAGTTTATACCACAGTATTTGTTGCTAGATTAGTTTTGTGTGGAATGAACGGTATTGTACTGTGTTGTTTCAATTTAACGAAATGAATTTATTACCGGTTTCGAACAGCAAACGAGCGTATTGAGCCATTATATTAATATAAAAATACTTTTTATGTATTTACTGTAACTGTTAGCTATCGACCAAGGTTTCATGCAACTTCTTGGCCCCAAGTCGGTCTAATACCAAAATTACTACTTCACTATTCAATAAAACCCTCATCAGTGTATGAAGATGTTTGGATGTTTAGATTTTAAAATTTTTTTACTCAATAACGTTCTGAAAATTGAAAAGATCTCGTTGAAATTTGGTACAGGGATATAATATAATCCGAAATAACACATACACTTTTATCTCAGGTTAGCGTGTACATAATTTCACGCAGGCGAAGCAACGGGCAACAGCTACTTATAATGGTATGAAGGTCCACACACATATCCAAATAATATATATTATGTGGTTTATATAATATTGCAGAACAAATATGGCAATAATTACTACTCCTCAGCTTAGAATTCGAATAACATTCGTATCAACACGAGTCAAATTTCGAATTAATTCAATAATTTGACTCGAACTTGAAATAGACGCTATTCAAATTCTCTAATTAATAATAATCCGACTACCTACATATTTCATTTAGTTCATTAGTGATGCTTTTGCTATAGCAGAGTGGAATCGTGTTACTGATGTACGTGTTCATAATTTAATATCGCTAAGTGTGAGTTAGGTTTCACATTAAAATACGTAGGTGTCTGATGAAAGTTAGAGCTCTAAAAGGAAATTGAATTAGGGCTGTGTCATTATAAAATATTTTTATTATATTAAGAATAACTTTGCAGATATTATCACATCATTGTTATATTAGATTATTAACTAAAGGTCAATTTTAGGTATTATAATACGGTTTTATGTTGAAACCCCGGAAATTGAAGGGAGCGGATAGAGGGGGCATCGCATTCTTTTTCTGCGGTTATTTAATTTCCATTTACTGTGTCCATAGTGATTGAGTCAAATATTAATTAATTTTCTTGAAAATAGTTTTTTTCCTTTTCATTATAATAGGTATATACCTACATAGCGGTACAGGAATGGCGGAATTAAGTAATTATAATCATACGGTATTTTACCATAATTTCTTAATTACACTAAATTCGCGGTATTCGTTTTTATGACTATTGAAATTAGAAAATAAACCAATCATCGATTAGATAATATCTCCTTTTAAACATTTAACAGATAAACCTAAAACCACAAACATACATCCCAACCAATTTTATGCCGGACTTTATACCGAAGTAGTATTAACAGCCAATCTTTCGCTCGTAAAACATAATAGGCAATTCTAGTAACGTCCAACGCAGTCGGCCCACTAGTATTGTATCGAAAAATAAATCAGCGCAGTAGTTTCTTAGCAAAAAAATAACACTGAGAGGCGAAAGTAACTTAATAGAAATAGGTACGTGAGCTTTTTCACCTATTTTATTGAGTGGAGAAATAAGTATGAAATTCGTTTTGGTCGTAAGTTTCTGTAACTAGAAATTGTAAAATAATGTAATCTTGTAATATATCTTATATTTCTTATATCTTATATTGTAAAATAACGTAATCTTATATTAATGTAAAATATATTATATACCTAATTATTTGTTTAATTAATATCTAATTAACTAATTAATATAAAATTGTAAATTAGCTGTGTCTGTACATTGGAGATATTGGTTATGTTATATGGCCGATTCTGAACACAATTTTTTTTGGATTGTCTTTCGTTTGTATGTTTGTTCGCGATGGTTTTACGTCCACTGTTTACTGAACGGATTTTGTTACGGTTTTTTTTATTAGAAAGGTATTGGTCAGACTTAAAAGCTGCCGTACAGATACAGGCACGTTACTTGGCCAGGTTTAGGGTAAGTTCGCGCATCGAGCACTTTGAGCCAATCAAATGATTCAAAGTACGAACGAACGGAACGTTGATTCGCTACAAGACGACTCTCGGAGACATTTGATTGGTCCATCAAGTGACGTCAAGTGACGGACCAATCATATGTCCGCGACAGCGCAACAGCGTCTCCCGCGACCCAAAAATCGACCTTTGCACATATATGACGCGTCGGGCCAATTTACGTGCCGGTATGTGTACGTTGGATTGAAATTGGTTGAGTAGAACCGGAGATATGACCAAAGCTACGAAAAAATGAGGCCGTCAAGCTGAGAGCCACCATCGTGAGATTTTATCTTTAGCTGACCATCAGACGAGGTGAATTCATTTAAGACCAATAAAAAAAAGTTTGCTTCACCATTGCAGTGTACTCGAAGTCTTTAAACAAAAAGGGGATACTCGTGCAGGGAAATGCACGGTTTTTTACCCCCATATCAGTTGCGTGACGGAAATGCACGTTGGAAATAATACATAAGCACGCCTCCCATTTTTGTCCGTAAACACCTTTCGACCCTAATACAAACGCCTGGTAATTAAAATGGTACCATATATTGAATTCAATTATTATTTCAAATTCGTTTACTAGGGGCGTGGCTCGCTTTTCAATTTTTAACCGACTTGAAAAAAGATCAATTCTTCGTTTAGTCGAACAATTTTTTTTTATTGTTTAGCAACTTTTCCAAACAAGTTTATTGGTTTGAATTATTATTTTTATCACCTTGCCTTGCTCTGATTGTCTTACTGTTTTGATGATAACCGATTGTGATCAAACATAGCGTAAGATTTGAAATCTGACCAAGGCCTTTCAAACAAAAAAACGCATCAAAATCCGTTCCGTTCAGTAATTTTACGTCCACAAAAACAAAATATTTTTGTTTTGAATCGTTCAAAATCGAACAGCTACTTTAAAATTTTATAATAGGAATATAGATTCAAATTTTAAATTTAAAAATTGCATGGATTATTTTGCCTGTTCTACTCTTGAGACAACATTATCAAACAAGATAGCGATGCGATGTGAATAATTTGAGTAAACATACTTTGTCTAAAGCACGCACTCATTTATTTTGGTGATGATAATTGGCATAGTGTATAATTTGTAGTAGGCATACACTTAATTCACTAACTAAAATCAATATTAGCATTGAATTGTTTGTTTAGATTTGATGTCTAAACATTGTTTTATAGAATACAGTAACAGTCAATTATAATTATAATGTTTTCCTTCAGTTAAGTAGATCGGAAAAAGAAAACAATACGGGTAGGACTAAAATTACTTAAAGCAGGGGTTTCGAAAGTGTATCGTTCAGGGTTCTACCTCATAACCATAGATTGCAAATCCGATGGTTTAGCTACCAGACTGACATACTTTTTTTAACGACTTACATCAGATTTTTTTCCAGGTCCTCTTTTCCTTCACACAATTTAATTATAAAATGTACAAACTTTCATAAAACATGTATCACATCAAATTAGAGACATTTTCCACAGCGTACGCTACTATTACTATTACATTACAGTACTATTATTATTTATGAAAAGAAAAGATTTGAATGTATTCTATTTACAGTCACACTGGCTTCTAAGTAAGTACACGTTTGAAATTCAAAAACGAACACAAAACCGTTGAATAAAATGAAAGAAAAACCTAGTTCACTACTGAATAGATTTAGTACCTACATACACGTTCGTAATTCAAAACTACGTTTGTGTATTTCAAAGGCCACTGCTATAATGTTTTATTTCTATCTTTTTAATATTCAAATGCATTAGAAAATTGCAGCCAACAGTTTTACTGAAATTAACTTTCAGTTTATTTTGAAAGAATTTCATTTTTATCTATGGAAGTATTATTATGAAAATATCTGTTTGTAATTCTAATATAACAGCTTTGTAATCTTAATATATATAAATCTCGTGTCACAATGTTTGTCCTCAATGGACTCCTAAACCACTTAACCGATTATAATAAAATTCGCACACCATGTGCAGTTCGATCCAACTTGAGAGATAGGATAGTTTTTGAAACGGATTTCGACATCCACGCGGGCGGAGCCGCGGGCAACAGCTAGTAAATATATATATAAATAGCATTTTTAAGCTTTTGTGTATCTATCAGTATTTTATCCGTTTGGCTTGACTAATCTCTGAAACGGATGCGTTTTTGACTAGATCTCCGACTCTACTCAATCGATTGTGATCATACATGATAAGATTTTAAGTCTGAATAAGACCTTTCCAAAAAACCTACATCTGAAACCATTTCTAGTACCTATTATTTACTATTGATTTAAAATATTCCATTCTATGATTACCGTGAGTTTCACCGTCAAATAAATTATAACTCACGACTCGCGACGGCTAGAGAAATTTTTATTTGCAAGTTGAAAGCCATAAATCACCAGAAAAAGTGAAACTAACTCTTTACAACTTAACTGATGATAACCAAACTATCTGATTTCGATAACTGACGAAGTGAACGTGACTCTATAAAACCAATGGAGGGAACGCGTTGAAGAAAACAACCTTTCTTTGTTTGTCGCACGATTAAAACCTGGAATGCACTTTCTGCACACGTGTTTCCTTAACACATCACCACAACACGGGTTCATTAAGCGCGGCGTGAAAAGGCACTGTCTAGGCCGTCAAGGTAGGAACCGCCGTTTTTGCTCTCTTTGCTCATTGCAACCTAAAATTCACTTACACATGGTTATCCGCGTCATTTTTGTGACACAGCCTTTTATATTCAACGCGTTTCATCTTTGAGTTTTATAGGTCTAATGGAAGCGAATATTTTGCCAAAAACACAATTTTTTTTGCTTATAAAACAAATTAACTGTTCCTCTTCATGTGTTCTGGATATTTTCCAAGATCGTTCGCGGGTTTACTTATTACCATTATTGGTACACTCTCTTTGATTGATATTTTATGAATAGTTTTTCTTTCTATATACTGTATCTTTTGTGTTTTTACTTAACGTATCTTTATGTACTAGTTTATTACAGTATGTATGTTCGTACAGTGTATAGAAATAGCTCGGATACAGACGCTTGTTTGCTACCTTTTTTTCGTGTGAAAATCCCCACGGATATCGTGGGGGCGGTTATGTGGGACATGAATTGACTAAAACCGCAAGGAGAGGAGAGGAAATCTGCTCCCTAGGAATAAAAATTCCTGACTATAAAATCTATCCCTATACGAATTTTATCCCAATCCGTTAAGTCGTTAAAGCGTGATTGAATCACAAACATTCAAACATATTTACAAACTTTCACATTTATAATAAACTTACTCACATTTATACAAAATTCCTTCTGCTTATAATATATTTTATACAATCTTTATCAAATTGAGTTTATAAAAATGTTTTAAACATACCTATTAATTCGATTTACAAATTAAATTATAAGTAATAAAAATTCATAACCAAAAACCGAAGCTACCAAAAATAAACTTGTAGCAGGTGCGACTAAGCCCTTATTCAAATTAAAAATTATACTTGCGTTTTGAATTTTAATTCACCGAAATATTGCGTATTGGCACGAAAGGTCTAACAACTTGAAAATAACCTTTTTGTTATGTCTTCATCTGGTATATAAAAACTGAGTAATAATTTCTTAAGGGTATATCGTATACTTGTAGTATTTGGTATAAAAAAAATTCTATCATTAAAAAAAAAAAACAAAAAAGTTGTTTATATACGCCGAGGATTATTGCAATAGGACTGCGTAGATAGGTTCAAAGCTAGTTTCATAAATTTTATAAAAAAAATATAGATAGGTATACCAATAATAGACAAAAAAAAGAAAATTACTATCATAAAAAAATCTTACATGGATTATTGCAATAAGACTGGGCAGATACATAAAGAAAAAAAAACATAATTATGTTTATTCTAAATTTGAAATTATTTTTTACAGAAGATCGACGCCTACAACCACAGCGGGCCATCACTACAAACGTCTGCAGTGATCGCGCTTTGCTCCATCGTACTGATTGTCGGGATTCTCGTCGGTGCTATACTTGTTTGGAAGTAAGTAGATAATTATTTGACACTAATATAATCGAGGAGAGAAGGGATAAGTGAAATATAGTAAGACCCCAGCGTTTGTAGATCCAAGACGGCGCACGCGGCGTGCGGTTTTAGTCGGTTCAAGTTCATAACCATATGGAAATCTCACGAAAAAAGGTATTAAAAATCAGATACGCAATTGCTCTTAAATAATTTTATTTATTCCATAAAAATGGTGGTTTTCTGAATGTAAGTAAAACAAATAAAGGCTTACTGCTAAAGAGTGGAATGCCTGCCTGAGTCTGTGTTTCCGGAAAGCTACAACCTGGGAGTCTTCAAGTCTAGAGTGAACAGGTTGCTTCTAGGCAAGCGTGCTCCACCGTCGACCACATAATCGTGGTCAAACGCGAGTCCATAAAAAAAACAAAAATAAATCATTATAACCGAATCGAACCGAATAAGTTTACCATCGTTACTTATTCAACAAAAGGTACTTTCACACCCACTTCCAAAACAACTATAATCCAAAAACAAAAGATATTAAGCTAATCAACCACCAAAATATGAATTCTCCAGCAGACGCTTAACCGAGCGTGTCAACAATGGTTCGTTTGTGACAGTTTAATCGCTATTAAAGCCGTCGTCACATGTGGAGGCAATGGCTCGAGAAAGTTGATTATAGTGTCACCTTCTAGATTAAGGCGCGGTCTTAGTGGCGTGGGGTATCGGTATTGAGCGGGAGCGAGAGCGATTTTATTACAGCGATTTGAAATGCTTCTGATTTACAATGCCTTTTAAAGTTAATGCCATTAATTAAAAAGTGATATCAGTATATTATTAGTATATTAAAATATTTGTGATGCTTCTCAAACACTGTGTAAGGACATTGTTTTAAAATTTGTACAATCATGTTTTTCATAACACGAATTAGTTGTTTTGACGGAAGATATAGAGACAATAATATATTAAAATCTGTGAATAGTATATGAATGAGCCGAAGGTCCAGACCAACTCTTTTTCTTCTTCTAAAATAAATGTGTTATCAAAAACCCGATGTTGGAAATTCGTGGACTATGAGAATCTATTATAGAATGTAAGTAGTTTTCATAATTACTTTCATAAACATAACAAGAAATAAAACTATTTAACAATGAGATATTTTCGTCACGATTTTTATTTATAACAAAGGTTTTTACATAAAAACCAACCATCAATCAAAAATATTTTTCCATCTATATTAAACTAGCTTTCACCCGCGGCTTTGCTCGCGTGGACTTCGGTATCGCCACCGATTAAACGACTCTCCACTCGACTCTCTACTCCACTCTTCACTCCACTTTCCCCTTCCACCTTCCACTTCACCCTTCACTCTCCACTCCAAAAAAAGGATAAAAAGTATCCCATGTCCGTCTCCTGGTTCTAAGCTACCTCCCTGCCAATTTTCAGCCAATACGGTTTAGCCGTTCTTGAGTTATAAATAGTGTAACTAACACGACTTTCTTTTATAATATGGATGTAAAAACTCTTGACGCTTGTGATTTATAGCTCTATTTAAAACCACATTTACAGTATCCTGCCCGCCTTCTCTTGTACTCTGAAGCATGTAACAGTGTAATAATTGGAGGTGTCACAATAAAAATTTCATCGCAGTAGAGTGACTGAGGTCGGATTTAGAAACTGGATGTTGATAAGTAGCTGTTAGAATTATGTTGCGTTAATTATTTTTTTATTTATATACGATAAGGTATTGAAAGAATTAATTAATCGTTACTTAAATACTCTGTAACACTTCGTTTTGTGACGTATTTAAACTTGGTACAGTACAGCGCGTAAATTGGCCAGACGCGTCATATGCGCAACGGTCGATTTTTAGGTCCCCTTTGAGGTATGAGCGGGTCGCGGGAGACGCGGTTGCGCCGTCGTCGCGGACATCTCCGAGAGACGTCTTGTACCGAATCAACGTTCCGTTCGTTCGTACTTTGAATCATTTGATTGGCTCAAAGTGCACGATGCGCGAACTTACGCCAAACCTGGCCAAGTTATGTGTCGGCATCTGTATAGATGTTCTATTTTACGAAGGCGGTTCAGCTGTCATTGTAGTAAAACATAATTTACACTTTACTTTTAAAGGTGAATAACTTGCAATGCAATTATTGTTCTTCTAACTGCTTCATGAATTTCTTTTAACGTGACATGAACCCGCACACACATGTACGCGTATTTACAAGACACAGGTACTACTATTTAATTGTTCACCCGCCTTCGTGAGATAGAATATCTATACTACTCTGGTAGCGAGTGTGACTGCTGTGTATATTGGGTCCCAGTTTTGATTTCCAGGTTAAGTAAAGTGTTTTGGCTTTATCTGCATCTAAGTCAGCCTGGTCCGAGTTAGTCAGACGGTTCTTAGTGATAGAATCGAGCCTTATGGTATAGGGACTGAAGAATTGATATTAAAACTATTAATTGTAGTTGAATGCCTTTATTTTCGACTCTCAGCAAACAGCTAAATAGTTACGTAAGAAAAATCTCTGAAAAAATTCTTTGAAAACTGTCTCGTATCGACATCATAAAAATCTTTAACCAGAAGTTATTTCAACGTTGAATCGTACTAAATTATTCACCCTCCTTGGCAGATTATTTTTTAAATAGTAAATATTTATAGTTATAATTTATTCAAATGTAAATATTGACATACTGACCTATTTTCACGGTCCCTTTCAAGTCTTTTTAAGTCTGTCTGCTCAGAATTCGATTATTTAAAATTATACACTATGAAATTATTCTGCATGATCGTTTTTAAAGTTAAATAAACTATTTCATTATATGCAATTTGAGAAATAAATAAAATTTGTTATAAGTAATTTATAATAATATTGTGTGTACCTAGATATAAAAATGTATTTGAAATAAGTACAATTTGGTTAGTTTATCCTCGACTTTTCAGAAGATTCTCTATCCTATACTTATTGAAACTATAATTATGTTTTCAAATGTTGTGATAAATTTGACTACCTGAACGAAATTATTTGAAACTTTCTCAAACTGTTACAGTTCAAAAGATTTATATTAAATTTAAATAAAAAAATTCTCGATTAAAATATAATCCCGAAAAATGGTCACGGGTAAATCCACGGAGCGTTCACATAAAAAAAATTACCCTACTTTCTTCGGCAGTCGGGTAAAAACTGGCACATTCTCATCAAAAATACGAAAAACAGTTTACCTCACTTTTAAACTGCGAAGCTTCGGGATAAAGATTTCAAATACAATGCCCAATAATAACCGCCCTAGTTTCGCTAGCTCCTTAATTGTCTGGCATCTATCTCTTTCACTTGTCATATGACAGACAAGGACAGCATATTTACGCCCACGTTCACTCGACACGCAAACTTGAAGTCCGGGCAAAATCTATCAAATAATGACTCAACAGGGAAGCGACCTCAGAATAGACTGACTACAGTTTCCGTGTCGACTGTTAGAGACTGGCTCTAGTGTGTAGCTAAGCATGCTAAACTATTGTAATATTTTTTTTATCAAATTACAGATTTATTTTACAGAGAACCACGATCCACGACCCACACACACACACACACACACGCACAAGGGTAAAATTTTATTGTCGGACGCAAATATCAAAATCTGTACTCTTATAATCTCTAGCATATACATCACAAGGTATAAATATTTTAAAAATATATCCTAAACAATAAATATACCTATAAATAAATGAAATTCTACTATTATTATTTATGTGCATTATAAATGTAAAAAGTTTATGAACATATTTTACTGAGTCACGCTCAACAACTGAACGGAACTGACTGAAATTTGATAAAAGAATAGATTATAGCCTGGAAATACATATTGATTTTTATCCCTGGAATAGGATAGAATAAATTCGCCACTGATAAGAAAGCAGAATGAAGCGATCCCACCAAGAAACTAACATTATATTTCTGTAAAATTCAATATTATAACTACATATAAAACTTAATTTTTTTTTTTTTTTTTTTTTTATTGGTAATAGGCTCGCGTTTGACCACGATCTCACCTGTTGGTAAATGATGATGTGGTCGACGGTGGAGCACGCTTGCCTAGAAGAAACCTATTCACTCTAGACTTGAAGACTCCCAGGTTGTAGCTTTCCGGAAATACAGACTCAGGCAGGGCATTCCACTCTTTAGCAGTACGCACGATGAACGTACTGCCAAAACGTTTTGTGCGTATGAGTGGGATATCCACCATGTACCGGTGGCGCGTTGCCGTACGTCTGGTCGTTCGGTGATGAAAAGGGCTTGGAGGAATTAGGTTTTGCAATTCCAGCGCACATTCCCCGAAGTGCAACCGATAAAAGACAGAAAGGCTAGCAATTCTACGCCGATGTTCCAAGCTTTGAAGCTTAGTCTCCACCAGCGCATCGCAGTTGATGAGCCTCTTGGCCCTTCTCTCAATTGACTCAAGTGCCTCGAGTTGGTATTTTGCTGAGCCGTCACAGAGGTGCGAGCAATACTCCATACACGATCGAACTTGCGCTTTGTAAAGGTTGAGCAGCTGTTCCGGTGTGAAATATTGCCGCACCTTTGAAATAATACCCAGCTTTTTGGCAGCTACTTGAGCCTTTGCCTCAATGTATGGACCAAAGTTGAGGGTAGGAGTGAGAGTCACGCCAAGAAGCTCAAGGTGGTCGGTTATCGGCACTGGTACACCTCGGAAAGTAGGGTTTGGCTGGAATTGGCTCCGCTTAGCGGAGAATAGACACGCCTGGGTCTTATTCGCGTTGAAGTTGACCAAGTTAGCGTCTCCCCAATCGGAGACAGCCTTCAAGGACAAGTCCGAACGCTCAACCATAGCCTCTCGAAGAGACCGGGTTTGTGCCATGCTGGCCTGCGGGCCGGACTCGTACCTCTCAACCACTGTGCTGTCGTCTGCGTACCCAAAAATACCGGGCTTGAGCAGATCGTTAATGTGCAGCAGGAAAAGTGTGGCAGAGAGAACCGACCCCTGAGGGACCCCTGCGTTTATTGGCAGTTGATCCGATGAGCAGCCGTCAATGACCACTCGGATTGACCGGTTTTTCAGAAAGTCGGTAATCCAGGCACACAAGCCAGCAGGCAGGCCGTACTAACTTTTCATTATTCTTTGTGCAAAATCAGAACCTAATATCGCCCTAACAAATATCATAAATCCTACCTAATTATTTCTTTCTCTCACAACAATAAGATAATTTTCTTCCACACAAAGTACGTATGTACGCCACAGAACAAATTCCCCTAACATCACCACTTAAATCATTGAGACATAACGAAATAATCATGTACCGGAACACATCAACGCTACACGCACATTGACTGACGCAAATAAGGGGGTGGGCACACCAAGCGAATCTGTAATCAAGTCGCCGCCTTCCGCAGTTAGCCGAGTGGAACTTTTGACTAGCGGAGGCGGTACGAGGATAACATAACTACGAAATTTTTGGGGTAATATCTCCAATAATGTGTATTAAAAAAAGGTATTTATGTATTTTTTTCGCATCTTAGAACCCATAGTACAAGCTAGTTGAGCTAAGCTTAGTTTGGTTCTAGAGAGCGCTATGTAGAATGTCTTAGAGTATTTTATTTACTCTTATTTATATCTACGAAAAAATCCTACAATATACTTTACTAGCGATAACACTACACAGCGATCTCTAGACCCAAAGTAAGCATAGTTTAACTAGTATGTGTTATAGGTTCTAGTATGCGGATAAACATACTTACTTATATACTTTTTTTGTAAATAGATACATATACATAAAAACACCCAGACCAATGCAAATAGACATATTCATGCCTAAAAATATTTGCACTCAGCTGGAATCGATCCCGTGCCTCCTGTCGTAGTAAAAGCTTACTGTCGTAGTTATATAGCTATAGATATCTATCGCTTCTTTGTATCCCACAAGCCTTCACTACATTATACAACATACTCATAAATCATTTCGCATGTCAATATATCGTGAATCAGTATAAATCTTGATAACATATAATATGAGATAATAATGCTCATATAACTTAACACAAATTGTATTGTCTACTTGATTTATTGGTAATTATGATTTTATGTTTATCAGTTATGTAGTTAAAATTGTCAATTGTTTCGTAAATCGAACCGTCTGTTTGTGATAATAAAATAACCGTTTTTTATTTAGTGATGATACACGTTACATAATTATACCAAAACAATTTTTTTTCGCATTTTTGCTTATCTGTCGGCTAATCTCTGAAATGGATGGACCTATTTTAACGAGACTTTTACTGGCAGATAACTGTTATAAGTAGTAACTTAGGCTACTTTAGTTTTGGAGTAACAAGCGAGCTGATTAAAATTTCTTGTGTTAAGAACAATGATTGAACATACAACAACAATGAAACAAAAACAATACAACAATTAAACAAAACAATGCAAAACAATTTACTCAAAACAATGGCTCGAACAAATGAATAATTTTTTTGGCGCACGTCACACTAGTCCGTGACTAATTATGCCAAAATTACACGTCGTTTTTCCCGCGTGAATGCTATTGGTGAATTCCAAATTGGTTGGCCAATAAGAAGCGAGGGCGGGCCGACGCTTGCGCACGTTCTAGACACAGTTTTATAAGCATATGAATATTCAAGCTGATTTGTAATTGAAATAGGCATCGCGATTGAGACATCAGTTCTGTTGTTGTTATGTGTTTCTGCGCGATGGGAAAAGTTGAATTATTATTTGGAGAATGTAGAGACTGGCGTGAATTTTAAATAGTGTAGTCGTTTTAATAGGAATTCTATAAGGTAGTAAGGAAATTAGTCAAAATAAAAAGTTAGTTGATTTACTATATCTTAAATCAAAGATCAGCTTGTAGAATTTCAAGTCCAACATAAATTAAGGAATATAACCCAAACCTGCTTGTTAATGATAAACCTAAACTTGACGGGACTGGGTGATAATTTTGCTGTGCCAACGACAATGATCAAAGAACATAAGAATAATGCAGAGAATTTTGAAATTATGAAAAAGGAAGACAAATAAAATCTTAAAAACTAAAATTGCAGGTCGCCAACACGTATATGCCAGCACTAGGTATCTTATTCTCTTTTGTATTATAGGTACCTTCTTTTCTAACGCTACTGTTCTCGGGTACTGTCTTGCCGACACAGCTGGAGTGTCCAAAGGGTTACTCGGTTTTTACGCATACGCCTCACTTCCCATATTTAGTCGTGAAACGGTTAGGAATTAGCCATTCCTGGATCCTTTACTGAAAGTTTAACTACCTATTGATATTTTACTATGTACGGAAAATAACATACCAGACAAATATATCAATAAATAAATATCAATCTTGTACCAGATGGCAACGAACTTCACACATCACAATCACATGCAAACAGTGTAGACTTACGTTATAAAAAGCAGCACACATTCACACCTTCCTAATTCCTTTTCAATTCTTTCAAAGCATCACCCCTTGTGTATAAAACCACAAAAACAGCCAGTATACCAGTCAGCATTTTTGTTACCGAGCGTAGCTTGCCTTAACAACTTTCAACGGCCTTTTCAAATAGAATTCTGAACTTCACAAACTTGTTAGAACCTCTCTACCCTAGGGGTGGGAACAAAGCACTATTTACAGGCCTTTGTTTTAGGCCACCACTTCTTACAAGTGGCAACCCTAAGCTAAGTACCGTCTAGTGCCTGCAAAGTATTTTATATTTAAAGAAAGAGCTCGTGTTTTTTTTTAAATATATGTTTATAATATAAACTGTTTGTAGACTCATTGGAAGGTAATATACTTACTGGATATTTATACTACAAAGGTAACAAATGCGTACCACCTGGAGCCTATTTCAGTAACGCCACGTTTCAAATGGGAACCTCAATGGAGGTTGACAGAGACAACATCTTTCCACTTGCTGCAATCCTGGCTACACTTTTCATTTCTCCTACTTTCATAATAGTTCAAATTCACGCTGGTTGCGACAAAACAATCTTCTAATAAAAAGAAAAATATAATCATTAATCACAATAATCACACATATTACCATCTACGATTGCAATCCCATGATCCAAGTCCCCTATGCAATCGTTGTTTCACGCATGTTTCACGCTAACCCAGTTCCAATCACTGACTATCACGATCAAAACCTTGTATAGCTTATATCTTTATTAAGCCTATTGTCTCACTCATTATGGAAAATTGTACGCCGATTTCTAAGTGCAGCTTATTATCGGATATCTGCATACAATCATGTATTAGCATAATATCTCAATTCGTTTTTGTTTGTCGGTTCGAGTAGGGTCGAGTACATTTCACGCTTGGTGACACACGGTTGAAAAAGTTAGTGAACTGAGTTTTTTTGAGGTTATTGTTGGTAGTTGGTCTGATAATAGCTAATATTAGATATTTGTACCTTGCTGTAATGGCTATTGATAATGGTGAGGTGGTAGACCGTATGATTGCTACGTTAGTGTTGTGAGTTCGATTCCCGGTCAGAAAATAAACTTATGTGTAATTATTCTATTTGGTCTGTGAACTGTATGGGTTTGGACTTTATTTATTTATTTAAGCTTCATGCACATAGTACATTGGTGACCTTGAGCATTCTCTACCAGTCAACCATCGCGAGTTTATCCGGGATGAATATGAAGAAAAATCTTAAAACTGGGTAGGTAACGGGTTCGATATCGTATCAATATGACAGCTTTTAGTGTTTCATATTTTATCTCAACAGGAAAAATTATTGATAAAAAACCGGACATGAATGCGTGGTTTCTAATTAATAATTGAGACATTAATAACTAAATTCCGTGACGACTAAAAATAGCAAATACCGTAGCTATAACGAAGCAAATTCTCAACGTCCCAAAACAGGTATTCATAGAAACCAAACCAGCAAACAATACAAAAAGACTACAGAAAAAAAGTAACGGTAGCAAATAAAACGGATGTGAAACCCGTCTTTGATAAATTTTATTAAAAAATAAATACAAAAAAGAACCACGAACATGTTAATTAATTTGTTGACCGTGCTGCTCACGTCTGTATCTTCACAATGACACGCTAAATTCGAAACATTCGGTTTGGATGCCATCGCCATTGTCATTGTACTCGACAAAACCTTTTGATTTTAAAAGTAAATATCATGTTTTGTTTACAACTTATTTTTTGAAGTAATTAACAACCTTGCGATACAGGTTTTCTGTGAAGAACAAGATGTATAATGACTTAGCGGTAGAGCATTCGCATAGTAAGTCAAAAGTAATAAGTTCGATTACCGCTATGTGCAAATATTTGTAATTTTTTACGAGACTCATCCATCCCACAAGTTCCCTACTATAACTCCTGTACACTAGGATCAACAGCAGTGACCTGATGTGTTCAAACGTCAAGTAATATAATTCAGGAGGTCAGAGAAAAACCTAAACTATCATGTAACAAAATAAAACAGAGTTGGAAATTGAATGCACTTTTCTTTCTAGCAAAGCAGGAGACAATAAAATTACAGCAAAATGGGCAAACACCTTATGAAACTGGAACACAAAAACATTAGATACAGTCTACAAATATTTATATAAGTTTTCCCGTAAAATAAAGAGGCCATTTAAATCGCATAGATCAAAAGAAGTATTCACAACAAAAACAATCAAATTACAAATGATTCCATTAATTTTATTCATAAATAATAACGTATTTAAAATAAAAAACACAAGCAAAAAACACAACACAAAACTTCTTTATGAAAATATCAAAAGCAATTTAGGTATTTTCTTTTGGAAGTCCACCAGTCGCAGTCGGCGAAACTTCGATTTACCAATTTCCCGTCGGAAACTTTCCCGTCTTGATAAAACTATGTCGTGTAATAGTGTTGCAGAAAATCGAAGAGACAATATTTTAGTTTGTCACGTATTTTGAAGTATGGAGTTTTGAGACGTTTATAATGCGCCAGGGTACTTTAAGGTGCGCTCTTTGAAGTTGCTTTGTTAGAAGTTTAGCTTTTGTACGAATATTTTTGATACAAACCGGAGAGACATGAAGTGTTAATGATTATTACAAGAGTTGTCACTTGCGGTCTTATAATTGTAGAGAAAGAAAGGGAAAGGAAGAGTGAGAGAGAGAAAGACAGAAAGAAAAAATGAAAGAAATGTGGACAGAAAAGACATAGTATTAGGTAGGTCATCTTGTTAATTTTCCAAAAAAAAAATACATTTAATACTTTCTGACTATAAAAACAGATGAAAAATTGGTTTTTTTTTTATTTATATTATCTACAACTTCTATCCAAGTGGCACATATCCCGTTGCCGCGATTCACAGAATCCTATTTTCGATATAAAAAGCCTAAAACCTAACCTAAACGGTCCATCAGCCCATAATAAAATTGATCTCTTTTGATTTTTTTTTAATTTTGGAAAAGGAGCTAGGTATATGCGCACAAAGAAATCTACACGGGTGAAGTAGCAGGCTCAGCTAGTCAACAAAATAACTAAGTTTTCAGTGCCAATAGCAATCAAATAGCTGTTAAATAAATCAAGAGTAAACACACTGAATTTCAATTAAACCTTTCACTCACAAATCCTAATTGGATCAAAAGTTTCAAGTCATAATATAAACAAGGTCTTAGGTTTCGGTCCGGGTCGTGAAAGGTCCTTTAATCAATTTTCAGGGCGGCACGACAGCAGTTGTGACTGTAAATTAAATTATGATTTATAGCCATATTAGATAATTTACTTAGTTAGTAAGATGTTTTAAATATTCAAGACTAGACTAGATTCGTGAGTTCGTCCGCGTGGATTCAGAATTGTAAGGTTTTAATTCGTTTGCGCGGTACACTAACTCTAAAATTTAAGTAGTTTATGTTACACGTTATATTACCTATTTGTTATCGAAAGTCCCGTTAAAGTCGGCTCAGTCATTCCAAAGATTACCTAATTTATCTGTTAGAAAAAATAATCTCTGGAATAGTTAGGCTGATTTGTCTGTTTATTTGTCTTTCTGTCTGACGGAAAGACAAATAGGTTACATTGGTCGTAGTCACGGCTCAGCGGTTCATATTCATGCATACAAATATTTGTACTGATCGGGAATCAAACCTGTGACCTCCGATTTACCAGTCCAACATTCCACTGCCAGGCCACAGTTCCAGTCTACAATATATTTAACATACTGCTACTTATACTCGTTTACTACTTGTCAACACAATACAAGTACATAATAAATATCGAACTGATACTAGTAACTTGATCTAATTTTGTTTAAGCCCGTACTCAGTTCAACGCCTTCACAACTTGAGAATTTTAACACATCCTTGAAATCGATTACGTATAGTAATATGATAGCGATTATTGATATTCGATAGGGATATGCCTTGTCATAATTTGGAACACTTTTAAAACGTTATTTAAAACGAAGTTTAGTAACAAAATTACTATCGATGCTGATAATTTCTGTGGCATATATTACGCCTATAAATGCTTAAAGGAATAATTGAGTTGGCACACCGAATTTGAGCGGACCCAGTTGACTAAAGAGCCGTATGTCCATAATTATTTCGCTTATTATGATCCTGTCGTATCACATAAGAGCATGTAAGTCTATTGCCTCAGATGGCCATGCTCCTCGCAATGCGAATGGGCAGACTTGACCAAGACTTGAAGTTTCATTAGATAGATCGTCGTAAAATCTTTTTAGTCTTACTAAATTGTAAACTTCCAGTTGCTCCTATAAAGCTAAATCCAGAAAAAAAATTGAAAAGTGCACCCTGGGTTCCAAAGTACAAGGTTTTGATGCAACCGGGAATAATGTTGACATTAATGACAATCAAAATTACATCAATACCGATCACTTGCCATCGCCAATCATCATCTCCATACTTAATACGTTTATACCTCAGAACCACTCAAAAGCGCCACCTATATGTGTTCAGTGAACTGTTATCAACGGATGCTGCACTAATTGGACCTCCATCAAAGTTTATGGATGTTATGGTGTCGAGAGATAAGATTGCCGACATTTAATACCGGTTGCGATCATGCCAAAACGGAAACTTTTTTGAACGTGTAATTTTTTTTGCTTGTTAGGATCCGGTTTAGTTTGAAAAGTTTGGAGAGTTCAAATGATGTTTCATCATTGTCAGTAATCTTTGAATGGTATTATTTTTTGCCCGTGGTTTTAGTCGTGTGATTGTTCGTCACTTACTACGATCAATTGCGGCAATTTGATTGTAGTAAGTATTAGGTTTTTTTTGCGATCAATGGTTTTTTACACTTTATCCCTTTACATACTGGGTACTAAACCCTGCGGCTTTCGTGTGAGTGTTTTCCCAATTCAGTTGTGTTCAAATTTCAGTCTGACAGACTGCCATTTGACCTCCACAACCCACTGACGATGTTAAAGTTTTGAGTTATGCTACTAGAGAAAAAAATAATCTCTACAAAAACCATTTTATCTGACTTAGAAGTCGAACCAACAACAAACGACTCTTACCTAGCAACGCTGCATCATGAGGTAACCCTAAACCAATTATAACCTGTAAAAAAATTTACCTGTATCCAAAAAAATCTTATTAAAATCCTTGTCAAGCCTATAGCGTTAGCATCACGCGTCAGGCGACACTCCTCACACCTGTCCCGCTGGTCAGATGTCAGCATTAGTCCCGACACATGTCCGTCAACCTCATAACACGTCAAGAAACGTTAGCACCGTGTCAATAGTCACGGGAAACGTGACACCATGCGGTTATCGACAAAACGATGTCTGTTACGTTATGGTTGACTTAGATTTTATATAGTGTCAATTAAAATTGGGTGTTACAATCACAGGTTATATTAAACCCAGTAATGGAAGCTTCTCGAATACGCGTGTGACAGTGAACATTGTATGCGTCGGTAAGTAATGCGTTGTTTTGAAAATAATCTGTGGAGGCATAAAGGTGGTAAACATATTTTACGTACCTATTCGAATAAATCGTTCGATTGTGGAAGTATTATGCTTTCACTTAAAATACACACACTTTTATGGCACCTATGGAACATTATGATACTACTGTCTCCCGTGAGATTTACTTCATCCCCGTTACACTTACGTAAGCCGTATACATACCCGTAGCTTATTAGTTTTACAATAATGTATAGAAATTGGCCCGATTTGTTGACATACATGATTACTGTTCTGCTCTTCTAGGTAGTACGTAGCGTAATTATATATAGCCTATAATCTTCCTCAATAAACAGGCTACCCAACACAAATTATTTCAATTCGAAAATTTTGGTCTTGAGATTAGCCTGTTCAATCAAATACCTAAATAAACTTCTCAGCTATATAAATATAAATACTTATAGATAAAAAACCATTCTATACATTTTATTTTTATTTTAGCACTGACTCCTTATCAGAAATCAGAACATTTACGTATAATTTTCATTCTAATAAACAAAAATAAATATGATATCACAAACGTCTACGCTGAACCATTTCAGATGGAATAATTATATAGAATCTGAAGTTTTGTACACAAAATAATATTTATTCAGTTCTGCAAAATAAACATGATATGGCCAGGAGCGGAATTTGAATGTGTCCCTATATGTATGTTACGAGAACTATAGAATTAGAACATTGAGCGAAAGTATCGAACATATTTTTCATAAATATTTTTGAATAAAAAGTTAACTCTCTCGAGATATAAAGCCATCTGCCGTTAATATCCTTGTTTGAATACTGACATAACTTAATAGATACCTACGGTTTATATATTTTGACATAATTGTCTATAAACAGGGTACTTATTCATTTAGCTACAATAAATGAAAATACTTTTTAGCGTACCTATACTATAAATTCCAAATTATCCTCACGCTTTTCTTTTGTTGGAGTAGGTCCGCCATTTTCTTATTGATCCGCCATTTTGTTTTGTGTTTCTACAACAAAGTAAAAATTATATTTTAGTTTCAAATGAACTTCACGAAATAAGAGCATACTTAGGTTTTATGCAATATATATGATTGATACATAAATTATATATTATAATATATCGTATTGGTTTGAAATGAACAAAAGAGAGGTGCAACGTTCTGGAATTTACCATCAAAGCAGTGCTGTTCCGACAAGGGAAATACCTAACACGATTAGTCATCCTGTACCTCGAGTTTACGGAAAATAGCTTCGATTTTAAGGAAAATGGGAAATGTTCGTAGAAAATTTCTGACCAGTATTGTTACTAGACTCACTAGGATTCTTCGAAGAGGACGATGGGAATATAGATACAGTAGGTAACGAAATTTGTCGCGAACGTCGAGTAGTATTTATAATAAAATTATTACTAAAGTATGCGATTACTTGGGGAAACTTGGCCCTTCTAGTAGGTAGATTCCACAGTAGTTCGTCGTTTATTACAACTAAAATAAGTGTGTCTTAATTCATTGTGTGATCGAAACTAAATAAAATAAAATTAATGGAAAGAAAACTGTTTTAAAAAGAATCTATAATTGAATTATCATCCAAACAGAACGTGTATGTATGCAAAATTTCAGGTCAATAGAAATTCAGCAAATGGTCGAAAAATGGCTTGCAAATTTTGACGAAAAATTTACACACGAACAGAGCAAGTTAAAAAAAAAGCTTGTGAGCTTGTAAAAAGAAGAACGCATAATAGGTAGTTACATTTGCCCAAAGTACCCATTAAAGGAAAAACTTATCTTCAATAAGGATCTACGCTTTTTTATAATACTGATTATAATTATAGTTGATTTATAAATCTAATATATAAGTTCTTTATGACGATGCAATGTGCATTTATCATTGCATTATCATATTAAATCATTACAAGAGTCATCTCAAACATTTTCTCACAAATATTTACTAAATTAATTGTCTACTTTATTAGTAACGTGCCGAACAAGACCAAAAATAACATTCCTAATCGATTTAAAATCAGATACGAATAATGTAATCGATTCCCATTTATTCGACTAATCTGAGAACGGAATTACATAGTTTATACGACTAGGGTATATTAATTATAATTTGTTTATAGATATCGATGGAATCGCGACACGATATGACGATATGTATTTATAAATTATGAGCAACTGTTGGGTACTTTGAGCTGATTTATCTTAATAACCCTATCGACTAGAGACAGAAATATTCAAATCATATAACTATTGTTTACGTCATATATCATAGTGAAAGCTCATTGAATTTCCAGCTTTATCTTGATGGTAGGAGAGATTATTCTGGATTAATGTGATTAGGAAGCTAAAATAGTTTTATCTTTTAAAAATGAGATAGCAGATAAGGTGTACGACGTGGATTATGTTGGTTGTATTGTAGTCTGAGAGTCTTGCATTGGCCTGTTGGATGAATAAAATGTTAAATATTTTTTCTGTACTTAGCGTTTCTTTTTCAAAAATTTAAGGCTTGTATTGGTCAAGATGCAATTATGTATGTGATTGTTTTGATAACTTAAGGATAAAAATTCCAAATATTATAATCACATCTGTCCAGCTACAAAGGTGTACCCAGGGTACAAATTTGTCAATGGACAGATGTGGCTGGACAAACAGCTGTGAAGGTGTTGAAAGAAATCGTTTGATTCTATTTTAATGTATCGTGATTTGTTTGTGTATCCGGAATTTGGAATAGTACTAATAAGCACTTAAGAAACGTATGACATCATTTAGATCTAAATAGTCACATTACAAATATTACCACTATAACAAGTTTTATAGCAAGTTTTATCTTCACATTGAAAAATTATATGTTTTTAATAGGTAAAAATTCATCGTAAGTCTAGTTTTATGTAATTCCGTCGACACGGAGATGAGAAAAAAGTTCTTCCCTGAAGTTAAAGATGTTATTTAAATAAAATAATAATATAAAGCAATACATAATACTAATATTATTCATGTGAAAGTTTGTGAAGTTATTTACAAGTTTGTTATTCAATCACGCTCTAACAACTGAATGGATCTGGCCGTAATTTGGCACCGAGATAGATAATAGTCTAGAATAACACACTATGCAATTTTTATTCCTGAAATTAGTTCCCATTGGTTGTGGGATTGGTGAAGCTGAGAAGAATAAAATTATAGTGCATAATAAAAATATTGTACCGACACAAAATATTAGCCTTTAAAGACAATTATTCAAGTTTTATGTTATGAAGTAATAACTTGTTAAGAACAGTAAAACACAACAAAAACAGAAATATTTACAACTTTTTTGTTTTCAAGAAGTACTAAGTACTATAAAACTTAACAATGAATTAATTATTTCGATAACCAATTCTCGTTTCCCGTTCTATGTAGAGGCAACATACGCGGGTGGTCGCGGCAGACTTGTCGAGTGTCGGACCTCGCCTCGCTTTGTCGCACCGACAGGTCGCATTTTCTTGCAACTGACGCTATTTTGTTGTCTTACAACAGTTTTACGGTTTTAGTATTTATTGCCTGAATCTCGAATTGTGTAGGTACTAATCTCGAGTGTTGAAACTTCTATCTTCGTAACGGTTTTTGTTTAGTTTCGAATTAACTTGAGAGTGTAAGAATAGAAATTCAAGAGATCGATAAATGTTTGTGTGTGTGTATGTGTGTGATGATCATAGGAGAGACAGGACTTAAGGTTCCAAAGGGCAAGCTTTGTATGGAACTGGGTTTAGGGCTCAGATAAAGTGGGAAGAAATTCCTAGTCCGAGGGTCTCGATTCCTTTCGATCAACCGCGGTAGCCTAGTGGTATGGGTAATGGACTGCTAAGACGAGGTCTCGGGTTCGATTTATAAGTGCTCGGTTAATGGCAATAGGCTCGCCACCTATTGGGACCTAAACATAAAATGGCGAAATGTGGGTGCTAGCACCTCTACCTACCCCTTCGGGGATATATGCGTGAGTTTATGTTATGTTATGAGTTTATGATTCCTTTCAATCACTTCACCAGTTGCTAGCTTCTGTATGTTGACGATATACCTACACCTATATGCGTGTGAATGAGCGAGTATTCTCACCTACAAAACTTATAAAAATCCTCCCTCTATAAATAGTTCCACTTATAAATTTCATCTCCCAAAAAATTATCCAAATCGTGCGCATTCATCATATTCGTACAAGTCTTAATCGTCTTAAAGTAATAATAAAACCATTTCACAATACAAATATTAATAATCATAAAAACTTGTGCAGTTTTTACCGCAACATCTTTATCAAACCTGCACCACACCGCGCTGTAATTATAACAATCGCGCACCCTACTATTAGACCCTTCTAAGGATAATAAAATTATGATGCTTGTGTACCGCTACCTGAATTTGAGGTCCGTAATGAAATGAAAAACTTCTTATAGTTTTATTTTTATTTGATTAATACAGTCTGTTTTCTTTTTATGTCCTTTTTATTGTTGCTTGCGTGGTTTGTTTTTGTTTTTTAATGATTCTTTAGTTCTTTTCGTCTTGTTGAGAGAGATGTTGCTCTTTATAGTGCATGCCTTTAATGGCTACTTTTGCATTATGAATCAGTATTTTTATCGTGGATTGTAGAATTCACATTATACACGTATAACACAACTAAAAAAAAAAGAAGTCGGAAAACTGAATCTTTATTTTTATGGTCGATACGTTCGCATTTGACTACTAATAAACTTCTTCGTTAGTGATGATGTGGTTAAAGTGAAGCACGTTTACCCAGTTTATGAGACCTATTTACTGACTTGAAGTCCTTCAGATCACAACGTGTAAAATTTCTATGAAACACAAGGTGCGTGAGACAATAATTATTAGTCTCTGAACAATCTATAGTATTGTTTTGGGCAATCTTTGGAACTTCTTTTACCTTTTCCAAGGGACATTACTCTTAAAGGACATAAACGTATAAATTACAATAGCTTGAGTAAAAAAATAAACTTATATAAAGCTAAGCAAGAGTGGGTTACTAGTAAATTATATTTTGCACACACCCAAAAGGTTTTTGCTACTGTAGCCGTTGTGTGAAAATAACTTACTGTTTTAAGTCCATCGGGGTCAGTACTATGACCGCTAGGCAAACGATATCTATAGACTTTTAATTATACAAACTATTAATTAAAGCTTAGGTACAGCTAGTTCTAATTTACATTTTAAACAGTTAGTTATATTACAAACCATAATTGCTTCTGAATTAATTTATTTCTTTACTTGGTTGGCAAACAACGTCTAAATATAAATTGCTGTTTCGCAGTTTAGCTTTTAAAGTTTAATATTTGTAACAATTTATTTACGTTTGTAAATTAAAGTTTAAATAAAGCGTGTTTAAGTTGGTTAATATTAATTAATTTGTATCGTCTATCTTTATGCTAAGCTATCATCACTTGATCAAGGGAAAAGGATGAAATTGTCAATAGTTTTGAAATGAAATTACTTTGCTTTCGACTGGTTGTATTCTTCACCTCTATTTCAATATTCCTAATATTAGTTATCCTAATTCTTGTTTTTTCAACCTAATCAAAACTAACACTACCATCGTCAAATAAATGTATCTCTTTACTACAATTATTATGTTATCGTTTGAATAGTTATCCATAGTAATATCTTGTTATGAAGAACGTCAGAATGAATTGAAAACTCAATTTAGTTAAATGGATTTTTATTAGTTAAATCCAGTTTCAACTATTCTTCTCTCCACACTAGATATTTTAAATGAGTAGGTATGTTCAACTAAAACTAATATAATAAAATTTGTCTAAATACGGAACCCGCGTCCATATTGCCAAAGTTCAACGGATCTGTACAAATATTAGAACATCTGCTTTGGGAAATAAAGTTACCATGTCTAATGTGCTTATAATAAGTTCTTTTCTTCATAATTGAATGTTAAAGTTGAACGAACTGGAACTAATTTTGGGGAGGATGTGCCGATTTAATTGAACTCAATACGTTAGCTATTATAAATGTGGTACTTTTATATGCAATTCTACAAAAGAAATGCGATTGGATTCGAATGAATGATGTTTGTTACCCAAACATGCCAAAACTGCTGAGCCTAGAAAGCACATACATTATGGGAATAGGTTTCTATAGGTCGCAGAAATGTGGTTAGAATACACGTGGGTGGAGCTTTCGTTACAGGATATAAATATTTCATAACTTATGTGTAGCTTATCGATAAAGCTCTGCTTTTAGTAAGCACAATGGATTTTTTCGACCGGAGAAATCCCTTTTCCATAATAACATCAACTTTATGTAGCAGTTTTATAAAGTCCAAGCTTAGAAATGAGGTGTTCACTCAACTATGTTACTCAAACTAATAACTGTATAAAGGCTAACGAAATTATTGTAAATAGATCAAAAAAACAGCCCGCTGAGTTTCTTGCCGGAGTCTTCTCAGGTCTGCTCCGCGTTTCGAACCGATGGTCCATTTACTTCCAGTTCTAAATATTTTTGATTGTGACGTTTTGTAAGTGCCACATTAAATGGTCTATACAGAATAAATGATTTTTGACTTTGACTTATAAAAATTGTACGACTCATGAGAGGTCTTTCATCTATTTGTGCTTTTACTGTGAGGTGTTTCCCTCCCTCTGCAGATGGCAATGCATGAGCTGCACCTGTAGTGTTTATAGGTCGCGTCCGATCACGCAATAGCTGTCATCAATATTATAAACAATTCCAATTAAGTACAGTTTTATCATCGACAAAATCAAGTTATTAATAACATCAAGTTATGTCCGGATTCAATTCTATACTCACATATTATTCACCATAAACAAGATTATCTATAATGATAATAATAATATGTGACCACGCCTTGGGTTTTATTGTGAATCCTATCACAAGATCTCTATTAATAAAAGTCTGAAGTACAATAACTTGGGTGTAATCCAACAAGTCAGTTGAGAAATCTTAGGTGTATGTCTGCCGTGCATATTATAACCGCCGTATCCAACATTTTTCACGAAATTGAGTTAGTTACATATTCGGAATCGCCGTATCGAGATCTATAACTTTGTCTTTGATGGTTTATTAGAAAAATGCTTCTATCATACATTTTAGATTCTTATAAGCGCAGTAACTTAAAAAATAAATAATAGTTTCCTTAATATTTTAGCCGCAAGTGCCGGATACTGCAGTAGTCTTCTAAAGCCCCAGCATATTAATCATGTAGTACTTAACATTACCGCGCTATCTGTTAATGCTGCTCTGATACGAATGAATTCTGTATTATAGAGGAAACTTTTTCCTTGACATAAGTGCTTTAATCACCACTTGCAGCGGTTATAATAAGGAAACTGTATTAATTTGTTTCCATTCATTATCGCCGTATGTGCATATACGGCGCTTATTATAAGTGATAACTGCGTGTTACCACGGTAATAATAAGGCAGCTTTGTTTTTAAATAAATAGTATCAGTCATATACGGCTCTTATGGCAAGGTATTCGAAACAAACATTTGTGTTATACCGCGTATTTGTGTAAAATAACATGTGGGGAGAGAGTCCGGGTTGTCGCCGTACGACTCCCCGGACGAGATAATTGAAGTAGATTTGCAATTTCTTTTCATACTCACTTTTACTTAAAACGGTATTCTCGAACGCAATTTTGAATGAGATGATATTGCGATTAAATCAAAAAAATAGCAAAATGAGCCCTCTGATCATAAGCGCAGTCATACAATGAAGCTCACGTTTGGTTGCTAATTATGTTGTGTTCAAAATAAAATTTACGTTTTATTTTACGTGAGTATTTTCTTGATGCTGGTAATAATGTGGGCTTCTTCTTCTGGTGCTACACGTAGTAAGATAATTACTCTGACAATAAAAACAAACCACCAACCCAGCAGCAAAAACAAGGATTCTACTATAATACTGCAACCGATAATACCTAAGACAGATATAGTCACACAGCTTAAACCCACTAATAATAATGAATTATGGAGCCAAACATTGGATTTTAATGACCATGGCGTTGTATTCGATTGTCATAAAGAATACGAAAATTCATTGAAACAATATTTACACACTTATTACCTTTCACAAAATTAAACTTGTCATTTGATTTTCACGATAATAATGAGTCAAACATGAACACTCATTGTTATCGTGAAAATTTTGGTTCAATGAATTTTCGTATTCTTTATGGTTATCAAATACAACGCCACGGTCATTAAAATCCAATGTTCGGCTCCATAATTCATTAATATTAGTGAGTTTAGGCTTTGTGACTATATCTGGCTTAGGTATTATCGGTTGCTGTATTATAGTAGAATCCTTGTTTTTGCTGCTGGGTTGGTGATCTGTTGTTATTACCAGAGCAATTATCTTACTACGTCTAGCACCAGAAAAATAAGCCCACATTATTACCTACATCAAGAAAATACTCACGTAAAATAAAATATAAATTTAATTTTGAACACAAAATAATTAGCAACAAAAGGTGAGCTTCGTTGTATGACTGCGCTTATGATCAGAGTGCTCATTCCGCTATTTGATGTAATAGTAATAGCATCTCATTCAAATTTGCGTTCGAGAATACAATTTTGAGTAAAAGTGAGTATGAAAGTGAATTACATATCTACTTCGATTATCTTAGTAAGAAATAGCGGAATTCAGAGAATTTCAGACTAATAATAAAAGATTAAGTCGTTGATTATAATTTTAAAATATACGAACTAATTTTGTTAAAGTTAAATAAATACTGTTATAATACATACACAATAATTATTGTTTTATTTTTATTCGTACCTTATTTACAGATATAATATTATTATAATATGCAATTAGTTTTTCCATATTTAACAGCCTGCTTGTAGTTAATCTTGCACTCGGTGCCGTAACACACAAATATTTTTACCGCGAGTTTCTTACCAAAAGAGCCCTAAGTGACAAAGTTACGACGGTTATACTAAGTTACTTAAACTATACTTTATCTTTGATTCGCTGTCGAAAACGCAATAAAAGAAGTTCCATGGAATAAGCGCTCTATCTGTGTTACTTAAAGCGCTTATTCTAAGTGTTAGTTTTAAATGATACGCAGATTTCCTTACTATATCATATATTTACATCTTTTTTTATAAAAATCTATGACTTGGAATTCTTTTATAACTATTAATATAAAGTACAACCTTTTAACCAATCTACAAATTCATCAGATTTTAAAAAACATAATTTATATGTGTGTAATCATAAAAATAATTTTTGAAACTTTAAGCGCCATTTTCTCGAAATTGACTCTCATGCACTTAACGCTCTTATCTTTAGCACGGCAGATGTACTGAGTAAACTATAATGTTATGTTACTAAGTTTTTGTGATAATCTATTCTCAGTAGTGGCCTTTACTTACCGGGCCATTTTTAGGCTAATTTGATTTTAAATTGGTCATCGTTGATCTTGATATTGGATAAGACCTCTTGAGTCTCAAAATCGTTGGGATGCTATGATGATTGAGCTACCTGGAATAATTTTGAGATTTTTAAATTCATATTTATGTCTTATGAGCGATGGATGTAAATGGTCATTTACCGAAACTTTTTAAGAATTATAATATCTGTTTGATTTATTTAGTTTTTGCATCTCATTTTATTAATGTTAAAATTCTTATGCATAACGGGGTTTCATACTCAAATTTGACTGTTGAGAATTTTCTTGTCACGTGGTATTAAATTCAGTACCTAAATAATTATCTTCTTCAACATAGCTTTAAAGAATGTCGTATGTGTATTGATCGAGCGCGTCTCAGATTATAGGCACTGCTAGTTGAAGTTTATTAACAGGTGCTACTTTTGTGGTTGAGTCAACCCTACAGTTCCCAGAAAACTATAGTAATCTCCTATTCTTATTCCTAATATGCAATAGTCCGAAATTTCTGATTAATTCTAATTAATTGCATTATTCTTCAACAGACACAAACGAAAAGTCACCAACCTGCTGCCATCAAAATCATCAGCACCCAATCAAGGCTCCACACGCCGGGCACCTCCGCCAGCTCCCTTATACGAAGACCTGCAAGACCTACCTAGAAGACCACCGTTGCCACATAGACCGGAGTTGGAACCACAGTTGGAAGTACGTATCTTGAAATATAGTTTGTACAGTATGTTCCGTGATAGCCCTCTAGGACCTTCATCAATGTACGTATTTTAAATATTATCATCCCAGGTAAGATCAACAACAAAGAAATGGTAATATTGAAGTACGAGTATAATATAGTTGACTAGAAATTTCAACCAAACAATCACATTTCAATCAAATTTGGGTAATACATTCCAACCAAAAATTAATTAATATACAGTTTCTCTGACATCAGAATTATTGCCTACTATAATAATTATTACTATTATTACTATTTCTGACAACTCCTTTATTGAGAAGACTTACCGTTAGGTAAGTCTTCTTGCATGATTCGAGCAAATTGGAGCACATTATTTATTTCTATAACTAATGAATCAAGTGAGTTGATAGTCCTAGCATCCCTGAAGAGATTTGATTGATTCTATCAATTAAGATTTTTGGTTGGTCAGTAAATATCTTTGATAGATTGTGTCCACAAATCCTCTCACCTCTGCTCAGCAATATTTCACATGAAATATTCGTTCCCATAACTTCAAAGATCCGAAAGATTATGTTTGTTATGTCCCCCATACCATATTAGATAAAAAGTTACGTTTTATAGTATAGAAAAGATCATCACGGCTCAAATTATTTTTAGTGCAGTTAAAGAAGGAGATTAATTTTATTGCTCTTTTCAATGTATAGGAGGCTGATCGTAAATTATAAATTAACCACAATAAAATTGATATAAATAGTTTTACAACGCTCAGTGTTGTTTTTGTAGCGTAGCGCTTTGCTTTAGTCAACACCCATAAAAATGATCTTTAGAAATTGTGTAAGTACCTATGTCTTGATTTTTATTTTTCATGACTGTAACAGTGGTACTATCTTATCGTTACTGCTTGAGATTTTTTTTAAATATCAGTCCCGTCAATATGACTTCACCTCACCTGATGGTAAGCTACAATACAGTAGTAATAGGACAATAATACCACACTTGATTAAACCAGCACATTCTAGTCTTAAAAGGTTTCAATAAAATTTAGGCGAATTATGTTATCAAAAGTATCCCTTTATCTTAAGAAGATTTTGTTGCTACAAAACTTTGCCAACATTTTAGCTACTGTGATTATTGTTTAATCACCGTGATAATTGTAATTTATTGTCATTGTTATAATCTAACCATTAACTTTCATTAATTAAAAGCAATCTTCTAAAAGAGAAACAAAACAAACTTAAATGATCTCATTACTAAATCACGGCACATTTTCTCAGCACTACTTCTAGGAATTGTCATTTGACAGATCCCAGGTCTGGGAATTCTTAGACCGTAAAGTGTGACACGCACGTACTTAGACGAGGGTCTAAAGGACCCTGTGCGACCTTCAAAGTTAATCTAATAGATGCTCCTACTGATATACAAAGTAATGAAATGAGATATCTTGTCGCTCTGTCTGGTAAGGTTCATTTCACGCGTCCATATTCATTGGAGTGTTATTTGGTTGAGTGTCCTTTGTATCAATCAATGAATACAAATATTTTTCATATCTTTTATTCATATTCATGTCTAGAAGAAAATAGTACAATGTAGACTAATGTACCACTAGTAGGTACTGAAATAGTAGGCTTCTACTAATATTGTTTAAAACAACAAGACATACGCGTTGAATCTAGAAGCTCTAAGAAATAAAGCCGCAAATGAACGTAGTTTAGCTGCGATATTCTGCAAAATAATTAGCCTTAATTAGTGTGGCGGCTTCACATTTGAGCAGTATATTCCGTACTGCCAACCTCCTTCACGAAAATGATCTTCAAAATGCCTATCTAAAGAGAATGCTAGATCTAATTAGCGCTTTGACATGAAGCTTACAGCTCGGCATAATCTACGTATACCTACATACTACTAATGTGTTCTTCAATATATACTAAAAGTTTATTCTGCATCTCTTAGAAATTTATTAATTTTGATGAAATTTTTACAATCTAAAAAACAACCACTTTTTCGTTAATGATAAGCCTACAAGTATAAATACAATGTATTACTACCAATCTATATACTGCCGTCGTAATTATAAATGCAGTAATCGACATTTTTCCGAATTCCTGTTTTTATCGAAAATGAAGTTTATATTGGAATGAAATCGGAATGGGGCCTACATCTTTAGTTTCCAATCCCTATGTATGTATGTCGTATGTATGTATGTATGTCTGTAGGATTCAGATGCAATCAAAGTTATTATAAGGTATATTATCAGAAATGAAATTTGAAATATGAATTGGTATTTCTTCATGCACTGTTAGGCTTGTTCTTAGGCAGGTTCTTTCTTCATTATACATTGTTTATTGGTGAAATTGAAGAATGAAAACTCAAATTTGATATCAAATATTAAACTCTAAGAAGTTTTCCTTTTGAAATCTAGATCTTTGTGGACGCTCATCAGTCTTGATATAATAGCGTACCGATGTCGTGGTCATAAACTATGTTTCTAATTGATTAGGATGCTGAGGCTGTTGTTTATAATGTTCTTTGCTAAGAATTTCCAGATGACAAATTTGATTGGAATATAATAGTCTTAGATTTTCTTTTGTTATTCTCTAAGTATAAAGTTCGCTTAAAATATAAGTAACATTTACGGACTGAGTAAAAGCTTCAGCTCCGTTAGTACGCTTCTTATTTTACGTAGCTGTGTTATTGAAACGTGCCAAACTGGTGCGACGTGTTCATCGAATAAATTCTTATCGAGATCTTTTTATTTTCACAGATGGTGGAAACAAAAAGGCCAAATTGCCCTAGTCGGGTCTTTGTCTGCGGCTCAGGTGGCACTTGGCGAGGCGGTAACTCCTGTGGTGGGGATGCCTGTGGTGCTCCACTTTACGAAGAATTGCCTCACAGATCAGACGACTCCCTCCATAGCGATGATCACTTCGCTGAAGACGAATTAAGCCTAGTAGGGGAAGCGGGGCCTTGTCGAACCTGTTCACGGCCTCCAGCTCCTCAATCACTTCCTCATCGGCCACGACAGCAGCGAATGGACCGAAGACCGAAGTCATTGGAAAGACGACGAGCCCAACACCAACACAGAATGCAGCGGCATATCCATCCACCTGGACCGCCAGATCCAACGGAATTTCACGAAGGAGTTCTTTTGGATGCTCTCTTAAGATTGTATCCCCAAGTTGGTACTGTTGGTGCAAGGCCCCAAGGTCCTCTGCCAATGAGTGCGGGAGGAGCTTGGCCTGGTGGAGAATTGCCAGGTATCGCCTGCTGGAGAGGTCCAAGAGCTTCTCCAAAGCCTCCGAGTGGTGATTCCTCGTTCGGTTCAGATTCTGGGTATAGCAATAATACATGTGGGACTTGTGGTACGAGGGCATCGTCCAGACACCGATTGTCTGCTGAAATACCAATGTCATGAATGGACTCCGCTTGGTTTGATGTGACAGTCGTGCCATAACTGTTCCAGTGATGCGGTGAAGTGAAAAATAACATTTAATGTAATCAATTTTGCATTTAGTAGTTTTACTTTATCTTTCACGGCCTTAATTATTGAGCGGCCTCGATTCTCTCATGCCTTCCGAGACGGTAAACTTAATTGTGGAATATTTGTTACTGTCGAATATTTATGAACCTTGAACGTTTCTGGGACTACTTTTCTACATAATTGTAAAAAAAAAATATTGCTAGAAGTAGAAGGTCTGTTCCCTTTAGATTTTAGCGATACGATATTTTGATGAAAACGTTATTTTTATTAGCTGATATAGTAATGGTTTTGTACAAAATTCATGTGACCATATTTTTAGGTAGTGATAGCGGTTTCGTCCTAGTAAGTTTCGAACTAGTCCTTAAATTATCACAATAATTGTGAACCTATCAAGTTAAAGATTAATCTTCTGTAAAAAAAACTATGAGGGAATGATGTAAATGAATTTCTGAATTTGTAGATAATGTACAAAAATTGTAGTTAAATGAATTATTTAAGAATAGTAAGTTGAATTTTATAATCATATCATATTAAAGGTACCACTTTTCAATTGATAAACACGCAGATTTTCTTTTAATCAATCGTATTGTCTTATTTGGTAATTTGGTGCTAAAGTTAATGTATCGAATTCCTATGCGTCGATTTGTTTTTACTGTTCTACAAGTACTCAAACTCCGCTGTTTTGTTTAATTTTATTTTATCTTTCATTCAGTTCTATTACACTTGAGTGTTTCGTTTCCTGTCGTAAAAGCAATCATTTCGTTTATTTGTAAACGCAGAATATTATTCTGTCGTCAAAAATGTTAGATTTTGTTTCTATGTTGTATTTAATTTAAGTATAATAACTATTTATTTTATTACACTTTTATTGTTTCTTTTTGAATAGTATCAAGAGTTGCAACACTTATGTAATTAAAATTTGTGGGCAGAATGTCCGTTTAATAAATATTGAAGAGCACAATAAAATGAAAAATAAATACATTTTTAAGAACTTGTTTCGTTTCTTTGTAGTCACCTTATTTTCTATATGTACAGTAAGACTGTTGTTTATAAATAGATACATTATCTTCTCATACATTGCCTCCGAGTAAATAACAATTGACAAAGTAATTACAAAGATCAGACGCTCGCAAGCTGCCATATGCAATTTATACGTCTTATGCCACGGGTCAGCGAGGCATTTCTTCAGACCAAGAAGAAAAGGTAAGACAAGTTAGTGATTATCAAGAAATCTGATGCATAGATAGGTGCATCCATTTTTTTATATCGGTCACGTCAATATGACTTCACCTCGCCTGATAGTAAGTCAAAGATAAAGTCTCAGGAATGGGGATACACCAACAGTGACATAATGGTGGCCTTCAACTTGACGGCCTCATGAAAGAAGAGGTCTTTGTCGTCCATGAATAGACACAATCACATACAGGATGAAGTATTTTATATAATGTAGATACGAGTATATTATTATAATTTTACTGAAAGAAGGCTTGAAAAGCAATTATAATTGGATGGATAAAAGAAAATATGAAAAATATCGAAAATGTGCGGGTAGATGAACAACCGGCTACCTCACGGACTCGACGACGGAGGGCGTGCGCGGCTGAGACAGTCAGCCTGTGACCACGGCCGGTGTAACCTGGTCGAAACGTCAGGCATTTCAAAGGTATGTATTTACCTATACCATGATCGCGTTAATTCCCGTTAATATAATAATAATATAATTATAACCTCATTCAAAGACTTTTGAAAATTCACTTGGTACACTCGGTAATCCGAAAAATAACCTTTATAATTGATCAAATCTCTTTAACAAACATGGTGAATTAAATAAAGGAAAATCCATGAAATCTTAAGTTTACAAACATTTATTCCACAATTTTTATTTATTTTTGTCATTAATTTTCTACGACTAAAAGTTATATATCAAAGTTGTAGAAAATTGATTTGATACAAATAAAGTTCAAACAATGACATGGGTGGCTAAGTACAAAAAGTATCCACTATTACACATGCAATCAAGCCCTTTTTAAGTATAAGTTTAGCCCTTAGCCCTTCTGTTCCCATTCAATTCCTATTATAAACTATCCGTTTCTAAGTAATTTCGAACCGAAACCCTCTAAAATTTTATCTTTATTGCGTATACACAAAGGCGAAGCTTTTGTCGCGAAATAATATGGCTGGTCGATATATTATTAAGCTTTCCAAATAAATTACCAGATTTCCTGATAGTGCGTCATATTTTTCACGTATATTGCTTTCGTTGCTACCTTAAAATAGGATAACAGGACCGATACACAAACTCTGAACATAGGTAGGTACTGATTCAGATATTGTCGAGTGATAAATATTCGCATATTATATTCAGATATTCTCATATTATTATTTTTTTATATTCAGTCCGCCTGATTGACTGCACCCCGCCTGATGGTAAGCTCAGGTGGAGGTACAAAAAGTAGTGGTTACTATTTCCAGGGGATGCCCCTAGAATGGTGATTTTTACCCAGATTGCCTTCGCAGATACTTTTTCACGCCCCGCTTATGGAACTCAGGAATCCAGGATTGTAAGAGGTACACACGTAAACTCATAATATCAAACTATCACGGTCATATTAAAGTATCACGACCTCCGTGGCGCAGTAGTAGGACATTCGACTGTTGAGTTAATGATCACGGGTTCGAATCCAACTCAGTGTAAAGATTTCTATGAACATTATAGTAAATGTATATTTGCATTGTTCTGGTTTTTTCTATGTAGGTATAATTATGTATATCTATATTTATAAAAAGATATCTTAGTATATTTATCTGTACTCTAGAATCCTGGACCAGATAGGTACCTACCTATATAGCCCAAAAATGTAAAATTAACCCGAAGTTTCGGCCAAACTTGTAAAATCTTTAGCGCGTGAGATTTTAATAATAGCTGGCTGGTTTCGCAAGACAAATACAAATAGAGCTGTCTCCTCGTACAGTCGACCCAGATTAACTTGATGTGCCTTGTTTTACACTTAAGTTAGGGCTTTGTTCTCTACTAGATGTGATACTCTCATAAGATTACGTTTAAGCAGACAGCGGGGCGGGGCGGTCAAAATGACCGCGACGCACTCTTGTTGCATTTGTTTGCGCAAAAGCTTCTGTCGCTTGTCAGACATACGCGGGCTAAATGCGATCTAATGTTAGTAATAATAAGAGTGCGTCGCAGTCATTTTGACCGCCTCGCGCCTCCGTCTACTTAACGCCTAAGCTGTATTTTTTCTGTCTCTATAGACACTGCGTCATCTGTCTTTTATATTTAGTCATTAAACCTTTAGTCCTCTAAATAGTTAGTACTAATAAAGCCACGTAGATAATAAATTAATGTACAATATGTACTTTTATCGTAATTTACAACTAAAAGGCGTTAACTTATTTTTAAAGCATTACAAGTGAAAAAATAAAAACAGAAAACGTGATTAAACACTCAACTTTAACGATAAAACTGTAATCAATGCAGTTGTTGATTTGTGATGTAATAAAATAAAGACTTTCCCCATTTATTAATTAAACTAAGTGCTATTTTATTGTCATGTAACAGTAACAGTAGCAATCTAAATGGATCATAGTCACTGTAAACTAAAGTAGTAAAAAACTACGTACTAAACGTTCAAAATGACACACTCACATAGACGCACTAATCTATACAACCCTCACCGGATCTCACTGGGCTATCTGTTGCTGTTGCCGAAGTAATGTGTCGCATGTACATTTCGCAATTTTTATTTATAAGTTGTCAAGGAGAAGCGATGGTAGCTGAATGGATAAGGACGCGGCCTCTTCTCAGAGGTATCGAGTTCGAATCCTGCCGGACAGTACCAATATGAATTTCACTTTGTGATTTTTTTTTGTAATCACATGATTTACCACTCTGCTGACAGTGAAAGAAAAACATCGTGAGGAAACCCACATCTCCTATAAAAAATTCTAAGGAGATGTCCGATCCACCAACCAGCATTAGGCCAGCGTGTGTGGATTAAGGTCTAAACCCTCTTTAGCTCTCTCGTTAGAGGAGAGGAGACCCGTGCCCAGCAGTGGGACATAAATGTGTTGCTTTAAATAGAACACTTATCATTGTTGCAACCGTTTCAACAGTTAGGCCTACCTTTATACTGCTTTAGCAATATTTACTGTGACTAAATGCTATTTTATTATCATGTAGCAATAAAAGGAGCAATCTAAAGGGACCATAGCTATCGCAGACAAAATGTCTATAACTAGTTTATTAAATGGAGTTTAACATAACTAAAGTGGGTGTTATACAAATGGCCGAGAAGCGCTTTACTCCACGTCAGCAACACAACTAATTACAAGTAACGCCTACTACGCCTACGCCGCATCCAGTCTCTCTATATCTCTCGCAAATATTAATAAGCTGCCTAAGGCACTGTTGATTTATATGCTAAGACGAGCGGATATATCTAACAATTCACACAAACAAACTCGTATGGCTTGTATGAGATATGACGCATGGAGTTTCCTGTCACCAGCACAATTGTTGCTATAGCTAAATGAACATATTAATTGTAAAGTTCTGAAGAGCTCGTGCTAAGTTCGCCTCATTGAGAACATTAGTTAGTGATTTTCAGTGTTGATAGTCGGGATTTCTTTGTGTGTTGATTCGATAAGTACTACATTGAGTGTTAGTTTCAAATTGTAGGTTAGTTTAGGCGATAATTAAGAGCAAGAGATAGAGACTTGATGTAATCGTACACTTGGTAACTTTTAATAAATATTTATATAATGTAGCAAACTGGGGATCTACCAATATCTTGGGGGGCCAAACCAAAAAACCAACTAGTGTGAAAAGGGATCTTTGTAGTATGCTTAAAGATGTAGTGACCAAGATAGAGAAAGGGATGCTTAGATGGTTCGGACATGTAGAGAGGAAGGATGAAGGAAGATTGACGAAATAGATAGGGGAGAGTCCCACAGTACCGAACACCTAAGCCTATGTGACAATTAAAAAAATATGGATTTGGTATTAAACATTTTAATGAAGTTTTCAGTAACTTAACAATCATAGACATTCATTTGCATAAACAGAATAATAAAAAATAAACATTACAAATGTTTTATCCTAAGTTCATCATTGGTAACAATTTTTGGTAAAACAAATTGTGGCACCTAGTACCGAACATTGATATTAATTGGCACATAATATGAGCAAACATTCCTAAAAAAGATGATATCGATCGCAAATATATCATTCTGAGCATTCTGGTATATCAGCACATGCCTCGTGTGCCCATTCTTTGGATGAATTGCACTGAATCAAGTCTTTATCATGATCTTCTAGACAAACCACACACGTAAAGTCCTTGGTTTGCTGTGAAGATAATATTTTTTGTGCTAATGGTATAGTTTTAGTCTTTATAATCTTTTCTCCTTTATCTGTCTTCTTAAATGTACGTAGATAGTTGTTTCTTCTCCTCCTTAAGCGTTTTCTAATTTTTTTTATCTTCCAAAGACAATTTGTATGGAGAAGAAGTTAGAATTTGGCTTTCCTCAGACTTTCGTTTCCTTGTTTGAGCTCTTTTCTTTGCAGCGTCTGGCAACGGTGAGATGTTTAAAATGGATGAAGATACGTTTGTTCCTGAAAGAATTCAATTAATTGAATACTGAATAACAGTGTGATCGCCGAAACATTTTTGTTCGGTCATAGGGGAAAAAATACTGTTCGGTACTAGGGACTCACTGAAGAGAAATAATCATAGTATAAAATAAAAACAATAAATGTAATTTATATTTTAGATAGCAAAACGTAAAAAGTACTTACCAATTATTATTTAGATACGTATCAAAATGAACCCACACTTATATTCAATCCACAACTAATGCCTGAAGTTTGTAGGTGACGACAATTTCTCGCGTAAAAGCCACAACGACCGTTCTTGCTCGCGTTTCGTGCGCCACTGACCGCTCCTGCGCCACCCGCAGTCCTTCTAGTTGAGTCTCTTTCTATTGCACGGCAAGGCGTCGTCCTTGTTCGTTTATTAGTACGGTTACAGCTTTCGTTCGGTACTACCTGCCGTTCGGCGCTAGGGGACTTCCCCCTATATGAAGCGAGAGTCAATGGGCAACCCGTCAAAGGCGTACATATTATTAGCCTATAAATTCTTTGTTATTATATTAATCAGATCCAGAACGACGTGCATCTATGAAAGCCATTATGAAAGTTGAAGAAGCGAGAGGCGTATGCCAAGATCGTAGCAAGTGGATAGATGTTGTCTCTACCTACCTCAATGGTAAAAAGGCGTGATTTGTATGTATGTATGCAAACCAACCTCACTTACTAGCTAGTACACCTCCTGATGTATGAATTAGACACTGGGGCGGAATTTGCTTTCGAGTTTGGGGCTGATGGTTACGCTCCAGTCAGAGTCAAAACGAAATCATGTGAAAAAAAAAATAAGAAAGCTGATCAGGGCCCGTAGACAAGTTTCAGAAGTCTAAATCGCTAAGGAAACGAATAGATTAGGTCGACCAATCACACTCCAGCTCGTGATTCTGCCGCGGCGCGCGCATCGTACGCCGGCGACAAGCTTGGATGTGATTGTTCGACTATTCGTTTCCTTAGCGATCGTTAGCGATTTAGACTTTTGACACTTGTCTACGGGGGCTGGAGCTACAAAAGCGTTGTCTTTGAATGTAACCTGGATTGGCGCTGTAATCACAATGATGATTAGGTACGTATTAATTAATCATTAAGTATCAATCAACTCAATCGCATTTACTAAGATTAGGTATATCAATGTAGGTAATATATGTGAGTATAATATAGGTATGTGCGTATGGTAAGATCAATAGCCTTGTCGTTACCAATCCAATCGTATTAATTGCTTATTTGAGGTAATGCGACTGAAATAACAATTAAACCGTAATCAGGTTAACAAGGACTATGCGTGTCTCATCTAATTTAGACGTTTAATACATAACAACCACGGTAGCCTAGTGGTCTGGATAATGGACTGCTGAGACGAGGTCTCGGGTTCGATCCCAGGTTCACCATGGCAGACACCAATGACATTTCGATGCTTTTCGAAGTTATGTGTGTATTTAACGCAGGTTTATAAGTACCCGGTTAATGGCAATAGGCTCGCCACCTATTATATTGGGACCTAAACATAAACTGGTGAAATGTGGGTGCTAGCACCTCTGCCTACCCTTTCGGCGTAAGTTTATGTTTATGTATGTATGTTAATACATAGGTAGATCTTTTTCAGAAGTCATTTACATTTTGAAATAAAATGGCAACATCGACTCGACAGACGAAAAAGTACTTAGTGGGGTCTACCTAAAATATTTTTAAACTTCAATTTATTATAATATGGGTAATGAACCATTTTCTTTCAGTTTATCAAGATTGAAACCTGTACAATAGTAATTAATTTTGTCGCTGACTGTACGTACGTATCTATAGTTAGCGACCAAGGATAATAATATTTCAATTTAAAAATCGCCTCAGGTATAAATTTCGTTGTATTTTAAAAATATTTAAAAAAATAACGTATCAAAAATTGACATACGGAGTAAGAATTTAGAATGCAGTATTGTACTATGTGATAAATAATTGTGTATTTCTATAAAATTACGTTTAGATTTTTATTTTTTACAAACCTTGTTACTGGTATTTTGTTCTTGGTTACTTGTTGCATAAGTAACTGCATACTGCAGTGTTTGTCATAATTTATTTGTCACCTCTAATATATTATGTATATATGCGACGCATGCTTGTGTGTATGCAAGTAGGTATATACTATAGAGCTGCGCTTAAGAATCAGTATAAATCAAAATTCAATCTTTTCAATTATTTTCATTGATGCCTATAATACTCAAAACTCGTCAATAGATTTACTTCTCTAATTAATAAATCTTCGCTAAACAGCGGCGAAAACATTAAAATACCTCAATGCACTTTGATTTTCAATGGAATACGTAACAGGGACCTTACTCAGAAAAACGAAAATATTCGTATCCGTTGACGTTTTGACCATTTAGCTACCCCGAAAGTGTTTCGTTTCGGATTTCGGATCCGTCTTCGATCGTTTGACATTGAGGTTGTCGATCGTTGTCAGTACACCTCCTACTCCCAAAATACATTTGACGTTTTCGCTGTCGTTGTTTGACAAATTGTCCGTTTTCGTTCGATCCGAAACGTTCATGTTCGATTTTCAGAGTAAGGCCCCAGCAATCATTGCATCATTTTGTTGCAATACCATAATTAACTGTTTTCTGATCGTCCGTGCATTCGGTGTTGTGGTCAAACGTCTTGACCAATCTGGATATTTTTTTGCGTATAATCAGTTCGATCGGAAGAGGCGCAGCGTGAGAAACGTGGGAGTATTTTTCAAAAAAAGACAAAATTGCAGGCAGCGGCTGTTGAGAAAATACCAGCCAAGAATGTATTGGGCCACGTACAATTTCGTATTGGAGAAAAACGTGCACTGTTAAAATTGAAAGGTGATAAAACATTAAATTTTCGTTTTTATATGCCAATGGTGGAAGACCGTGCTAAGTGGAAAAGATGAGCCGGATTACTGAATTTACTTATATAGAAAATAACAAGCTGATGCCCGTGACTTCGCCTGCGAGGCGGTTGGTTATCGTTTTTGGTAATTTCACCGACTCTACTTAAAGCAGCTACTCGCACGCTTGCTGCAGGGGCAATTAGGGTGTAAAAGTAGGGATGACCTTAATTGCCACCTGTGTATAGGCAAGCAGGCAGGGGAATCTATATAGGTGGCAATTAGGGTTATCCCCAGTTTGGGCACAGCTAGTTGTTCAATATAGTTTATCTATTAAAATAAAAATGAATCCCTATATCCCTTGGTCATGTCATCACGCGTGAACGGTTGGACCGATTTGGCTGAAAATTTATGAGGAGGTCGCTTAAAACTAGGAGACGAGCATAGGATAGTATTTATCCTGAACGGGCGAAGCTGCGGGGCACAGCCAGTCTTTTTCTTTTATATATAGGGCACGTCAATTTGACTTCACCTCGCCTGATGGTAAGCTGAAGGTAGTCTCAGGAAAGAGGGTCACCATTACATACACGTACCATGTTAACAATGTTGGCACTCAGCTTGACGGCCTCATCAAAAGAGGATTGTCGTCGCAGCACTGCGTGACACCCACACCGGTCCCACTAGTGCTGCGACCACAATCCCGCCTACTCGGCTATGCATTTGCTGACCCCTGAACGCAATCCAATCGAGATTGGATTACTATGGAGGTTCTTGCAATCGTGCACGGTGGTAGGTACCTACGCGGCCGAATTTTGTGACAAAATTTGTGCCATCAAATTTCTACCACCAGTCGCGGATAAAAAGATGTCAAAGACAGTAAGTATGAAATATCTAAAATTATGAACTACACGCCAAGTTTACAAACCGGTGCCAAATCCCCTCCTAATCCATACAAATTATTTGTTTTGCAGACTCAAATATCTGTTGTATATTCTTGCTATTCCGTTTGCTTTTCTAAAATAATATAACAACTCATCTCACAGTTTAATTTATTAGTACACGTGTTAATATTCCTATCGTCAATTTAATACAAACCATAGCACTAGATGTCAAAGTTTATAATCCTTTGACTGTCATCTACATCTTAACTTTGCGATTTTGTAACCACTTTTCTAAGAGCTCTGAAGTGTCACATGTCTTGGGAATTTCTGTGGAGTTATTCGTAAACATAAGTAGGAGGATAGATTTTGTTAGGTTGGTGGGTTGGACGTATGCCTGAATTCATCAAATAGGACGTGAAGCAATAATTCTTGTACACGTTTGCCGCGAAGAATGCCATTTATACGAGACAATTTTGTCTCAAAATTCAGTGAACAGTGACGGTCTTAATACTGAATGACTATAAATAGTTGGTTAGCCGTTAGTCTGGTGGCTAACCTTTAGGGAATTTTTAGTTAAATACTAGCTGTACCTGTGTCTTCGCCTGCTTCGTTTTAGATTTTTCAACCAGACCTGAATTCTTTCCAAAATTAAAGTAGTCTAAGTTACTCCTTGTTACATCTGCTATCTGCTAATGAAAGTCCCATCAAGATCGGCCTTCGTATGTATAGATAAAATAGATATGTTAGCTTCTTAAGAAGTATTAATTTACGTAGTGAGCTTTTAACGCGCTGAAAGCTTCTATTAATCGTTAAAGCCATTTTAAAAAGAATTTAGTGTTATAAGATTCATAAGATATCATGAAAAGGTAAACATTAAGTATATTAGTATATAGGTATCCAATACTTTAAGTAGTATTTTTGTAAACACAATTATTAGTGAGTTAGTAATTAATTTCGACTCACTAGATTATATTTAGGTTACACTTTACACACAATACATGTTACAATGTTGAATATATATGTTACATAAATGTTACAATATTTAATTTATTTCAATATTGCGTACCTAAACGAAAATCTTTTTTAAAATGTAATAAGTAAATACCTTCTTTGAAAACCGCATTAAAATCAGTTTTATAAATCACACATACAAATACACAGATTAAATAGTGAATCTCCTTTTTTAGTCAGTTAAAAAGAACTGAAATAATGATAACTACGATAAAAAAACCGACTTCATAAACGAATATTTTTTTACTTTTTAGCGTACAAGAATAGAAAAGTACCTATTTGTGAGGTTTACTATGTACAAAGGCATCAAAAACAGAATTTTTGCCGTAAATTTGATAATTTCCCCTCGATTTTCCCTAGATCCCAGCATCAGACCCTGATACCCTGGATATGGGACCATCTCAGAAGTAGTCTCTTTCGAACAAAAAAAAAATCAAAATCCATCCATAATTGGCGCCGCTATCGCGTAACATACATACCAAAAAATAGCGTACGAATTGAGAATCTCCTCCTTTTTTGAAGTCGGTTAAAAAGCTCTCAGTTCTTTACCAATTTTTATTTTAGTCATTTATATTTGAGTAAATCATGACATTTAATTTACTGGCTATAACAAGCCCGTCGCCACTTGATTGAGCGGCAGTAGTATAATTTTAGTACTAAAACGTTTACGATTGTTGTCACCTCTTCTTTGTGACGACAGAGCAAGAATTGTACTTTGCCACTATATAGAGATGAAACAGTAGTCTCACTTAGAACAGGAGATAAATAGGTACTTTTTTAATGTAAAAAACTCAATAGTTTTTTATATTTAAATCGGTCACGTCAATATGACTTCCCTGCGCCTGATGGTAAGTTAAAGGTAAAGCCTCAGGAAGGGAGTCTCCATTACAAACACCAACAGTGCCATAATGGTGGCCCTCAACTTGACGGCCTCATGAAAGAAGAGGTGATTGTCGTCGTAGCACTGCGTGATAAAGTGCAGATATTGGTTTAGACTATGCCAATACCCACTGGTCCAACAAGTGCTGCGACAACCATCACCTCAAGCCCGGCTATGCACCTGCTGAACCCTGAATGCAATCCAACCGGTGTTGAATTACTATGGAGGGTTTTTCGCAACGGTCGCAACGGTGGTACCGATGAGAGGGGGTTGTGAGCTCTGGCTACCCTACTTACCACCGCCGCCGGGAACATGTAAAATAGTTAAAGTTAACACAGCTAAAACAAGGACCTATCGAATTGCAAAAAGACAATTTTAGTTGTTCGATGAAATTTCTATTTTAAAAGGGTTTGTAACAATATATACCTACCTACGTAGTTTTTCTGTAACAGACCTGCCACTTACTGAAAGATCCCCTTTGATACCGAAGTTATTTTTAGCCAATTTCCATGACACGCCACGTTACCAGGTGCCTCTTCGGTTTTGTTCTCAAAATAATGTGAGCATTTGTTATGTTTTCTCCGTTTGTTCCATATGTATGTTTATCTTTGAGAAATTTTAATCTATACTTGTCGAATTGTTTGAAAATGTATGCCCAATAAGGTCGTAGAGAAAAATAAATGAGAGATCAAAAGCTGTTCTCTCCGCTCTAGCTTAAAAGTAGTAGTTGTTTAACCATTAAAGTAATTGGTAATTAGAAATATCACAAGGTAGTAATTAGATTTAAGTAATATCTGTTTAATAAATCGGGCAAGCGCGAGTCAAATTCGGGTACGAAGGGTTCCATACCATAGATGGCATAAAGAAATACGTTTGTTATAATGAAAGGCCTCCTAAATATTAATTTTATTTAAAATATATTTAAGTTTAAATTTATTCTTAAAGTGAGGTTGAGAAGAATAAAATTTACCTTTTGGGCACAGAAACCTAACAATACTTACCATAAAAAGTTTATATGACGCGTTCATAAATACATTTCTTAAAAAAATCTTGTTCAAATAAGGGTATGTAAGCTTCCAGGCATTTTATTTAGTGCGTGGCTTATTTTGGAGGTAATCGGCCTATTTTTTTTTAGTCTGAATAAAGTAAGGCTGAGGTAAATTCTCTTCTTACCGGTTCGTGAGTTCTCTCTTTCTCGCTAGTTTTATTGTAAAAGGATTATCGTAAAACTGAAACTTGCTGGGTAACCTCCACGTGGTGCACCTGGGCAACGGAGGCGAGCAGCGCCTCCCACTCGCCACGGGAGACGCTGCTGCCTGCGGCCAATCCGGCCGGGGTGGGAGTGGCCCTCTAGAGGGCTGCTCCGAGGCTCTCCACGTGTCCCTCTGACTAGCAGATGGCACAGTGGGGAGCGAGCGGGGGGCGAGCTGATTGTCTGCGCGCCGACGGTTGGGTGACAGGACGGCCTCCTGTCACCCTACACCCCACCGTCAGCGAAGTGGCGCGATGCTCGCCCCACCCCCCCTTTCGGGGGGTCGAGGGGGCCATCTTAAAACTGTAGATGGCCCGGGGTCAGCTGGGGTGCGAGGGATATGCCCATTGGGTAACCTTACACCCCGGTTACTAAGGCCCGAGACGGCGTGCGGTTTTAGTCGGTTTGATCCCGACATAACCACCCCCGATGGCCGACGGGGGTGGTATCCATGGGGATTTCCGCACGATAAAAAAAAAAAAAAAAAAAGGGTAGGTAATCCCAATTTTACAACCATAATTACACTCAGAAACAGTTGAGTAGGTTACACAATTTGCTGACTGGGTTCGTGATTACCATATCTAGGTATCAATGTTTATACCTACTGCTCTTAAAATTTCCTTGGGAATGATAGTGTCACGGGTATCAGCTAGTAACGTTATAGGTATCTTTTTTTATATAGGACGCGTCAAAATGACTTCACCTCGCCAGATGGAAAGCTAAAGGTAAAGTTTCAGGACCGGGGTCACCACCACATACACCGGTAGTGCTACAGTGGCGGCCCTCAGCTTGACGGCCTCATCAAATGCTTTTTCACGCCCCGCTTAAAGACCCCGGGACTATAGGAGGAAGGAAACACACGCGTTGAACAAAGTATTCCAAGTGTTTATAGTGCGACCTAGTGCGACAAATAAAAGATGTTTGGCTGTTTATTACTCAACTACGCTGTAAAGACTGAACGGATCTGGCTGAAATTTGGGACAGAGATAGATTACCCTGGAATATTACATAGAAATAGGTTTCTATCATTTACGAGAACGGGATTAGAATTCTACGTGGGTGAAACCACGGGCAACAGTTGGTTACAATAGCAACCCATTTATGTTCCACTGCTGGGCAAGGGTCTCCTCTCCTCTAACGAGAGAGCTGAGAGGGTTTAGACCTTAATCCACACACGCTGGCCTAATGCGGGTTGGTGGATCGAACATGTCCTTAGAATTTCTTCTAGAACAGTTTCCTCACGATGTTTTTCCTTCACCATCAGCAGATGGTAAATCATGTCATTAGCACATATATAAATTCCACAAAGTAAAATTCACATTGGTACTGTCCGGCCGGATTCGAACTCGATACCTTTGAGTAGAGGCCGCGCCCTTATCCATTCAGCTACCATCGGTTACAGTTGGTTATTGAACAAAAAGAACAATGGCAGATTTCCTTACTAGCAATTGTCTAACACAAAAAATGAGCGCCCGTAAATGAAAAATATGTCGAACGTTGCAGCTTTACTAGTAGATTCCATAAGTGAATTCATTTTCCATCGAGAGAGCAGGAAAATAAAGATATTGTGTTTTGATTGTTAGGTTTTGTTGTAGTAATTAGTCTCGCCATATCACAGACATATAATACAAGTACCTATCTATATGTTCAAACACTATGGTGACCACAGATTAAGTAACCTACTGGAGTGTTTCTCGGATACTGATATGTCAGAACTATTATTTAATTGAATAATACATTTATTATACCTACACGTTTGACAAGTCTACTTTTGTTAGAAACTTTTTAGTAGGTATAGGTTGGTATAGGTACATACAGGAGTGGGGTGTGGGGTATCGATTTGTTGTCAATATGATCGTGAGTCATGTCAAGAAAGAAAAATAAAACCACTATTTTTTCATTTATTTTATTCTTCATCATCTCTAACTACAATTTCATCAAGGTACCTTGCTGGTGCTGTAATATATTCTTGATGTCTGGCCCATCCTAAATACCAAACAAGGGTCATGACGTGAGCGCAACAACCTACAGTGCGCGTAGGCCTCAATTGTCTCCCACGATCTCCCATAATCGAAAAACAACAAATCCAATTCACAAATAAACAATCCAGTAGGGAATAGCACAAGGTCACGCAAAAGCAATATCAAGAGTCCTTTGGGTACGCAATAGTCACACGAGGAAATAATCAGAGTCCATAAAACAGTCCACGGTCAGAATTATTAAAGAAAATCAGAAAAAGCACACAAAATAACACTTTCGACAAAAAAGCGCAGAGTATTCTGTGATCTGTCAAAGTGACAAGCTACGACTATATTCATAGATAATATAACTATATCTATGGACTGAACGCACGGTTTCATTGGCTGTGATTGGCTGGATCACGCGTCTCACGGGTGTCACGGCTGCAAATAATCGTTAAAAATCTTTTAAAATGTAGATTTAACTCCGGCTTTAATTGGAACATTTAGATACTAGTAAAATCGCAAAATAAACAATAAATTACTTTGGCATAACTAATATTTAGGGGCGTTTTTAAATTAACAGACAATTTTTTGCCATTGTTCTTTGTTTATTAATTTAAACCATTGAATAAACAGCATAGTACCTACTAATTTAGAAATAATGAAACAATGCGATGAATTAAGCTATTTAGGTTATAAACCGCAAGCGAACCGCATTTTAATTAAAATTATTGAAGATAATTATGGCAAAATTATGAAATTTAAGCACGGGGTTAGATTGACCAATGAAAACGGCTACTTTTTTAAATTCATCATGCAATAGTAATTAACTATAAATGGTTTAATTATAGTATCGTGTTGCTGTAATTGGTTGAATCGTTGATGGGGCGTCTTGATGAATAAAGAGATGATGAATTCTTTGAAAGTAATTTAGAAGGATTCAATACTTAATTGAAATGACTGAGTAAAAAAAAACAATAGGTATCATCATTCAGAACTAAGTAATTTGGATAAATGAGAATATTAGTATCTGTTTAAAAAATAATAATATTAGTAACAGAAATTACTAGTATTCCTCCCAACCTCTACAGCTAAGCTAAATTATATAAAGCTATAACCCGGGAGTCTTTAAGTCTAGAGTGAACAGGTTGCTTTTAGGTAAGCGTGCTTCATCGTCGACCACATTGTCACTTACCATCAGGTGAGATAGTAGTCAAACGTGAGCCTATCGACTATAAAAAAATTGCTTGTCTTAGGAGTGGGCTCACGTCGGTAGTGTAATGGGCAGGATTCGAACCCAAAATCTCTTGATCGTAAGGCCGAGTCCTTAACCGCTAATCTACCGAATCTTAAACCATTAGTCATTACCATATTAGCGTTATGTCCCGATTGCATCCGAGTCTTAGCCTCGGCACTGCAGCAAATGTCGGCCGAGACGAGAGTGGCCCTCTAAAGGGCTGCTTGAAGACTGCTCCACATGTCCCTCTGACTAGCGGAGGGCATAGTGGGGAGCAAGTGGATGGCAGGCTGTTTCTCCAAGCTCAGGCAAAGAGGGACAGGGCAGCTACATTCACAGACAATGATTCCAAAAACATTGTGTTCAGAATGAAATCGTTCATAAAACATAACCCAAGTATTTTTTTTATCTCCAGTGTCCAGATACAGCTAATTTACTATTGTATAATTGTTTGGGTAGATGAAAACGCCACTCCTGTCCTTGACCAAATTTTTCTGATGCTACTTATCTCGGTCAAATTTATGTAGTCTCAAACAATTTGAAACGCAATAAACTGTTTTAAAATAAACTTTTTTTAGACACTTTGACAATGCAAATTAAAAATAAATACTGCGTCATTAGGAGACGACCAGTCCACTTTCATAATTTATTGCCAACACTTGGGACGGATATCAATTTTCTATATAAAACATAGTATGATGTACTCTGAAAATAGTATAAAAGTAGGTCTTCTTTTACTATATTTAGAGTTTAAAGTTAGTCCAGGAATTCATGGACTCTGAGTGCCTATTAATATACCTAGTAACCCTGCGAGTCCTTGTCCAACTCACGGAGTCAGCTCAGTCAGCTGTTCAGTCTAACTACGAAGTGGCGTACTTCGATATTTTCCGTGATGCGACTTCTATCTGACTCGCACGCGGGTAAAGTGCACGGCATCTAACTTTGCAAGATTTTGGAGTAGTGTGGGCCCCACTACTCCAAAACCTTGCCATGTTAGATGCCGTACACTATACTTGTTTATATGCGACGCATTTTGCCTCAAACAAGTATAAAAAAAAATGTATTTAAGTATGTATATCCGCATTCTGGAACCCATAACACAAGCTAGTTAAGCTTAGCTTACTTTGGGTCTAGATAGCGCTGTAGAATGTAGAATATTTATTTATTTATTTCGTAATGTTATTAATGTTATACTCGTTTATCGAATAATATCATGTCCAAACCAGGATACCAATTAGTTTTAAATACCGAACCACCTGATGAGGCAGACAGAATAATTTATTTCCTTGTCAGGAACATTACACACCGAAATTCGGTTCTAGTTAATTTCCACCGTCAGCACTAATTAGGTACACACAATACGAAGTGACAGTTGTGTGGCGTCAATACAATTGCTAAATCAGTACAACTCAAATAGAACGTCGACGAAGCAGAGGTTTTCGTATTGTAATTAAATAAATTATGCGTTTCGTATCAAATTTTGTCTATAACTAGTTTACTATTCTATATTTTCTATAGACAGCCTCTGTGGCGTAATAGTAGTCAACGCGGCTACTGCGCAGGAGGCGTGGGTTCGATCCTCACTTAGTGCAAATATTTGTATGCATGAATGTGGGTATTTGCATTGGTCTGATCGTGCCTCGGAGAGCACGTTAAGCCATCGGTCCCGGTTGCCATACAAACATCTATGGCAGGCTTTACGGGTAGTTGGAGCCCTAAAATGCGCAAACGGTCTAGCTGCAATGCTTCGATATCGCCTAAGGTCACCATTGGGTTGTGAAGGTCAGATGGCAGTCGCTTCACGGAAAATATCAAGGTCCAGCCAAATCCGCAGTTAAGACTGGTAAAGCGGACCCAGACTCCGAGATGAAAGCTTTGGATGCGACTGGGATTAACACTAGGTTGAAGAAGATTTTCTATAGATATAAAATACTAACAGATGCCCGTAGGAGCTACAGAAGACCGCGGCCATAATAACCATAGTGTTGTGTTCCTGGTGGTAAGTAGCGTAGCCAGAGCTCACAATCCCCCCTCACCCTCCAATCCCCATCTCCAACCCTCCCTCCAGGGTCGGCAGCACGAGTATGACGCTCCTGATGTTGCACACGTCCATAGGCCACGGTGACCACTTCCCATCAGGTGGGCCGTGTGCTTGTCTGTCCTATCGCTCTACTTATCTGGTCCTATCTCTCTACTAAACCAATTGCAATCAAGCCTGCAGTGGATTTTAGGTTTTACCAAGACCTTTCTTTCTTCAAGATAAACTGCAACAAAATACTTTCAGTAGTAGTTTTTGCGTCCATTGGGAACAAACCGATAGACAGACAAGAATTGCAAAGAAAACTTTTTTTATATCTCCAACGTAAAAAAGTAGTCATATCCCTATTGAACGAGGTTTCACGTTTTAAGTGATAATTATTTCTTATTTAATGCATATTCTTACTTTTAAGTTTTATTTCGGTGACTGTACTTTTATTTTTTTATTCTGTAAAATGAAATGTGTGCCAATAGCCTACTACATAATTTTTGGAGGAGGCGATTCGCACACTAATAAATTAACTTCATGCGAATCGCCTACAGAAAATAAATAAATATTTAAAGAAGTCGATTCGCACATTTCGGGCGAGTTCATTTCGTGCAAATCGTCCAATAAGCCACTATTTTATTCCCTACTCAAAATATAACAAGTTAATAAATGATTATTAAGACGACGAAGCATCCGTATTTAGGTGTCTTAAGCGCAAATGAGAGCATATTCATACAATTAATTATACTAATTTATGCGCAAAGCTATCTCTCATTAATAAGCGTGTTGAGTTAGTTGCGAACTAATACCCACATAATCTAAGTATTATTAGGCTCTTTTGTTTATCTACGGATAAACAAAAGAGCCAAACAAATCTACATACTAGTCAGCCACTACAAAGCAAACGTCATTTGATTTTGTCAAAGTCGAAAAAAAAAAATTATCAATAAAATATTTTGAAAATAGTGGTGTTCTATTTCTTTTACGTCGAGAGTAAGTCCTAGGGCCCATCAGTCTCAAAATGGTGTCTATTGACATTAAATATCTTCGGGGCTATAAATACTCCAATAAAACGAAACCAACCGTAGTCTGTTTTGCATCTAAAATATTAGTTAGGATTTAATGAACATGCAAAGAAATTAAAAAAAAATTGGCTTCAATGTTCGAGTAGGTACAGATACAACAAACTAACTTTCATAAAGTTAAGTCGAGTTGTTAGTTAAAGCATGAAAGTGTAACAAACAAACGAACTCAGTTTTGCATTTATAATACTAGTAAGGATTCAATGAACATGCAAATCAAAAGCAACAAAACTAAAACGAAAGCGATTCTAACTATTTCATAATCTTATTGCAATGGTTCGTAATTTAAAGTCACGGAATGGTGATTTAACGATGGACATAAAATATAAAAGATTTAATTGAGTTATGATTATGGATATTATAATCCCCGGTTTAATGTCTCTATGTCATTTGCGATGATAGTGATGTAATCGTTATCGATATAATAAAATATTATTCGATAATTATTCTTATATTATTGAAGTGTCTTTCGTGATTTATTTTATTATTTTTACACTGTTCGGCTCAGTTTCGACTTGTTTTTACAGGAGGTAGGACACGACGGTATCTCCTGTCCGAAATGAGCTGTCCGACTGGGGTAGTACCTCCGCCCTACAGAACACCGCGGCCATAATAACCATCGAGTTGTGTTCCCGCCGGTAAGTAGGGTAGCCAGAGCTCAATTTACCCCTCCTCCTCCCATCCCTTCCTAGCCTCCTCACTCCTTCCCAGCCCTCCCCCCTTCCCTTCAGGGTAGGCAGCGCGTGTGTGACACCCTTAGTGTTGCACACGTTCATAGGCCACGGTGACCGCTTCCCATCAGGTGGGCCGTGTGCTTGTCTGCCACCTAAGTAGTATAAAAAAAAAAAGTTTGTTTAACAGCAGATAATGGTGATAGAGACTATGGATGCTGGAAAAAAATTTAGTTCAAAATGTTCAAAATGTAAAAAAAAAACATTCAAACACTTTCTTAACTTATTTTTTTATCGGCGAGGTTAAAAATTTGATTAGCATGTTATGTCCAAAGTACTGGCAAAGTCAGTATATAACATACGTATATTTTTTGTGGTACTAAAGCTAGTGGGGAAATAACTTATAAACAAAATGCAGCAATTTCTATGAAATAACAATTTATTAATCTCTATGAATGAAACTCTAAGTTTCTTAACTAATACCGTCATTATATAGACAAAAAAAAATCAGAAGTTGTTTCCAATACTTTTCAAAACGTAGCTATCTAAATAAACTAACAAAATCATCGACACTATCCCATCTCTAATGAAACGTATTTTCGTACGGCGCAGCTGCTCCAATTTGTCGGAACGGACATCACGACTCATGTCTCTTGGAACAGCAGGGATGTTTAACAACGTTATTTTGACATTCTGCAGCTACCAGAACAGGCTAGCAGTTGTAGACTGGTAGTTTTATTTTGTTTAGAGTTTAAAAAATAAGCTTAAATTATTAAGCTGATAAAGCGAAATAAAATCCACCGTCGTTGTGAAGAAATATTGCTACCATTCAAAAATTATGCTCAATGTTTTCTTTTCTATTTTCATAGCTACTGCAATTACTTCAAAGTGCGTACTGGCCATCGTTACAAGGTATAATAATTATAATAGTAGAATCCCACTTCGCTATTTGCTATTCGCCTATATTGTATTCGAAGAAATTATTACAGATGACTAAACCCTCCACAATTCGTCATAGAAGAGTGACTAAGACGAATATTCGTGTGAATAATGCAAATATACACGAATAAGCCCTCCCCACTTCGATTTATACACGTGAATATAGCCGAATAGCGAATAGCAAAGTGAGTTCCGCTATAAAACGAACATACAGTTACTACCGAAAAACAAGCGAACAACGATTCACTTGTACAAAAACAAACTTGAGCAAAGTTAGCGTCAAAAGCCTGCAGATGATCATTTTCAGGTATTAAAAATTTAGTTTCTGGGTAAAACAGTTTATATTTCCTAATGAAATTGCTGTATAGAGTATAATCTATCCCTTTACCAAATTTCAGCCAGATCCTTTCACCCTTTAGAGCGTAATTGAGGAGCAAACATACAAACATCTTCACAAACTTTCATATTCATAATATGAAAGTTAACTAGCTTGTGTTATGGGTTCTAGAATGCGGATATACATACTTGTATACTATTATTTTGTAAATACAAATTTATTATACAGAGAAAAACCCAGACCAATGCAAACATGCATTGCAGATTAAATTGCGAATCAGCTTACCATCAGGCGAGGTGAAGTCAAATTGACGTGCCCTATATATAAAAAAAAATATTTATATTTATGCAAATATTTGCACTGAGTGGGAATCGAACCCGCTAACAGGAATAATATTAGTACGTTAATATAGTGGAACTAAAATTTATGAAACCAAAATAAAATACCACTTCAATAATAACCAAATTCGCCTACTAGTCTATTGTTAACAAAATACGCTCTTAAAAATTCCCACCCCAGGATCAATACTAAGAACCTTATCTCCATTCAATTAAATAAACTAAACAATCTAATCTGAAGGTTGTAAGCAGATAGGGAAATTCAGTTTGCCATTGTTACAGCCTACAAACGAAAAATCTTCATTGTTTGAAATACGTGAGGGGAATGTCTGTTCACGATGGCCAACAAAATTATTATAATATATCTCGGGATTTCTTTATTCAGCACATTACGAACGATAATTTGAGAAGATAAAGTTAATGGAGGTGGCTACGAATAATATTTTTATACAACTCTTGAATTTTATATAACTTGACGGGAGATAGGTAGGTACTGTCTGAAATGAGCTGGGGTAGTAACTCCGCCGTACAGAAGACCGCGGCCATAATAACCATCGTGTTGTGTTCCCGCCGGTAAGTAAGTAGAGATTTTTTTTTTAATATCCTAACAAGTTTTGTATAGATAGAAGAATCGAGGAATTATTGTCGATATGACGCAGGTGTACGGATCGTGACACCAACATTTATATTAAACGTTATCGCAGGCAGGTCAATAGATCTTCGTTCAGAAAGAAAGAAAAGTTTAACCGTCATGATCACATATCAACGGTTGAAAGGCTAAAGGGCGTAAGCGACAATAACAGTTGACAGGAAAATCGCTGTTCTATCTACAATCACTGTTCACCAGGAAATAGGTATTAAAAGTTAATATGGGCAGTCCATCAGTTTATAACAAGACTTGGTGGCGATAGCCGAAATTCACGCGGGCGGAGCAGTGCACGGGTAGATAGTTTAGGTATATTACTTTTTTTTTTATGTCGGTCACGTCAACATGACTTCACCCCGCCTGATGGTAAGCTGAGGCAAAGTCTCTAGAATGGGAGTCACCATTGCAAACACCGATAGTGCCAAAATGGTGGCTCTCAGCTTGACGGCCTCATCAAATGCTTTTTCACGCCCCGCTTAAAGGACCCGGGACTGTATGAGGAAGGAAACACGTGAGCTGGTAAAGGATTCCAGGTTTTGATGGTGCGGCAAAGGAAAGAGGCACCGAACCGCTTGGTTCTTGATGGAATTGTTTGCACCATATGAGGGTGATATCTCAGCCTTGCACGTGTTGTTCTGTATAGGAATGGAGAGGGTGGGACTAGTTGGTAGAGCTCGTCGGAACACTCCCCATGGTATATGCGGTAAAAAGCTGCCAAAGATGCTATATCTCTGCGCAATTGTAGGGGCTCGAGAGTATCGGTAACTTCGGGACTCCCAATAAAACGGGCCGCGCGTCGCTGCAACCTGTCGAGAGCATCTAACAAGTACTGAGCAGAGCCATCCCAGAGATGAGAACAGTATTCCACGCCGGAACGGATTTGTGCCTTGTACAGAAGACACCGTTGCTCCGGCGTGAAAAACCGTCTCACCTTGTTCAGGACTCCGAGTTTCCGCGAGGCCGTTTTGATGATGCTCTCGATGTAGTTTTTATTATTCAGTTTGCAGCGAACATCCATGCCAAGTATATCTAGGTTATCCCGAAGTGGCAGTGGAGTGTCCTGAAGAGTAGGGAGTGGAAGGAAAGGAGATACCTTTGCTGTAAATGCACAAGCCTGCGTCTTCTTGGCATTGAACTCGACCAGGTTCTCAGAGCCCCACTGCGAAATGAGATTCAAGACCCGATCAAGCTCACGAACTTAGGAGGTGGGACACGACGATACCTCCCGTCCGAAAAGAGCTGTCCGACTGGGGTAGTGCCTCCGCCCTACACAAGACCGCGGCCATAATAACCATCGTGTTATGTTCCCGCCGGTAAGTAGGGTAGCCAGAGCTCACTGTACCCCTCCTTCATCCACCCCTTCCTAGCCCTCATCCCTTTCCTTCAGGGTAGGCAGCGCGTGTGTGATAGAAATCGCTTCCAGAAAAAAACTGAACAGTTTTATATCCGTGTGAACTTTATGTAATTTCCTCATTAGTACCTATCACCATTGCCATTTATTTGAGAGAAATCATAATTTTTTATCACAATTAAGTTTGTACATAACTTATATACTTAATGTCTTTATTTCAGAAGTTATTATCATAATAATAGACTTTTTGTATGGAAATAAAAGCGTAAAATCTAAGTGCCTTTCAGACAGGCAATTAGGAAATTGTCTTCCATTACTTGGTAACTTTTATATTAACTTTGATATATTATATTTTGATGTCTCATTCGTTAAGTTAATGTACCATTCTTGATAAAAATATATTTTCTTTGTGATCTCTGCTTTCATTACTTACACTAAGTTTGGCGCGGTCGTTACAATCATCCTCTTCCTTTCATCCCCCCCTTTTAAGGTTTACTCAATTGTATTTAAGATAATTTCAACTTTCACTTTATTATTTACTAGCGACCCGCCCCGGCTTCGCACGGGTGCAATGCTGATACTAAATTAGCCTTATTATATGATGCATGTATTATACATATAAACCTTCCTCTTGAATCACTCTATCTATTGGAAAAAACCGCATCAAAATCCGTTGCGTAGTTTTAAAGATTTAAGCGCACATAGGGATATAGGGACAGAAAAGGCGACTTTGTTTTATACTATGTAGTGAAGTGATATAAAGAACTAGCGTTATTGCTGTGTTGCTGTCTGTATTTGGCTGGACATTAAAAACCTGGTTGAGTTCTCAAGAAGATATTTATGTGGGGCTCAAGTCAATCTCACCTGAATGCTTTAAATAATACATCTACAGGATTCTAGCCATCAGTATCGACTTGACTACTCAAAGTACGAGCATAAACCCAGCATTGGTTGTGTTTCCAATAGTGGGATTATATATAAACTTAGTGGCTTGGCGGACTAAAGTCCAATTCATAAACTCCAACTCTTTGATATATTTTTTTTTTCAAGATAGGCTTACGTTTGACCACTATCTCACCTGATGGTAAGTGACGATGTGGTCTACGATGAATCACGCTTGCCTAGAAGGATCCTATTCACTCGTGACTTGAATATTCCCAGGTTATAACTTGTATTTTTTGATAGAAACGTCACAGACACAGACCGGTCATTGAAGATTTATCTCAGTACTTAACCTCCTCAGTTATCATTGTTACCTTTAGACAATACTTTCCTCTACGTTTAATAAATCATTACCCAACAAGGCGTTAACATGTCTAAAACCAACAAAGGCATCGATAGCGGTTACACTAATATACTGGATCTCCTTTGAGAACAGTGTTCACAGAACTATATCGTAAATTCTGGCTACGTAAACCATGGCAACAGCTAATTTACTTATCAAACAATATAGGCGCACATTGTAGCTTTGATGGCACTTGCCGTGACGTTCCTTAATTAAGCGGTGGATAAGCAACTTGATATAGTGTACCTACTTCGTGTATCAAATACGATTACCTATAATACAGATCACAACAACACTATGAATACTATCTTAAGATTTCGTTACATTTCTACCCTCTTCTCACCTTTTTTTTACATATAACATAAACTCACGCCTATATCCCCGAAGGGGTAGGCAGAGGTGCTAGCACCCACATTTCGCCAGTTTATGTTTAGGTCCCAATGTAATAGGTGGCGAGCCTATTGCCATTAACCGGGCACTTATAAACCGGCGATAAATACACACATAACTTCGAAAAGCATCGAAAAGTCATTGGTGTGTGCCCTGGTGAACCTGGGATCTAACCCGAGATCTCGTCTCAGCAGTCCATTACCCAGACCACTAGGCTACCGCGGTGCCTTTTTTTACCACCACCCCCGTCGGCCATCGGGGGTGGTTATGTCGGGAACGAACTGACTAAAACCGCACGCCGTCTCGGGTCTTAATTACTGGGGTGTAAGGTTACCCAATTGGCATATATCCCTCGCACCCCAGCTGACCTCGGGCCATCTATGGTCAGAGGGACACGTGCTGAGCCTCCGAGTAGCCCTAGAGGGCCACTCCCACCCCGGCTGGATTGGCCGCAGGCAGCAGCGTCTCCCGTGGCGAGTAAGAGGCGCTGCTCGCCTCCGCTGCGCGGGTGCACCACGTGGAGGTTCCGGCCCGCATCCACCCTCCTCTCACCTGATAGTTAGTCAGGATCGATCACATTTGCCTAGAAGGAACCTTCTCAGTCGTGACTTGAAGATCTCCAGGTTATAGCATTCCAGAATCAGACAGGGAATTCCATTCCTTAGCTGTACGCATAATGAAAGCGTTGGTGTCTGCAAAGTGTTTCGTTCGTAGGAGTGGAACACCCACCAAAGAATATTTTTATCTTTTTCTTTAAACTTATCTAACTAAACGTATTAAAATTTCATTAAAATAGACAATAAAAACTTTAGTTTATTTCACGTGAATTTCTCCACTAATTTCACCCGTTTCCCGACGAAACACGGAAATTTATCGCGGAAACACTTGTTAAGTGGCAGGTTCTTCGTAAATTTCACGTTAAACTAATTCGTCAAGTTCCAAGGAACTCGCGGTAAACTTTCAGAAGATAATATTCATAGTTTTGAGCTACCCGTATGTTTCACAACACTACAGGGTGATAGTATTAAAGATATCGGTTTATTGGGAATGCTGCACTGTCGGCAAGAGTAGGCTCTTAGTATTTATGTATTCTGTGGTATAAGGATGAGAAATATTATATAGATACGTTCTAAAAAAAAAAAAGAAAGAAAATGGCGGTCACATAGAATATTTTTTGAAAGATAAAACATTGTTCTGATTTATATCTATACGAGATTTTAAATGGTCATGGTCAATTAATTTTACTAGCAACACCGATATTCCAGAAGACTGATATTCTCGGTCTAACACACATAATTTATCGTTTACTCCGGTTAGATGAAGCCTAATATGAAAAGACTACTGTGCCTGCTTACGAAAGTTGCTTATTTAATTGCCACTATGTTATAAAATTGGCTACATTCCTTATCCTCACTGAGTGATTAATCCGTACAGCCGTCATTCAAAAGCCCCTCAATCTAAGTAGGAATTATATCTTGTGGATGTAATTATATTCTAAACAAAACTCGACACTAGTTAAAACGCTCCTATTTATTTGTTCCGTATATTAAAAGTTTGTTTATCGACAAGGATTTCGAATAAGAAGCTTTTAAAGAGATTTCGCTTTGAATAACAATTACTTATTCCTTATTCCTCTTCCCAGACTGTCATTAATAAGTCAATCCTGTTTATATTTTGACTTCCTTGTTCTTTGTAGGGCTGCCAACGTAATGTTTGTAAAACAATAACTTTGTGTTCACGAGTTTGACAGTTTTTGGTTGTTACAATTTATTGAGAGGGATATCGGGATTTTCCGGTCCAATTTGGATATTATCTAATTTGAGCTTTGGGGTTGTTTTGTAGGACCTTGAATTTTATCCTACTAATATTCAAAATATGAAAGTTTGTGAAGACGTTTGTTACTCAATAAAGCTCTAACGGCTGATCAGATCTAGCTGAAATTTGTTTCAGCAATAGATTATTCTGGAATAATCTATTGCTGAAACTTCTTATCTCTTCTTCTGATCTTTTTACTTCTTATCCCTGAAATAGGTTCCAATGTGAACTAGATACTTAAACAGAATTCCACGCGGGCGAAGCCGCGGACAGCAGCTAGCAATTTTGATATAATGTATGGAACTCATCTCTGTAAACAGAGAATTTGAATCTATACTACCTAATTAATTTTATATATTTAAAAATATAGAAAAATAGATAATACGAAAATGACAGCCCTATTCAGAATTGTTTCTCTCTAAGTGCACTTAGAAAACGAAAACAAAATAATTCCTATCCAGTTGTAATCAACATTTTTCAATTGGATCTGGCACCAAATGTTCTAACAACAACAACATGATGTTAAGTAAACACAGACTCTGAGATAAATAGAACAGCCCGAGGTGTCGACCCAGGTCAACGGGGAGCGAGGCAAAAAGTCTTATGGCCTACCTTACACCTCGACACGAGAAGACTCGAGACGAGATGGTATTAGTCAGTTCGGTCGCTCCCTTTGGTGATGCGGGGTGGTATCCGTGGGGATTTCCGCACGAAAAAAAAGATAAATAGAACAATAATATATATAGGTCACAGTGATGAATACAACAAACAAACAAACAAACTTGTCGTATTATTAAACTAAGTTTTTAAACTTACGGAATCGAATATTAAATTACTACTAAGGGTGTAAAATAGGCGATGAACGGTTTCTTCTCTGATCGCAAGCTCAAGGTAAAGTCTTAGGAAAGTCTGTTATTTTCGAAGAAAGAAACAAAAAATCATATAGCTGCTTCTTTTCAGAAATAGTCCTGCACGTATATCGACCTCTATCAAAATTTCACTACTAAGGGGGTAAAATAGATGATGCATAGTGATATGAAAAGTGTTAGACTTTTAAATTAAGTAGCTTGAAATTCAACAATAAAATTCAACACTGAAACCAATTTTTGTTTACATTTTCAAATGGACCTGGTAGGTGGCAGTGCAATCGGATTATTGGTTTGTATAGGTCTCGGGTCGTTAGTAATTTATAAAACGCCGAAAGTTGCAAACAACAGCATTCTTCACTTTCCACAAACATGGTTACCCACTGATTTGCCATGAATAATTAACCAGGATCGATCGCCGGCGCAGACCGGTGGTCATCGTTCAGCGATTAGTGTCGGCATAACTAATGATATAGAAGTGCAAATTACAGGATTTTAGTTGCTATGCTTGTATGCATGTATGTGTTTAAGCAGCATGTGTTTGCGAGTGCCGTAATGATAATGGCTAAGTAAATTTATTGGCAGATAAAGCGGATTTACATAATTGATTCGATATAAATGTAACATTTTAAAATTAACTCGATTTATCTATGTTTGTAAATTACGTTAGGACCTTACCATAAACTCTTAATGCAGTAGGTATTATTTTAATATTATATAACTTTCATTATAAATATCTATGCTTTATAGGTCTGTGAAATAACCCGATATATTTTTATTTTTAGGTAATATGGGATGTACTGATGATACGTTTGTATATCTTCAAGTATTTCAAATTGAAAGTTCGAGCAGTCTAATAGAATAAAATCGTATTCACTTCTATTTCTGAATCCTATAAAGCATTTTAGGTTATAATTTTTTAGTTCAACCAACCTTCAATACCTGTCATTCATTGAATAGATTCTAAATCCATTTTATGAAAAGTGCCTACCAAAAAAGTAATTGCAAGTTACTCATTCGTGAAATTATTGATAAACTAGAAAACGTTGTCGCACAAATAGATTAAAATGTAAATCTACTCGGGCTCCACAATTCTTAAGTTACATTTTTTCAACTCAATTGCTTTCTTCGATCAGAGGTTACTATTCAAGATAATGACTATGCCTTTAACTTTTTCTATAGTTTCTCAGTTAGATACCTCATTGGGAGATGAAGAAATATCAATACAAAAGTTGGGTACTCGGGTAAGTGGCGTTAATCTCCAGTTGTGATTTTACCCGAATAAAGAAAGAAGTAGGTATTAGTAAGTTTTCTCTTCTTACTTAAAATATAAGTAGGTAGGTATAAAAGATTTTGATCTCACCTCTGTTCTAGACATCTCCAATTTAATCGGCGTACCTTATGTTCTGGAATCTAGATCATACTATGATTAAATTGAAGATGTCTGGAATCTACATGGTTGACTTTGACTAGTTTGCGCACTTAAATTTGTTGTAGTTTAATATCCAGCCAAGTGTAGTATTTGAAGTACGATGAAGCACAACAAAGTGGGCGTAGGTATGTAGGTACTTTTCTTTCTATAATTAAGGACAGTAACAAAACTTCACGTAATTAACAAGCTTCTGCTAGAAAACAAACCAGTGGCTGCATGAGGTGTGTAATACAAATGCATATTACACACATTAACACAATTTATAACACCCGCACTACGCTCAAAAATTCATAGGGCACCAACGTTACAAACCGCTGAGCAATTACGATTTCTCTAACCGTAACGAAATTAAAGTCTTTCTGCGATTTAGCTGCAACATTGCGGTTGCCAAATGTACACCAATTTTGCACACAACAACAGCCTAATGGGTACATCCTGCAATGTACTGGGGTCTGTTAATCTATATTAAATAATTGGATTGTTTTATACCCATCTATATTGGGCAAGTTTTAGCGATCGTCTGAAACCAAGTAATGCAAAAGTTTTAAAAAATTGCTTGGATAATTAGAACACCTAATGAAAAAGTAATAGCAATAATATGAACGATGATAATCAGCATTATCATAATTATTTTGATTATTTGTTCCTAGCATCCAAAATGTAATCTTAAACCTCGGTCCAAATATATAATCTTCTCTTTTTGGTTAGACATATACAGGGAGTTTTTATGGGAGCGACTACTGCATAACCACCCAAACCTGAAAGAAAAGGCTGTCTCAAAGTCTGGTCTGTCAAACCGGCTTTCAGATGAGGTCGTCTTGGGTTCCGTAGATATTGTTTGGAGACCAAAACAATCCATATTGGGTCTTGTTAATCCATATTAAATAATTGGATCGTTTTATACACATTTGTGCTTAACTTATTTTCGGTGAATCGTGCGAGGCCAAAAGCTTTGAACAAATTGCTTGGGAAATTGGAACGCCTGATAAAAAAGTAATGGCAATAATGTGAACGGTGATATTGCGCGTTTTATGCTTTCAGGAAAATGTTAATCTTGAGTTCTTATAATACTCTCCCATCCCGACTAGTTGCCAAGTTAGATAACATTTCTCTTTCGTAACTGGTTACGAAATTCAGTTGCGATTGCTGCCAAAGGGGTTATTTTGTGACATTTATGTTTTTATTTAGGCATAAACTTGGTTATACTTATGAGTCTTCAACTGTTTTTTTTTATTTTATCAAACCTCTCACATAATTGTTACTTTTTAAACGTTCAAAGTTAAAGAAAATTTATACTTACTTACTTTTTTCAGATTTAAATTCATAGGAAAAGTTAGCATGTTATTTTTCATTTAATTTAAATTTTCTCAAATTTTAGTTAATCAATGTGATAAAATTTAGTGAACGGGCAAAAAATTCGATATACAATAAAAAATGCACTTAATCTTTAGATTATTATAGAAAACCGAAATAACTTAACTAATTAAATTCCATCATAAGCCACGGTGAACGCTTTACATCAGGCCGACCTACTTATCCGCCACCTAATGGTAGGTATAAAATATCCTTAATATATAGTATGTAACCAAGGATATTAAGAACAAGGAAATTTCTAATGTTCTAATATGATAAATAAAATTCGAGAGAGCGAACAGAAACAGTAGACAGAAGATAAAAACTGGGAAACAGTTTCCTTATAAATTATAGCATTTACGAGGCGTGCAGACATTTGGCTTCTAAACGTGGTTAACTCCGATAATATGTTAAGCAGAAATACTTAAGAAAATATAAATTTACTCAAGTTGATATAAGACTCTTTGATCTCGCTGGTTAACTGTTTATTAATTTAACCAAAGATATATAGTGAGGCATAAATATTATATATCTTATACAGAGAATTCGCTGAATATATTTAGATAGATTATAATATATCGGAGAATTTCGAATATCTAGGACTTATCCACTTAACTCAGTTGGTCAGAATAATCCACCTGTAAGGGGCTGGTCGCTGGTTCAAGTCCTGTCCTGGATGTTTACTTTTCCCAATCTAAATTATTAGGTATATTTAGATAATTAATTATTATAATCTACTTAGTAAATTTAACACGTATGTCTGTTTGTAGGTTTGTAGTAAGAGATTTAGAATACCTATATGCATATGATTGTATGTACGATACATATACCTAAAAAAAACGCAATTTTTCATGTCTGCCTGTCTGTCTATCTTCGTCTGTTTAAAAGAGGTAATCTCCAGAATAGCTGGGCCGATTTGGACGGGACTTTCACTGGCAAATAAGCAATTATATTATTAGCAATAACTTTGGCTACTTTGATTTTATAAAAAATTAAAACCCTTTTTTTTAATAATAAAAAACATAGAAAATCCAAATTCCATTTCATTGAAGGAAAGTATTGAACTTAACTAATGCAGTCCACCCGTGCCGTGTACCACTCGAAGAACTATGAAGAAACTAATTAACTAATCTAAACTTAACTAATAAAAACACGACAGCTATCAAAATATAAAAAAGAATCATCAAAATCGGTTCACATAGTCGAAAGTTCTAAGATAACAAACATTTCAAAAAATACAGTCAAATTGAGAAACTTCTCTTTTTTTGAAGTCGGTTAAAAATATGAGAAAAACTTAGTACAAAACTGTACATAACAATAATATAGAACCTGCAAAATGTATGTCATAACACAGTGGAATTGTTTATGTCATCTGTCCATCACTGTTTCAAAAAAAAAATACCTACGGAACACAAACACGCAAAAAGCCTTTGTTAGCGCGTTCTGTGCCAACAATTTACATTGTTTATTCAAATAACGTCACTTAAAAATAACTGTGTGTATACAGATAAAAAATAAATAAAATAAAATTGGTGGAGTTGTCATGTGCATCGCATTTTTTAAGGGTACCACCCGTTGAGGGTAACATGACGATATGGTTGTCAAAGTCAAGCCATAAGGTATAAAAAACTGTATCTAATTGTTAAAGATTTATTAAATTATTCTTTAACGGTTAATTCCTATATTTTGCCACTATATTCACTATCACCTAACACTATATTTTTTCAAAGATGTGGCACCTCTATTATACGTACTTTTCGTATAGATAGGAATAAATTAAGTATTGTTTTTTAGTTTAAACGGTTTTATGTACTTAATGAAAGCAATTAAATTGTATTGTCATCAGAACTAAAAGATCTCTACCAAATATCAGACCAATCCAGTAACTGGAAGAGGGTCAAATTTCAGTTACTAGAAAACCGTTTAATAAAAGACGAACAACCAGGAGCGAATGGTGACAGTGTGTTCAAGTCTCGCCCTGTGAGATGATAGCTGATAATTATAAGAAAGAGTAAATTAGGTTACTTTAATTTTTGAAAAAGAAATAGGGTTCCAAGTAAAACATTAAAAATGTAAAACCGGTCGAAGTCGCGAGTACAACTAGTATGAAATAAGTGACATGCTGTCCGTGGAAATAAAAAAAAACTATAATTCTAAATTTAAAAAGTAGACGTTTTTCGAACTTACTCTCTCCCCCAGTCATTATTTTATTCATAAGATCGAACTTCTTGCCAGTGTCTGACACAGTATATCAGCCCAGATATTCCATATTTCCGACACATATGTCGCTATCCGAATTTTCCTCTCCCTACACAAATACGGGGCTTACGCGTAAGTTCCATAAATATTTGAGTTTTGTATTTACCTAAGCGTGGTTTTGACTGGGTTGCACCGTCTCTAGGGTAGAGTCTACAAAAAATGTGGCTTTCACATGAAACTTTAAAACAGTATGGGCTTGGCCTAGTTTTGTTTTTGCTGTGAATTGATTTGGTTCCACTTGCCGGGTTTGCTTTTTATAATACCAACCGAAAATAGTAGGTATAAGAAGTAACATTAGCTATTTCGTTGATAGACAAACAAATAAATAAAATTGAGTTGATAAACAAAATTGAATTCGACTGTTCAGTTGTTTAATTAGGTTCAATTTGTAGATGAACATGTGTTTTTGTCTTTTTTAAAAAAAACTTTAACAGCACTGTGAGGTAAGGAAAAAGTAGCTGAATGAGCTTCCTCAATCCTTTTTTATTCGTTCATTCGATTTACAAATCAAATTTAATAGTGCTACCCAATAAAAATAATAAAATCTATCCATCAGTTTTTCACCTTTTCGTTGGTATTGGATTTCACGTTTCACATAATATTATACGTATTTATCATCAAAGGCAAATAGAAAATGTATAGTAATTGAAGTGTTATGAATAGTTTGACTAACTGTGATCCAAAACGACTGGGTTTTATTTATAGTTAGCTAATTATTTTGAATGTTATCAAATCGTTTATCAAGAACTTCATTTCAAACGTTATAACATTAACCATACTACATACCATTCAGGATTTAGGTGCCAGGTTTGATTTTTTTATTTACGAGAGAAAGAGAGAAAGCATTATCAAAACATCACAATTACGACCTTCTTGAACCTAATTGACTACAGTTTTGATGTAATTGACTAATGGACTAGTCACTTACATCAAAACTGTACATTTTAATTCAACTTTATTTGCTATCAGTACTACGATTCTACTAAGCATAAATATAAGAAATCCGGTATTAATACATTTATCTCCGTCAAATTCGGATAAACTTATAAGCATGTTTATATACCTGAACTGAAAAACCTCTTATAAGACAGTGTTTGGGTGTAGTAATATACTCAAGGGTAAAAGTAAGATATCATTCTTTATAAAAGTAAGGAAGATGTTTGCTAAATTCTCACAGTTTTGTTATAGCAAGTAAGTACCTATTTAAAATGGATGTATGAGGTTTCATCAAAGACCTTTAGAGTCATTCACTTTCACTGTAGATAGCAAATATTAAGGCGTACAAAAGAACGCGGCCATAATAATCATCGTGTTGTATTTCCGGCGGTAAGTAGGGTAGCCAGAGCTCACTGGAGGGTTTCTGTGCTGCCAGCGCAGAGATCAAAGTCTCCTGCGTTTTCAGCACAAGAACTCTCTAATTCAATAGAGGCAGGGGAGGGCCCCTATCTCTATTACCAACTCCCAATCCCCCCACTTGCGCTGCCAACCTTGGCAAGGGTTGGGTAAATACCTAACCCTCTCCAAGGTCAGCAGCGCGAGTGTGTGGCCTCCATGGTGTTGCACACATTCATAGGCCAAGGTGACCTGTGACAAGATGAGACTACAATATAGGGTTTTTCAGGAAAGGAATTTATAGGTTTTTGCAGGGTGGGCAGTGCAAGTAACCGCTTCCCATCAGGTGGGTCCTGCGCTTGTCTTCCACCTAAATAGTATAAAAATAGTAAAAGAATTAAGGTTCCACGCAAAAAATAAAAACTCTGCTCTAAGTTTTAAAGAGGTTTAAACAAAATACCCAGTGCATATTTTAATAAACATAATACATTACATACATACATTAAAATAGAAGACGTTTGTATTCCCAAATGTAAACTCATTCCATACCCTAAAACAGAATTGCCATACTTGCATTTTCATCCCCTGCTCTCAAATATTACCTGCAATTAAAACCATCACTTGACTTCCACCCCATACTTTGTAAAGCGAAATGCCATCGATTTAAATGCATGCGTCTTGCTGCCTCCAAGCTCACAATTAGGGGGACATCCGTAAATGCCCCTATCTGGTATTAGCGTGATGTTATTATACCCAATTTGTGTTTGACTGCACTGTTTTAGCATATAAATGTTATGTTTGAAGGTAATTTACATTAGAGATCGAAGCTCAGGTGCTCAGAAATAAGTAGTATGCCGATACTATAAATATCTAGCATAATTAGCTATGTCGGTTTTCATGTAAGATTTTAAGTCTGACCAACCTATCAAACAAAATAACGTGCATTCAAATCCGTTCAGTAGTTTTAAGCTATTGCATAGCTTTTATCGCGGGCTTTGAGGGGATCGAATCAAGAAATTCCGTAACGAAAATAAAAACCTAACACCTCCCATTGTCGCCCAAGTTTCACTCTTATTTCATGTTTAGTAACAACCATAATTAAGTTATAGTCGATGCTACAAAGAAACCATTATACCTTGCAAAAAATCGGCACAACGCCATCTATCGAGCACGCGTACAACTTTACAAATAAATATATAGTTAGAATTTGTATATTTATAATAATTAAGGTACTGAACCGTTAATCTATGCATATTGAATAAAATGGTATACAATAGCTTTACCACGGCAGTCTCCGAGTGCCACACGTATTCTTTGTTTCCATCGCGCACAAACAGACAAACAGACAAGAACACATTATAAGACAAAACTGAAGACACTAGTACAAAACTACCTACCCTAGAACTAAGGCCTGTGGTGTAAAAATCCTAGAGGTATAGATGGATGGATAGATGTGAAAAAAACTGGAAAAAACCATTTAGTAATAAAAACAAACTCGATAAAAATTACCCTGAAAATCCATTTGTCACAAATAAAGTGTAAATAAAAGCAATCCAAATAAAATCATCACTGGGTCACCGGTTAAAAGCTAAAAAAACATCGAAATGCTCTAGAGTTCACAAATATTGACACACTACTAGAAACCACTCCAGCGTTCACTCGCATAAAAATGCAACATTTTTAACGCGAAATTGACATCGAACTGTGTAACATACTAGAACGGACATTAAATTACTACACTCTTAATATACGTTTAGATTTTCAGGAAAGGTGAAAGCTAAGACAAACCACTTCAAGAAATGGATAAAGATCGGCACGATTTCGAAACTATCTATGCCTTGGGTCAAACGGGCTAAGAGAGAAATGACTTATAGGTCACCTTACCTGATATTTGGAGACCCGAGACAGTGTGTGTTTTAGTCTGTTCGAGTCCGATACTTCCGAGGCTACGAAATAATTCGACTTCAATGAACCAAATTTAAATGGGATGGGTAAGCGCCAGCTATCAAATAAAAAAGAATCCTCAATTTCTGAGGTAACAAACATTTGAATTGAGAAAATACAATAGAAGTATTATATAAAAAAAATCCAATTTAAAAAAGGTTATTAAATGATTTTTTGCTTGATTTGAACTTGTCACTAAAAAGTCTTTATTAAAATATCGCAGTATTTATGCTTTATTCTAACCACAAGTATCAGAATATTACTACGCCAGCTCTAGTAACAATAAGGCAATGAAAATCACCACGTACTCCGTGAAAACAAACCGAACGATCTTACCTACTTGATGTGCGGAATGGTGTACACAGCTCTCCAATCGAGGTTAAAAATGTTTGTGAATAGTTTCGATGTGAAAGGTTCAAAAGAGACCGATTCGAAAAATCGAGATTTGAAAGGTAGTTTTTACAAGGTTTTATTTAACTTGGTCTGTTGTTTGTTTGTTTGTTAGTATGGGTCAAATCTTGGAATTCCAATTACAACCATTTCCTGAGAAATCAAATTTAGTAACAATGCGATTTATGGTAGGTACTAAGAAGCTGGTCTAAAGACCTTGTTTTCTTTGAGTGGATATACCCGGGAGTACCATACCCACCGGCCATCGGGGTTGGTTATGTCGGATTCGAACTGGCTCCTATCCCAAACAACTTAGCTTAGCTGGAGAAGTAAGCGGGAATTCCATTACTTAACTTTATTTCCAAGCCACTCTTAAAAAAAATATGATTTCGGTTTCTTTTAAAACTAATCGTTTATCGTTTATTTACTATGAAACCATTTAAAAATTTTATTACACTTATTCTGTTTAGAGCAATATATTTATAGAAGGTACAATAAATTTAATACATGACCGAAATAGATAAAGTAAGCTTTGACTATCAACCCCACGCTAGGTCTAGCCTGTCTCGTGGGGTTTTTATAATGTTGACTAGGTATATTGAACTGTTCACTCAACTATGTTACTCGAACTAAAACTGTATCTAGACTAAGGCAATTGTTGTAAATAGACCAAAAAAAACAGCCCGCTGAGTTTCCTGCCGGAGTCTTCTCAGGTCTGGGCCGCGTTTCGAACCGGCGGCGCGGCGGCGGCGGTGGTCCTTTTGCTTCTAGTTTTAAATATTTATAATTTTGACGTTTTGTAGTAAGTGCCGCTCAAGAATATTAGAAATTTCCTTGTGGTGCCGCTTAAAATGGTCTATACAGAATAGAAGATTTTTAACTTTGACTTGACTTTGATTATTTATATTGTTTTATAGGTTTAGGCATATAAACTTTGCACAAACTTACAAACTAAGTTTTCATACAATACGTGACTGCTTTTCTTCCATTACCTGTGTTCCATAAAAATCATTTCAAACACTTCAATAAATCATAACAAAATGTAGGTAAGTATTTATATAAAATAACTCAAGAGGAAATGAAGGTAGTGTCATTGAGCTATGCTCGTCAATTTCTTGGAGGAAATTCGATTTCCTTTCACATCTCGTGATTGTTTCTGCAACGGTTCATTCATGTTCACTCAATCATCCATTCTTTGTTCGATTGACTTGTACTTATTCGAGATAGAAATCAAATCGATGTCACTTTTAATTTCAGATGGAAAAAATCATGACTATTCAGAAAAAAATTCTCCCTTTTATTTTTCCGGATGGAAACCCCTGCGGATACTACTCCTGTTGGTCATCGGAAGAAGTTATGTGGGACTTGACCGACTAAAACCGCACGCCGTCTCAGGTCTTCAGACAAGGTGACCCAAGAGGCATTTCCCTCACACGCCGTCTGACCCCGAGCCATCTACGGTTATAAAATTACCCCTTGACCCCACGAAAAGGGGTAGGGTGAGCATCACGCCGCTTCGACAATGCTACACGCCATCACATCGGCGGCAGAAGATTTTATTAATATTATGTTAACGGGAATTTACGCGATCGAATTGCAAATGGCAGAAGATTTGTTTATGAGAATATTTTATAGGGTTTCAAACTTAGAACAAAAATGAATCTCAGCTTTTTTTAAACCTTTTTAGATAAAGTATTATTTCTGAAACAAAAACATACTAACATAATATATAATTTAAACGGGACTTAACGCGATCATGGTATAGGTATATACATACCTTTGGAATGCCTAACGTTTCGACCAGGTTACACCGGCCGTGGTCACAGGCTGACTGTTATTATAATCATGGAACGCGAAAGTTTAAAAGTTAATATAATATATATATTTAATTTATTACTAAACATTCAGAGCAACACTAAATTATTACAACAAAATCACTTCCAAACTTTCCTTCACTAACTTAAACGAAACTAATGAAAGTACTCCGATTTTCCAATATTCAAACCAAAGTCCTTAGGCAAAACTAATATGAAACAGTACGAAATTACATAGGAAAATATTAGCTATTAAGAACAGACCCGAGTTAAAATAACAACGGGTGAATTTAATAAGGCAAGCCCATGGGCGACAGCTGGCACTGGGTTAGGTACAGCTAAATTCATAAAATCGTGACGTCATTTATATGTACTAAAGAGTTGTAAGGTCATGGACGTATAAAATCAAAGAAGAAACGCGTTAAAGAATACTTGCAGCACTTGCTTGTACAAGTTAGCGCGTACATACTCACATACTAAGTAACGCACTACGCAAAATTACTTTTACGCAAACGTCATCCAGGTTCAGTCAGTTTAAGTAGCGAAAAAAAACAACATAATCTCGTGTAGTGAAATGGTGTAAAAACCGCAGTGCTAGCAAAAAAAAGAATGTCCAAAGAATGGCGAAGAATCAGAGTTGAATAAAATTTGGGTAATACAATCATTGCAACATAAAATTTCACTCACACAATTCACACTTCATTCCACCGCCACCGCCATTTTTGTGCCAAAGTCTCGTCTTTAGCGCGTTCTGTCCATATTTAGTACGTTCATGCGTAAGGTTTACTAAAGATTAGATCATAACTGGTAGGACGTGAGATGTGACCGTTTTGTTGGAAAAAAAAACATAGAAACAGTAATTTACAAATTTGCCGGCTGTCTTACGTTTCTTTTATACCACTTAGATGATAGACAAGCACACGGCCTACCGGATAGTAAACGATCACCGTAGCCTTTGGACGTGTGCAATTCCAGGGGTGTCACACTCACGCTGCCAATCCTGCAAAAACCTTCTAATGCCCTCCTTGAATAAACCAAGGAAGGAAGATATTTAAATTAGCGCAATATATAATAAAATCAGCTTTTGCCCGCGGTTTCGCCCGCGTGGATGTCGGTTATCGCGACCAAAAATAGCCTATATCTCGAGGTCTAATCTAATCTACCCCTATACTAAATTTCATCAAAATCGGTTGAACGGTTCGAGCATGAAAGCGTAACAGACAGATAGACAGAGTTACTTTCGCATTTATAATATTATGTATAAAGTATATATGGATTGCCACCATTATCCTTACATACAAATGAAATTGTCGAATATCCTGTAAAGTTAGTATCATTCACACACAAAAGGCTTCAACTGCAATCGAACTTAACAGCCGAGTCGACGGAAAACATAAACATTACCTACCCTTGTGAAATAGGGGATTCAACAAAAACCACCAATATACTTTTATGGCTCACTCATAAAAATATATACGGTCATTGTATTTCTACATAACCCTTCGAGTTTGAAGCCAAGATGTTATTAGGCATAAGTGGATAGCCCTGAACCCTTTTAATCAGGTAGATTTTGGAAACCTTCGTCTTGTATGTGTTGCAGTCAAAACTTTTTACCAGTCAAAAGTACTATTGACTAACAAAATCAGTCAAAAGTGCTTTTGACATAGGTACGGTCAATAATACTTTTGACTAAAATAATAGTTCAAAGTACTTTTGCGAAATGGAGTTGGTTAAAAGTACTATTGACTAAGTGATTCCATCTATTATACTATATACCATTGACTGGTTGTATTAGTCAAAACTCTTAAACCTCCGTGCATTATCACAAGTAACCTAACCCGAAGGGTTTTGGCGGAGGTCTCGCAGAGACCTATATCTATCCATGTTGGGTCGCGCGGTGTCTATGACCTCGCATCGCTCGCTCCCGCAGCGTTTTCACTGATGCTTTATTGCAGTTAAAACTACTTTTGACGAAGAGCGTCAGTTAAAAGTACTTTTAACCAATAAATTTCAGTCAAAACCACTTTCGACCAACCTCTTCAGTCAAAAGTACTTTCGACTGATTTTGCTAGTCAATAGTACTTTTGACTGGTTAAGAGTTTTGATTGCAACATATTATGTATTGTTGACTTTTAAGTACTTATGAGATAATGTTTGTGCGAAAGCTATATGGTAGGTTAAGCCGATTTTTAAGCATTGTTGACTGGGATGGTTTACAAAGGTCAATTTTATTATCGATGTGATGGATATAGTATTACGCAGGTATGAAAGAAATGGTAGTTTTCTAATTTTAGATTCCTTGATGAAATCGGCTCGAAGGACCAAATTGTTGACCAAATTAAATCTTACCGTTTTTAAATTTCACGTTCAGGGTTCGATTCCCGCTTGCAAAATCGGCACGTTGCATGTTGGTCTGGGTGTTTCTATGTATAATATGTATTATGTTTATCTGCATTCTAAAATCCATAACACAAGCTAGTTAAACTATGCTTACTTTGGGTCTAGAAAGCGCTATGTATAATGTCCTATTATATTTATTTATTTATATCTACTGAAACTATCACAAAAATTACAAGCATAAAAAGAATTACCGCAAATAGAAAAAATAAATTTCGAGTTTCCTTGGTTCCATTATGTAAATTGTAATAATATTAATATTTCTTCATCTCTCAAAATCACTCTACCTTTAATAATACCAATTACTTAACTACACGTCAGTGCCACTGAAATGTAATTCACTACATTTCCTTTTGTATGTAAAATATTGAAAATATGATTTCAGGATTCAATTTACGTAAGTATTACTACTTACTTACCTACTTTACATGGAACAGTGGGTTACGAATACAACTATAAAATTGTGATCTCTGTACATTATGTTATATGAACGATTAGGAACAGAAAAATATTTTTCTTTAACTTTTGTCTGTTTATCGGTTAGTCTGTTTGATCGCGATGAACGACAAAACTACTGAGCGAATTTTGATGCCGTTTTTTATTAGAACAATCTTAGTCAGACTTGAAAACTGCCGTATGTAATCTTAGTATGCCACCTAAGTAGTATAACAGAACCACTGAACGCCGCGCGGGTGGAGCCCCGAGTATTAGCTGCTAGGTCATAAAATTGGCTACCCGTTGTCTCCTGTACTAGTTAAAAATTAAAAAACCCGACTGCGTAAAAAACTAAAAAGAAAAAAACAAGCACTCAGATCTATGTCCGGTGGTCTAGAAACATAACAACTTAACAGTCAGGATCCATTATTCAATAGCCAATCTTATTTTTCAAAGGATCCCGACTGTTAAGTTGTTATGTTTCTAGACCACCGGACATAGATCTGAGTGCTTGTTTTTTTTCTTTTTAGTTTTTTACGCAGTCGGGTTTTTTAATTTCTAAATTATATTTTTTTATTTTATACTTTTTAGTTATAAGTGTCCTAGGCAGCTATTTACCCGATTGGACTTTCTACTGTCTAATAAAAATCTATGAATTGTTGTTACGCAACTTTAAATCGCTATAGATCCTAAATGGTCAATGTAATCGAAAAATGTTGAAAGAAAACTAAAAATGATTTTTAAATACCTATTCAACGATACCCCACTTGACATAGTTTGCTGACTTTCATTTTTTTAATTTTCACAATATGGCGGCCAGTAGTCGCCATATTGAATTTTCACTGACGTCATGTCTTTAGTGACACTCGCCGGACTAAGAGGAATCGATTGACGTGTGAATCATGAAAATCGGCCCAGGCGTTTGGTCTGTATAGTGCTTCAAAGGAACATACAAACATACATGGCTGTTAAACACATTACCACTCCTTTGCGTTGCGCAGTCGGGTAAAAATAATATCTTAAGATATAGGATCTCTCGTCCAGTGTATGGCATGTTACATCAGGGACCAGGCAATAAAATGCCTTGTTTATTTTTATAATGGATACGTCAACATAACTTCACCGCGCCTGATGGTAAGCTAAAGGTAAGTTTTCAGAAAACTATGCCGTCACAAAAATAGATGAGTAGAGGCCGTCAGGCTGAGGGCCTTATCCCCGCTTTATAGGACATCCCAATTATTTGGAGTCAACAGAACACGCATTAATTCTCAATTCAATTCTCAATCACTTTCCTTACTTTGTTCTTTTACTTCACTATAGAAATAATTATACCTACATGTATTACGAGTATAATATTTCAGTAGCTAGGTATTTCACGCCAGATGCTTTGGACAAATATTTGTTCGTCAGAATACATAATACCTGCGTTATTACAGAATCTTGATACTAATTTTAGCATTCCCTCGAGCCAAATCTGAACTAAAACAAACAAATCTGCGAATGCAGAACATGTCGATACCGGAAATTTCAATTGTCGTAAAGGACAAAACACGACTTTTCAGGAGAGCCAAAAAACGAAAAAAAAATTTTTATTTTCCTTATAACTTTTTTAAAGAAAGTGCTATATTCATGATGTCAAAGGAGACCCTAACTATTTTTTTGTGTTCTATCCGTTGCAATTAAGAAAATAAACCAAACTTAATAATTGACGAAAATGAGTGTCCGTTACGACCCATAAAATTTGAACTGAAGTACTTTACAGCCACAAAAAATTGGTTGTGATAAAATTAGATATGTAGTAAAGAACTAATCTTGATCATCAATGGGTCGTACGAGTCAATTAAATCGGAGACTAAGGGGGTACAAGGAACAAAAGAAGCTAAAGATCTAGTTAAGAAATAAAAAACTAAGTGAAATAAAAGGGATTTTTAATACTTTGTATTTTTTAATCAAAAAATTCAGTCAAAAACGTTACAAAAATTTAACATTTTTTGTAACTTGACGGTCTTATCAAATGCTTTTTCACGCCCCGCTTGTAAGGCCCGGGACTGTAGGAGTAACGAAATACGTGGGCTGGTAAAGAATTCCAGATGTTTATGGTGCGGCAAAAAAAAGAGGCACCGAAGCGCTTAGTTCTTGATGGAATTGTTTGCACGGTATGAGGGTGGTATCTCAGCCTTGCACGTGTTGTTCTTTATATAGGAAAGGAGAGGGTGAAACTAGTTGGGGGAGCTCATCGGAACACTCATCATCACCATGGTAGAGGTTGTAAAAAACTGCCAAAGAGGCCATGTCTCGCCGTAATTGTAACGGTTTTAGAGCGTTGGTAACTTCAGGACTCCCAATAATACGGCCTGCACGTCGCTGCAACCTGTCGAGAGCATCTAGGAGGTACTGTGCAGAGCCATCCCAGAGATGAGAACAATATTCCACACCGGAACGGATGTGTCTTGTATAGACACCGCTGCTCCGGCGTGAAAAACCACCTCACCTTGTTCAGGACTCCGAGTTTCCGAGACGCCGTTTTGATGATGCTCTCGATGTAGTTTTTATTATTCAGTTTGCAGCGAACATCCATGCCGAGTATCTCTTGGTTATCCTGAAGTGGTGGTGGAGTGTCCCGAAGAGTAGGGAGGGGAAGGAAAGGAGATAGTTTTGCTGTAAACGCATAAGCTTGCGTCTTCTTGGCATTGAACTCGACCAGGTTCTCAGAGCCCCATTGCGAAATGTGATTCAGGACTCGATCAAGCTCAGTGACAAGAAGCTGTCTTTTTTCCCCTACGTCAGCCTGCTTTTCCGCAGGGTGATCGTGATATCGTCCGTGTATGGTGCTATCATCTGCATAGCAATGAATGCTGCCTAACTGACAGCATGTCATTGATATGCAGAAGAAAAAAAGTAGGCGACCAAACGGACCCCTGCGGTACACCAACATTGATCTGCAAGAACGCCGATCTCCGCCTATCACAGAGCACTCAAATGCGGCGCTCTTGCAGGAAGTTCTCAATCCAACTGCATAATAGGGGAGGTAGACCAAAAGCAGGCAGCTTGGAAAGGAGCGACTTGTGCCAGACCCTATCGAAAGCTTTGGCAATGTCAAGACTGATAGCCAATGACTCGCTGCCATGCTTGTTCATAGCCTCACCCCATATGCTATATGCATATGCATATGGTGACGTATGCTAGTAGATCACCCGTTGACCGTTTCGGCCTGAAGCCATATTGCCAATCATTAATTAGGGAATGATCCTCTAGGTGACGCATGAACTGTGCGTTAATGATATGCTCAAAAACCTTGCACAGCATTGAGGTGACGGCTATGGGTCAATAATTGCCCGGGTCTGACTAATCCTCTTTCTTGGGGATCGGCTGCACATTCGTTTCCTTCCAAGCTGGCGGCTTTGTACCCGAGGTGTATGAGATGCGGAACAGATGCGTAAGCATGGGAGACAACTCCGCTGCACATTTACGTAGAACCACCGCTGGAATTCCATCGGGACAACTGGCTTTCCGGACATTGAGTGATTGCAGCACTGCACGAAGATGGCGTTGCCTGATAAGGATATCAGGCATTGCGTGGTCACAGTTGCATACAGCAATCATCGATCCCGGAATTAGCCACAAAGAAATTAGCCAGCAAGTCGGCTTTCTCTTGCGGCTCATGAGCCAGTGATCCATCGGGGTTTCGCAACGGGGGCAGCGAAGGCTGGCAGAAGTTTGATTGCACGGCCTTGACCAGGCGCCAGTAGCCACGGCTGTCCGTGAGATATGCCACAAGCTCCTGCCCAAGCCGTGCAATGCGCTGGGCATCCGCTCTGATGTAAGCCCTCTTGCATACCTTTGTGGCTTTGTTGTGCGCTGCTTTAAACTGGCCTACGTTAGGATCGCGTTGCGCGGATGCTCTAATGAACAGCCTCTGCGCACTCGCGCCCAAACCAGGGACGCGCCCTGCAGGTAATGGTGACATCAGTGTAGGGGATATAATATTCCATACCTAAACTGATCTCACCGGTGACCGCAGCAGTACTTTCAACGAAATCCCGCAGAATGGCGCTGCGAAATGGATCGTACGAGTCACGATCCTCCCGTACCCGTTACTTACACCCCTCGTGCCCTAGGCTTCGTGCTTCCGCGCACCTCCGTGTGACCTTTACGCCGTAATTACAGAAAATAAAGCAAAGCGTAGATTAGGTCGTAAGGGTATCGATTATCAAATAAAACATTTACGACCTTATAAATAATAAAAATATGACTTTACGCTCCCTGATGTAAATTACTTTTACGATACACCCCAATTATTAAGAAAAATCAAGCCGGGGCTCGTTGAAAATCTAGGTAGTAAAGAACTTTTTTTTGAAGATAGGACGACTTTAAGTATACCATTCGATAGAGCTCGCGACGCTGATTCCGAATATATATATAACTCATTTTCGTCAAAATGTCCTTTACGACAATTGAAATTTCCGGGGTCGATGTACTTGAAGCAGATACCAATCACTCAATTGAATTTCATCGTATGGAAATTCTCTCCACCAAATATCACTTTTATTTCTAGTGTTGTTCGTAAAGTGATTGAATTCAAGAGAAATATAAAAATTTCAATCGAGAATAGCGCTTTAAAAATATGAGTTATAAAACTAGTGAGGTCTTAAATAAAATTCGATTTTTATGAGGTTGGTAAGCTGTTTGATAGTCTATCTGACTGTCTGTCTGTCGATTCCTTCTTTTTTCGTGTGAAAAACCCCCCCGTCGGCCATTGGGATTTCGGATTCGAACCGTCTAAAACCGCACACCGTCTCGGGTCTCAATTACCGGGGTATAAGGTTACCCAAAAGGCATTTTCCTTGCTCTCTAGGTAACCCCGGGCCATTTACGGTTTTAAGATGGCCCCCTCGACTATTAGGTATTCTGTGCCTTCGATCTCCAGAAAGTGGGTGAGGCGAGCATCGAAAGCGTGAGCTTTTTGTCTACCTGGCTAGCTGTCAGTCTTTTACGCTATAACGCCACGAGACTAATCTTGATAAAATCTGGTATAGAAATGGACTAGAGTCTGAGAAAGGATATAATATATGCTAACTTTAGTTGTAAAAAAGAGGCCTAGGGATTCAAATAAGGGAAAAAAGTTCTTATGAAAGTTAAAGCTATGAAAATTTTGATCACTTTTGATTTTTTGATTATTTTGATTTAATTGACAAATGATTGACAAAAAATCTTTACTAATTAAATCAAGCATAATCGGTTTTTTTTATATTCGATAGGCCCGCGTTTGATCACTATTTCACCTGATGGTAAGTGACGATGTCGACGATGAAGCACGCTTGCCTAGAAGCAACCTGTTCACTCTACACTTAAATAAATAAATAAATACTCTACGACATTCTACACATCGCTCCCTAGACCCAAAGTAAGCTTAGTTTCACTAGCTTGTGTTATGGGTTCTAGAATGACTGAATGTTAAAGACTCTTAGGTTATAGCTTTCCGGAAACACAGACTCAGGCAGTGCATTCCACTCCTTGTGTGTTATAAAATTTATGTACCTAATCCAAATTCAGTTCCAAGTCCAAGTCGTTATGATTGGATATATGAACCCTAATTACGACACTTAGAGGTCGGCATGCAAAGGGTTACTTTATGCGTGCATATACTCCCGTTACCAAAGCGGGTCGAATAGGACCCAATGCTAATTGAAAGGGTTGACTGAAATTAGAAACAGCACAGAACAGTACAGGGTTAAATTAACTACTGTTATTGACTTTAGTTAAAGCTATATTGATTTTGGATTGTATACTTTAGAGTTTGCGATTGATGAATTTGTTTTTGAGATAAATACGATTAGGAAGATCAGCGTTACTTAAGTTTCTTGAAGTAGGTTGTGAAAATACCGATATCAGTCCAATTATTGGTGGAAGTATGACTTGATCTACATAAAAATAAAGTTTTAGACTATTTAAATAAATATTTAAACAGTCTAATACATAATCGGCATAAGTCGGCATAATTAAATAACCTAGTTATCATTACTTACCAATAGGTGAGATTGTGACCAAACGCGAGCCTATTACCAATAAAAATAATAATAATGGTAGTTATTAATTGTAAAAATACTTTTTAATAACAAACTTTTTAGTAAGTACCTACATAACCAGACAAATCAAATGAACCTAAACATAACAGATTTATCTTATTTAGTTCAGAAGTCCCTGAACGGAACACCGTGTGGTTTTAGTCGGTTCGATCACAATGTAATTCAAAAAGGCTACCAACTTTAGACTTACGAGTAGTACATGAGTAAGTCTATGTTTTTTTCTATAAATAATAATAAATAAATAAATAAATATTCTACGACATTCTACACAGCCACAGAACAAAGAAAAATCCTTAGGACTAGAAATCGTATGGGGGCGTGTTTGTGTCGCCAAAAACCTAAGTGTAATTGCATTTACCTCACACATATACACTTGTGTATGTGCACAACGCAGGCTAAAATAATCAAAAAACAAGTTTATGCGATTGATTTTAAGGTTTATTTTCCTATAAGTTTTCACGAAATATTTACTTCAATATTCTAGAAGTTTCTATACCTGTCCAATTCAGGATGCTAAATGATAATTTTGACAGTTCACGTCTATGAAGTATCGTATTTTTATATACAAAATAATACCTCTAAAATTATCGTAGCACATTGACAAGTACCGCCCACTTTTCATAGTGAAGCGTCTTGCAAGAATTCAGCACAATTGACTATGACACACAGGAATCGAATGAATCGAACTTAAATTAATTTATTGAAATTTTTAAGTACTTATCTACTACAATTTTTTGTAATATAGCTAATAATAATATAATATAATAATAAAAGTGGCTAAATATAATGCAAGACATAATTACGGTAGGTACCATAAAACTTCTCTTTTATCATTCTGAAATAAGTTACCTAAAATAATAAAAAAATAAATGCTTTTGTGTTTTTATAACTATCGATTCCATATTCTACGGGAACGATAATCGAAAATCGATTAGATTCATTTTCGATTATACTATATGGGGTACACTACTTAGAGCTGTCAAAATTATCATTTTAGGTAAGTTTGTGAAAAATGTACGACAGAATGTGGTGTCCGTATTTTGAGTTAAGTTAATTTCATCCTTACCATTGTTATATTTAAGGACTGATTTGCAATACAATACAATTTTAGACATCTATTGGTGAAAAGCAAAACTATAATGTACATTGATTTTGCTATTGACCGCTAGATGGGGTATTATTGGGATAAATAAATGTGTGCTCTATTCCAACGTGGCTTAAACATAATTTTGTTGTATATTACTTTAAAATGGGGGCAGATTTGATGGTACTCTGTAAGCATCATTGAAGTTTATACCTTGTCAAAACGTACTTTAAATTCATTTTCAGTAAAATAAGGTGTGTAGTTCTGCTCTTCTTATATTTTAAGGTAAAATGTATGCAACCAATAAGACGTCCTATAAGTCTGTGTGAGTGTATTTTTTGGCGACAGCTATTCCTTTGTATTTTTACTTAATTACTACTTCTATGGTTTTTTAATGTTCTGTGTACACAGCGCACCCTAGACCCAAAGTAAGCTTAGTTTAACTAGCTTGTGTTATGGGTTCTAGAATGCTGCTAAACATACTTATACACTTTTTTTTGTAAATACAAAAAATTTTCTGTCTCGCAACAACGTGACAAACGTAGAAATAAAAGTTCCAGAAAAATATTCCTGTACAATAAAATTGTAAAAAATACCGTCGCATCGACAACCAATTAGTGTTTCAAGTAACAAACTAATTGATATCGTTTCTCGCAAAAAAAAATGGGAAATAAAACCTTCCCAATTAACCTATTCTTCCGGAAAACTAAACTGTTTTTATTTAATAATTGATCTGCTTCAATTAATATTTCGTGTTTTACAAAAGACTACCTATATACAGCGTGATTTTATAGTCGTTTTGGACCCGAAAGGGGGTTACTCGGCATCATATAAGATACTATTTTGACATATCCAAACTGCTGTACTAGTTATAATAAAAAAATACCTGTCTGTAATAATTTTCACTCGTTCGAGTAAAAACATTATTAGAGCTTCGATAAAAATTCACAGTAAATTTTTCAAGAAGGAATGTGAGCACGCAGGCATAATTAATTTCGAGTCATGACATGTTGGTGCTGGCATTGTTGCCGTCATCCGGGATGCGTTGTGATTGGTCAGTGTTCAAAATTTAAAAAAAAAGATTTTTTAATTAATGGTTTCAATAAATTGATCCTGTTATCGAAACTGTGTCCAAAATATTTCGGTCCAAAAAGACTATAAAATCTTCGTGTATAATATTTCCTATTTTACAAAAGACATTTTTTTCCATAATGGTAAGTCTTAGTTATCATTTCATCGAGAAAACTTTTTATAAATACTATACACTAACTGTTACTCACGACTCCGCCTGCATGAAATTCTGGTCCAGTTGACACAACCCATTTGAACCTATTCAAGAAAATATATATTATTATATATAAATAACTTTTTTTTATGAAAGTTATGTACTTGACATAGGTGAAATTAATGCTACAGGCATTATCTACCAGTCAACCAAAAGTGATGCAGAGAGAAACTCTGTAGGTGCATTATTGGGAGCAACATTTAATTTATTGATTAAGTAGGTAGGTAGTACATACAACTATAATACTGTAAAGTAGGACACTTATGTGATATCCCAGGCTATAATTGATATTTGTATCAAAATTCAGCCAGATCCATTCAGTCATTTTGAGCGTAAGTAAAAAGCATTCAAACCTCTTCACAAATTTTCACATTCATAATTGTTACGATTAGTGAAGTTTAGTGAAATTTACATAGGAAAAACAATGTTAAATTTTTAAATTAAAACATTTGACATCAACCTCTGACGAATTTATTAAAATGATGTTTCTTGACAATATTGTGACATCAAAATTATTAAACGTAGATGAAAAAATGAATTTCTTTTTCAGATTCTTCCTGGTTTCTTTGTCAAACTGTAACGAGTACCATGAAAACAGTCCAAAAGGTGCATCGGCGCAAAAATGTGATTGATGCCGGCCTCAATGATTAAAATGATTCCATAATTTGACTACGGACCCGTGAAAAGCTCTTTTTATCGATTATTTTTGTTATACTTCTGTTTACGATGCTATAAATATTTGAAAATGGTATCATTTTTGGGGCAAAAGAGGATTAAAATGTAGGGCAAATAAGAAATTTTGTGTTTGAGATCTGATGATTTTGTGGACGAATCTTATTCCTTGCTAATATTCCTACTAATACTAAAATTATAAATGTGAAAGTCAGTGAAGATATATTGATGTTTGTTAATCAATCACGATTTAACAGCTAAACGGATCTGACTAAAATTTTGTACAGGGATAGATTATAGTCTGAAATAACACATAGGCTAAATTTATTACTTGGAATAGATTCCCACGAGGGGGGAATGGGGTCAGAATTCCACGCGTTTGAAGTTACGTACCGCAGCTAATTTGGAATATACCATTTTTTTTATACCACTTAGGTGGCAGACAAGCGCATGGCCCACCTGATGGGAAGCGGTCACCGTGGCCTATGGACATGCGCAACGCCAGGGGCGTCACACTCGTGCCGCCGATCGTGCCGCCGACCCTGTGAAAACCTTCTAATGCCCTTCTTGAAGAACCCCATATTGTAGACGCTAGGGAAAACAATTAGCAGGGAGGTCATTCCATAGCCTAAGCGTGCGTGTAATACGAGATTAAAATATAACACAGTATGACATATTCAAACTATTATTACAGGTTTAACTATTAAACATTTTACTGGTACAGAACTACCTCGAACGTTTTATTTGGTCGTATATTTATTTAGCTTATAACCGTGTGCGAGGAAGACTACGTCAAAGCTATAAACCGGCTAACACACGAGTGTTTCCTCAATGTGTTCTTGGAAGATAAATGGTAGGTGCAGTAATGAAATCCTTGGAAATCTTAAAACCATATATAACACGTCAGCCGGGGTCTCATGTTGAGATTGAGATGACAGGGATCGACGACGACACACTAGTAATTCTCATTATTGTTGTCAGATTAGACCTGATTTTGTAACAATAATCAAATAGTATCGTGCGGAGCGCCTTTTCAGTCATTTAAAGTATTTTAGCCGTACGCCCAAAACGTGTTTTTGTAAGAAAAATATGATATAGAATGAGTTCAGAATAGTAGAAATGGGATGAGTTAATAATAGGAAATATTTAATTAGAAATAGTTGATATGGGTACTAATAATTGATTTGAAATCTCATTGAAGGTTTTTTTTATATTGAACATGTCAACATAACTTCACCTCACCTGATGGTAAGCTAGAGGTAAAGTCTCAAATCTGGGGTCACCATACACCGATAGTACTATAGTGTAAATAAAAATGCCATGAGATAAAAGGTGAAATAAAAATATTTCGTGAGGGAAAATATGGAATAACTCAAAAACTTTAACATCTCGGAACAACCCTTGCTTTTGTATTATTTAACATCAACAAAGACAAAAATATCCTCCTTTAACCTCCAAAACATACTTCTATTTTATTTTTAGATATCATTAAGCATTTAAGATAAAAACCGTTGTGACTATAGGGCCCGTAGACAAGTGTCAAAAGTCTAATTGCTAAGGAAAGAATAGATTAGGTTGACCAATCACACTCCAGCTCGGGATTCCGCCGCGGCGCGCGCATCGTACGCCGGCAACGAGCTTCGTTTCCTTAGCGATTTACGCAATGAAACTTGTCTACGGGGGCAGATATTATAATTAAAATAGGAATAGAAGCCAAAAAATTGACACAAAAGCTATCACTAGCAGCAAACTACAGTGACATCAACGCGAACTTCACTTTCAACGCTCCCCAATTCACTCACATTTCGCGTGGTCGAGTTTTTCTTACTATTTTGGGATAAAAACTAATTTTGTGCTTTGTTGACTTTAGTTTTGTTATATTTTTATTTCGATTCGCGGACGGCGTGTGACCGTCCGATAAGGACTCCATTCGACCGGAATCCACTCGGTTATTTTCATTAGATTTACTTTTTTTTGTTTTTATTACTCTCTAGTAAACTCACAATGGCAGTGGACATATTAAATACTAGCTGATGCCCGTGGCTTCACCCACGTAGATTTCGGTTATGTTTTTTTGGTCATATCTCTGATTTTACTAAACTAATTAGGTACTATAGTCAAACATACGACAGATTTTAAGTGTGACAAAGACCTTCCTATTAGAAAAAACCACATCAAAATCCTTTAAGCAGTTATTGCGCCCACCGCAAACAAACAGACAAGTCCATATAACAAACCAATTTTTTATATATCTCCAATGTACAGATACATTATTAGGAAATTTATATAGTAAAATTTTTTTTTTCTTTTTGTTTGTTTTCTTTTTTTTGTGTGAATTTGAATTCAATAATGCTATAAAGATAGTAGTATAAGTACTATATTTTGACAAACACTGACTATTGAGACATATAGTTTTTACGTTATGTCATATTATGCTTACGCCTTAATAAATATTCCCGAGGGAATACCATGTTATTTTATAGAGGAAAATAAAATTTTATGTCTGTCCCACTGATCGTTGAAAAGTTTTTTTTTTCAGGAGCTAATCGTGGATATCACTTCTGGCTTGTTCGGATTGACCAACCATGCCGTAACTACGCGCGTTCGTAGCCAACGCATTTAAGTTGTTTTGCCCATCAGGTGGGCTGTGTGCTTGTCTGTCTTGTCTATCACCTAAGTTTTTTTAAACTACGTTGGTGGCAGACAAGCACATGGCTCACCTGATGGGAAGCGGTCACCGTGGCCTATGAACGTGTGCAACACTAAGGGTGTCACACACGCGCAGCCTGCCCTGAAGGGAAGGGGGGAAGGAAGGGAAGGGGAAGGGTATAAAAAAATTAAAAAAATCAACTCTATATTTATGATATGAGGAAGTAGTTTTAATTAAGCTTGCAAAGTTTGACCTAAAACTACTGCAAGATAAATAAAAGCTGACAAAAACAAGAAAGTATAATAAACGTATACATTTTATTAACAGTTCGCTGTTCATTTCAGTCCATACTATCCCAAAAGTACAATAAATAGTAAATAATAAATATTCTACGACATTCTACACATCGCTCCCTAGACCCAAAGTAAGCTTAGTTTCACTAGCTTGTGTTATGGGTTCTAGAATGCTGATAAACATACTTATTTACTTTTTTTTTTATAAATACACACTTATTATACATAGAAACACCCAGACCAATGCAAATAGACATATTCATGCATACAAATATTTGCATTGAGCGGGAATCGAACCCGCGCCCTCTGCGTAGCAGTCGCATGCACTACCGCTAAGTAGTTTTAATTAAGCTTGCAAAGTTTGACCTAAAACCATTGCAAGTTGAATGAAAGCTGACAAAAACAAGAAAGTATCATAAACGTATACATTTTATTAACAGTTCGCTGTGCATTTCAGTCCGTACTCTCCCAAAAGTACAATATGTGTTGGACACGAATAGACAAGGCAGTTTATGATTAGACTATCCCCCGGATAGACTGGCTAGTTGTCTTTAACGACACCCTCGGGAACATATAGAATAGTTGTCGGACGGTAGCTGCACGATAGCACGTTAATTCGATAGCATAATCTAATAAATAAATAATAAATAAATAAATATTCTACGACATTCTACACAACGCTCCCTAGACCCAAAGTAAGCTTAGTTTAACTAGCTTGTGTTATGGGTTCTAGAATGCTGATAAACATACTTATATACTTTTTTTTTGTAAATACATACTTATTATACATAGAAACACCCAGACCAATGCAAATAGACATATTCATGCATACAAATATTTGCACTGAGCGGGAATCGAACCCACGCCTCCTGCGTAGCAGTCGCATGGACTACCGCTACGCCACAGAGGCTGTCTGGAATTTAATGGAATTTATTAGAGATTGCTTCTTTTGTGCTGTGCTCGAAATGTGCTTTAACGTGCTTTTTGTATTTTACTAACCTACTAATACTGATATTATAAATATGAAAGATTTTAAAAATGTTTGTATATTTGTAACGCTTTGTGACGGCCTGCGTGGACGTCGATTTTCGCATTTTTAGACTACATCACCTGTTCTACTCAACCGATTGTGATGCGTATGCGTAAGTGCAAGTTCAGTAGTTTTTGCTTCCATCGTGAACAAACATGCATATAGAATTACAATGATAAGAAAGAAAGAACGTTTTAGAGAAAGGCCAGGTCAAGATTACCCGCAACCGGTGTGTGTATATGAAAACAATAATTATGAAAGTTGAAGAAGCGAAAGGAGTATGCCAAGATCGTATCAAGTGGAAAGATGTTGTCTCTGCCTACCTCAATGGGAAAAAGGCGTGATTTGTATGTATGTATGTAAGTATGATATGAAATTAGTAAAGATATATTTTTCATTTCCATTTATTAGATGCGAAACTAATATCAAACATCAAGCAGTTTTAAAAAGTAAGTAGGTACTCTTACTGAAAATTTTCCTCGCAAAAGAACTCAATAAAACTTTGCCCGACTGGAGACCTTACCATCTCAACGATATAAATAACCCTAGTATACTAACACTACCTATTTTTCTACGACTCGAATGAATTGCATGCAATAAATAATGCTCGTATAATGTAAACTGTTTGAACGAACTTTCACATAGCAACTTGATGGTCACTCGCTATAGTGTGAACAAGCGTTTCTCAAACTTTATTTTACCCTGGCTCAGTTATTGATGATTCCACATTGTGACTTACTACAAGTTCTTTTTAGTTCACATAGAGAAAAGAAAAATACTAAACTACTACATAATACTATAACTAAGATTATTATTAACTAGCGACCCGGGAACCGGCTTCGCCCGGGTGTAAATTCCAGTTTTCCATTAAAATATAGCCTATGACACTCACGAATGACGTGTCTTTCTATTGGTGAAAGAATTTTTAAAATCGGTTCAGTAGATCCCGAGATTACCCCTTATAATTTAACAAATATACAAACACACAAACTTTACCTCTTTATAATATTAGTATAGATATTTAAGTGGACAGGCAAGCCGGGGTCGACCTCGCACAGTATAGACTGACCAAATTAAAGAGTTAATGCACTAAGGGTAGGTCAAAAGCACTTAAACCAGCGGGCTTGCATGAAAGGCTTATTGACAGTAGAGGAAGCACGTGAAGTATGTCAGGACAGAGGTAGATGGCGGTCTGTAGTCTCTGCCTACCCCGGAGGAAAAGGTCAACGGAAAAAGTTAACATTCAGGACGAGACTTGGACCTGCGATCAGTCCCTTTCTAGGAGGAAAAATATGTACTCTAATTAGCTGAGTTACCTGGTCACGTTCTAAAAAGTTGAAATTCTTTTATACATACGTCTGGGGGTGACGCTGGAGACATCTACCGAAATACTTACGAACTAACGAAAACTGTGAATAACGGTATATTTTCATTTTGAAAAGTTAAATATAGGTAACCTCTCTCTGTAACAGAAGAGCTAGTAATCGCGTAGATACAAAAGCCATAAATTTCTTGGTCATGAACATAAATTATGTTTATACTTATACCATAATGGCGTTAATTCCCGTTAATATTTCAGTATAATATATGTGATTGCTTCTGATGTTACAATGAGACAATACTGCGAGCAAGTACTTTATTTCCGCAGCCTGGTGCTTAGTGACGACCCATTATTTGAGAAACGCTGGTGTAAATAAATGTAGAAGTACCTACTAACGAAACAAATTGTGGCCAGTTCTGTTCTTGTTAGTCTAAACTCAATTTAACATAATATTCATCTGCTTTAAGTGCAGCTACCATTCATAGTTGTGCGTAGCTTAACAGTGAAGGAGTAGGCCGTCAATCGACAGGTCCTGGGTTTGTGTCCTGGCCATTACATTTCCAACGCGAATCCTCTCCTTACAGTATTGACTTTGTATACAAAAAAACATAAAGGACCTCGCTGCCTGAAACTCTACAAGATGACGTCAAAAATAAAAATCCAAGCAAAAATTAAGGGTATTTAGAAGGTTTTTACTGGATCGGCAGCGCGATTGTGACGCCCCTGGTGTTGCACACGTCCATAGGCGATGATGACCGCTTCCCATCAGGTGGGCCGTGTGCTTGTCTGCTGCTTACATAACATACTTGAGTGGTATAAAAAAAACAAGTTCAAGTTCTTATAAATATTGATTGGTCTCGACTTAGCACGAAACTTACATTTCAATCCGACTGTGACTTAAGAGTTGTGTATGTGTAAGTTTAGTTAACCCGTAACTGCGGTACGTGCAGCTACGAAAAGACTTACAAGGCACTTCAAGGTAAAAGAAAAAATAAACTAGAAGCTGTAAATAAATTTTGTAGAATAAATATAAGAAGAAACAGAGAAATAAGAGAAGAATAAATGATGGAAATGTTATTCACACGTGGTCACAAATTGACGCAGCAGATCGCATTAAAGAAATTTTCCACTAAGCACACATACTATTTCTAACTATCAACGAACACAGCACACCATTTTCACTGAATTTTATTTTAAATCTAAGCATGCAGATCTAATTACGTAAAAATAATCTTAAAAACGGCACATCTTACCTTTCCTAGCCTCCCCTCCCCTTCCTAGCCCCACTCCGTGATTTTCTGGAAAGCTATAACCTGGGTATATTCAAGTCACGAGTGAATAGGATCCTTCACGGCAAGCGTGATTCATCGTAGACTACATCTTCACTTACCATCAAGTGAGATAGTGGTCAAACGTAAACCTATCTTGAATAAAAATAAACTTCCCTTCAGGGTGGTGACCACAGAACATTAAAAAAAATGATTTTTCTTTGTTCTGTGGTGGTGACACACTTGGTGTTGCACATGTTCATAGGCTGCGGTGACCGCTTCCCATCAGGTGGGCCGTGTGCTTGTCTGCTACCTACTTTACATTACTGCACTACACTTCTTATCATCTAGTATTCATTTATTATTCATTTTATTTGGCCATATTAGACGAAGTCTGGAGAAAACTTTCGTTTAAGTATAGAAGAGAAATCGTTCATAAGGTAAATAGCAAATAGCAAAACTGAATATAACAACTGTGGTTCCGCCTTTATACGTTAAATAAGTGCCAAATGTAATTTTGGAAACAATTTCTTTACTCACGAAAAAAGCACTAAGCCAATTATTAATATATCAACATTGCCCAAAAAATTCAGCGTTTTTCGTACCTCCGCGCCCAAAAGATCTGCTACAGCCAGCTAAAGCAGTGACGTGAAAGATTTATGTGCAAATTCCCTTAATGTACTGACTCCAATTTTATTAGTTTATACTTTTCAATCACACTCCGTGAGATTAAAGTTTATTCCGGCTCCAGATAGCGGATTGCCTCTGTGAAGTGTTCCACTTACAGTTGGAAATTGCTTATGAATAATTTTTATTGTTCCTTTTTATTGTGTCTCAAGCCAGTCTCGTAATAAAAGTTTGGCAAACCATACATGTCATAGATCTGTGTTTAACTTGCGTCTAAAATTTGTATTAGGAGCTCGGGTTTCACTTATCGTTTTAGGGTATGTCGACTTATCCGGGAGCGACTGCCTTCTGACATATGCTATGGCAGACAAGCACACGGCCCACCTGATGGGAAGCAGTCACCGTGGCCTATGGACGTGGGCAGCATATCTTGTTACCAAAATATTCTTGTTGTACATTAAAGAGATTTATTATTTATATTAAATAACGAGTAGCGATCTGCGCTAATAATTTAAAACCTCCAACCGCTGTTTTTCATCGGTTGCACTTCGGGGAATGTGTGCTGGAGTTACATAACCTAATTCCTCCAAACCCCTTTCATCAACGAACGACCAGACAAACGGCGACGCGCCACTGCTACATGGTAGATATAACACTGATACGCACAAAACTTTTTGGCAGTACATTCATCGTGTCTATTGCTATGCCCTGCCTGAGTCTGTATTTTTGAAAAGCTACAACCTGGGAGTCTTCAAGTCTAGAATGAACAGGTTACTTCTAATGTTTTTTTATATACTACGTAGGTGGCAGACAAGCACACGGCCCACCTGATAGGAAGCGGTCACCGTGGCCTATGTATGTGTGCGTACGTGTGTAATACGCGCTGCCTACCCTGAAGGGAAGGGGCAGGGCTAGGAAGAGGTAGGGAGGCTAGGAAGGAGTAGGGAGAGGAGGGATACAGAGAGCTCTGGCTACCCTACTTACCGGCGGGAACACAACACGACGGTTATTATTGCTGCGGTCTTTTGTAGGGCGGCGGTACTACTCCAGTCGAACAGCTGACTTTGGACGGGAGATACTGTCGTGTCCTACCTCCTTTAAAGAAAAACCGAAACACAAATATAAAAAAAACCGTTAATCCATAGCAGCTAGTCTTTTATATATTCTTACCCTGTACATATTTGGTAAATAAATAAAGATTACAAAAAGAATGAGCGTATTTACCAGTAAGTACTATAAAGGAACATTTCTATACTTAACAAGATCAACCACATAAGAAAACACCTACCTACAAATCCTATAATCCATTCAACATCACACAAACGTATCTATTCTTAACTTGCTTCTATCTCGGAATATATAAGGATTTTCCTTGTACAAAACCACTATACCGTGTATTTATATAGCCGAGTTTATTTACCGGTTAAATAAAAATAACAGAGAAAGGATTTTCTCCTTTGACGAAAGCTCTAGCGAAAACTACTGAAAGCATGTTCAGGCGGTTTAATCAAACCCACAAGTTACGTGAAGTTTTCGGCGTTGATTTTCGAGAAACTGGAAGTGAATTATAATAACATAATATAACATAAACTCACGCCTATATCCCCGAAGGGGTAGGCAGAGGTGCTAGCACCCACATTTCGCCAGTTTATGTTTAGGTCCCAATGTAATAGGTGGCGAGCCTATTGCCATTAACAGGGCACTTATAAACCTGCGATAAATACACACAATTATAATAGCAACCCATTTACGTCCCACTGCTGGGCACGGGTCTCCTCTCCTTTAACGAGAGAGCTGAGAGGGTTTATGCCTTAATCCACACACGCTGGCCTAACGCGGGTTGGTGGATCGGACAAGTCCTTAGAATTTCTTATAGGACATGTGGGTTTCCTCATGATGTTTTCCTTCACCGTCAGTAGATGGTAAATCATGTAATTAGCACATATAAATTCCACAAAGTGTAATTCACATTGGTGCTGTCCAGCCGGCTTCGAACTCGGTACCTCTGAGTAGAAGCCGCGTCATTATCCATTCAGCCACCATTGCTTTTTTTGTAGCCATAGTTTGTAGCCATAGATTGTAGCCGTAGAGCGTGCTAAGTCACGGGATTGATGCCCGCTCAGTGCAAATATTTGTGTGTATGAATACGAATATTTGCGTTGGTCTAGGTGTTTCTATGTATATTTATGTATCTATAAAATATGTATCTAAGTTTGTTATCCGCATTCCTAGATGCCAAATTTGGGTCTAGAGAGCGTTCTGTAGAATGTCGTAGAATATTTATTTATTTATTTATTTATACCGCGGTAGCCTAGTGGTTAGGGTAATGGACTACTGAGAAAAGGTCTCGGGTTCGATCCCAGGTTCAACATGGCACACACCAATGACTTTTCGATAGTTTTCGAAGTTATGTGTGTATTTATTGCGGGTTTATAAGTGCCCAGTTAATGGCAATAGGCTCGCCAGTTATTACATCGGGACCTAAACATAAACTGGCGAAATGTGGGTGCTCCCCCTTCGGACCTCTGCCTACCCCTTCGGGGATATAGGCGTGAGTTTATGTTATTTTATGTTATGTTATTTATTTATAAATATGACTAGCTGTGCTTCGTGGTTTCGCTCGTGGTAAGCTTCGTCCCCGAGCAGGATAAAAAGTATCCTTCTAAGCTACCTCCCCATCAATTTTTTGTCAAATCGGTCCCGCCGTTCACGCGTGATCCCGTGACCAAGGGAAATAGATTTTTTCATTGATGATTTTGAATGATCATTTCATGATTCATTTTGTATTTAAATAGTTGAGCAGTTGTACTTTATGGTTGTATGTATTTAATATGTAGCCACTTCCATTAGTTTACGATCTCGGCTCGTAGATCTTGCGAGAACGTTAATACCTCTTATCTGCAGATAAGCTCAATTACACCGGTTATAAGCGGTTTGTTACCGGTTTAGACCGGTTTAAGTAAATATGCTGGCGGCGCACCTAAGCTGGTGTACACGGGTGGTAAACTGGAACAAGTGTTTTTGATATAAATATAAAATATACAAATTTCATGCCTGTATCAACTATGTGTGTACCTATATACCTTAATTTTTTTTTATTCAAGATAGGTTTACGTTGGACCACTATCTCACCTGACGGTAAGTGACGATCGTGGTCTACGATGAATCACGCTTGCCTAGAAGGATCCTATTCACTCGTGACTTGAATATTCCCAGGTTATAGCTTTCCAGAAACACAGACCGGGGCAGGGAATTCCACTTCTTAGCTGTACGCATGATAAATGTATCCGCAAAATGTTACATGTGTATGAGTGGAATATCGACCATAAAGCGGTGTCGCGTCGCTGTTCGTCTGGTCGTTCGTTGATGAAAAGGACTTGGATGTATATTTAGCTAATTATGTTTTTCGTCATACATTGTAAAAATTTAAGTGATGATTCTGATTGCTACTTCGATGTTTATCTTGAAGCTCTGCTTTCCATTTTATGTAAGGTCTATCTTGACTACTATGGGAGCGACTGCCGTCAAAAGGAAATAAAATGTTTATTTGACGAAATTTCAAAGTGACGCGACATAATTTGTAAGATTATTTATATAAAAATACTAACTAAATCAGCATTAATTAATGAGGGTAGTAAAATAGTAAAAAGTACTTTACGACCTATTTTCAAACCTACCAAATATACACCAAAAATTTCATAAAAATGGATCTCATTAAAAACATCGTTCATTTTTAAACTGAATTCGATTAAAAACTACTTCAACACAGTACACTCGCAACCAAAAACGTTACTTACAACAATAAATTATTTCACCCACCTATATCCAAAGTGGGCGAATTAGGTCAGTTTTGCTGTTATTAATGCTAAAACTGTCACCGTCACTCGCCCGGTAATTTTCGCCGATTAAAATTCAGTACGTGTTGCGCCATATATTTTGTTTGGAGTTCCACTGAGAAATACAGCCAGCATTGTCCTGTGTAGTTAAACGGACGTGTTTAACGTTTACACACGCTTCATGATGCGAGTTATAAGAGAAGAGATCAAATTTTTGGACGAAATTTCCGAATAATATAAATGCGAAAGTGAGTATTTGGTAATAAAGTACCTAAGTAACAAGCCCGCGAATTGCTGGTATCTACTTAAGAGGTGACAAAAAGAACTTCAAAATTCAAACCTTAACCAACCTCAAAAAGGAGGGGGTTGCCAACCCCCTCCTTTTTGAAGTCGGTTTCAATTTTTTTAATGTTTGTTACTTAAACTTTCGAACTGATTTTGATGACTCTTTTTTTATTTGATAGCTGGCGCTTCCCTCATGGTCCCATTTCAATTTGGTCTGATAGTTGTTTTTTTTTTGTAAGAATTATTTGAAATATTTGCCTGACTATACTTGGCATTTAGCGTCTTAGGTTCGACATATTTTTCAAATGTCTTATGTCGTAAATATGCTAATAAAATATACAACGACGGAGGTTTTTTTCATAACGTTATAAGTTGGAAATTTGCAATGTTACACTCTGCACCTCAAACATTCATACTTCGAATTTATTATTTTTTTATACTACGTAGGTGGCAGATAAGCACTCGGCCCACCTGATGGGAAGCGGTCACCGGGACCTATGGACATGTGCAACACTAAGGGTGTCACACACACGGAGGTACTACCGTCGGACAGCTTATTTTAGACGGGAGATACAGTCGTGTCCTACCTCCTCCAATTTGAATCCTATCTAACATGACACTCTTCTCTGCTCTTCTTTTCTCATAGGTATTCAGTAAAAAGCAAATATACCTACGTCGTCTTTAGTATCAGCTCTCTCTTGATAACTTGCACCACAATTTATAAAACAGAACAGCCGACATAATTAAAGGATATTTTGTGTAGACAATAGGTAAGCGCCTCGCACCACGCATATGGAATTTTAATTCTAAGCTTATGCCATTTAGATTTGTCGCTGGGACTGTACCTACGTGGTTTGAATTAAGTCCCTTTTGGGACTTTCATACGATGTTTTCGTAATTTTTGTTGGATATATTTTAAAGAATTATTGCGTTACTTTGTCCCTTGTTATCCCTCATTTGAGTATTATCATGTATAACGTAAATCATTTACTGCAATTACATGTACACGTGGGGGTATTTTGTACTGCATTTTTTTTTTAAAAGGACACGTCTAAATGATTTGATGTCTATTGATTGTAATGTATATTTTTAAACTAGCTGATGTGTGCGTGAATTGTATTCTACTCAACAAATTGTAATGAAACATTATGACGGATTTTAAATCCGAACGAGATCCTTTTAATAAAAAACCTACATCTAAATCTGTTCAGTAGTTTCTGCATCCATTACGAACAACCATTCAAGAATTTCAAATGAAAAAATATTTTTTGTATTCAGAACGGTTCAGTTATCATAACCTAAGTATTTATTTTGAAATATCTTCAATATACAGACACAGCTATCACTATCAGCCATGTAATTAGCTAGGCAGCCATGTATGATAAATCTTTATACCATGTGGTATGTTGTTTCTACGAATACCGCTACGAAATACGATCTACGCGGCTACGGCGTAGCATTTAACTACGGACAGATACAATTTGATGTTGGCGTGTTTACATGATGGTAGCTACATTAATTACATGTGTAGCTGCTTCATTTATTATTATGTAACTATTAGTTATTTAAGAACTAAGTTGTTTTGATATAATAAATATTTAATGATAAATCTATACATCAATTAACTTATTGCAGTTCAGCAGTATTTTTTAATTTAGTGTATTAATACAAGTTTTTGTACAATAAAGAATAAAATAAATAATATAACTATTAACATTACATAACATAACATATAAACTCACGCCTATATCCCCGAAGGGATAGGCAGAGGTGCTAGCACTCACATTTCGTCAGTTTATGTTTAGGTCCCAATGTAATAGGTGGCGAGCCGATTGCCATTAACCGGGCACTTATAAACCTGCGATAAATACACACAACTTCGAAAAGCATCGAAAAGTCATTGGTGTGTGCCATGGTGAACCTGGGATCTAACCCGAGACCTCGTCTCAGCAGTCCATTACCCAGACCACTAGGCTACCGCGCTGAATATATAACTATTACCTTATCAAAACAAGTCACTACACAGTAAAAGCAACCGCACTCGCTTCACCTATCTTTTAATCTTTAGACCTAAATTCTAGGACTACCTAAACGACATTTAAATAGAAATAAAAGGAAACATCCCCTTCAAAAGTGTGTACCGTCATTTCAAAACATTTTCCGCCACTCAAATCCCTTTGCCATATTATGGATAAGGATACTTAAGCACCTTTTAAAACTATTAATTGTACGTAACCATGTGGGAATTACATTTAATTGTGGCTAAATGTGGTCCATTAATGTTAGGCTACAGGCTTATCATTTTAATATGTATTTTACTTCTTTTATTACAGCTATTTAGTGAATAGTTAGTATTTTGGGAGCGGTACTTAAATATTTTTTTAGTGATAGTTAACATTTTGATAATGTTTAAGTTGAAATTTTCTTTTTTATTTTCTTGTAATGTATTAATATTGTTTATCGGATATTTCGACCAATCATCATTCTCTGAACCTTTTTCCCAACTCAGTAAGTTGGGGTCGGCTTTCCAGTCCAGCTGTGATGCGGCTGAACTTCGATATTTTACGTGGAGCGACTGCCATCTGACCTCCACAACCAATGGTCATTATGACCAATGGCGATATCGGATATTTCGACCAATGTATTTCATAGACAAATTATACGTATTGTGCTCGATTGTACCTGTAGCTTACTATTAGGTGAGGTGAACAAATTGGCTTAACAAGTCGACAACATCAATAAAGAAATTATGAAATAGTCCTATAGTCCCAGGTCCTTTAAGCGGGATATGAAAAAGCATTTTGATGAAGCCGTCAAGCTGAGGGCCACCACTGTAGTACTATCGATCTATGTAGTGGTGATTCCCGCTTCTGAGACTTTACCTTTAGCTCACCATCAGGGGAGGTGAAATTATGTCGATGTGTCCAATATAAAAAAATGAAGTCGCAAACCGCAACCAAGTTTAACAACACTCGTCCTATAAACCTTATTCAACATAAGCCTACGATCGTAAAAAGTAAGTTTATTCTATATAACATAAGTACCTACAACATTTGGTACAAAATATTCCTACAAGTTCATAAAAGCTTAGCTAAATTTAGATTACTTTCAGGTTTTTTAAGAACGAGTTTTAGGTTACCCACTTCAAGAATAATTCGAGCGAGTTTTGGGGCTACGTAGGTATTTTTTGAAGGCCCCTGTATATAAGCAATATCCAAATATATTGCTTATATACAGGGTGGAAATGTTAAGTGTGTTAAGTAGGGTGAACACGAAATGACTTTTGAATAGTAAGCGTATAGTATTCGTAACGAGAGACTGGAAACAGTCAGCGGGTATAGCAATCCGGTCAATAATAACGATAATATTTATGTTCAAACCAACGCGATTGGTCAAATACCAATACATGGGGCGAGCATCGCGCCATTTCACCGACGGTGGGGTGTAGGGTGACAGGCGGCCGTCCTGTCACCCAACCGTCGGCGCGCGAACAATCAGCTCGCCCCCCGCTCGCTCTCCACTGTGCTCTCTGCTGGTCAGAGGGACCCGTGGAGAGCCTCGGAGCAACCCTCTAGAGGGCCACTCCCATCCCGGCCTGATTGGCAGCAGGCAGTAGCGTCTCCCGGGGCGAGTGGGAGGCGCTGCTCGCCTCCGTTGCCCGGGTGCACCGCGTGGAGGTTCCAGCCCTCACCCAAAATATTTCCATATGCCTAAGACAACGTATGAATAACTTTCATGTGAAAGAAGAGGATGTAGAAAATGAAAGCCGGAAATTAAGACCTCCGGTTTTCTTACAAGTTTATTTAAAGTTGATATGAAATAAGAAGGACTCATATCTCCTTGATGTTACCAAACCAATGACGCCAAGCAAAACATAACTTACCTACAAGTATATATATACCTACTCGTAAATTATATATTTCAAAACTTTCTTTGTTTGAGTGAAATTTATACTCAAAACAAAATGAGAAATTTGATACTAATTGCCATGGAAAATTTGTACGAATTAACGTAGGCACAGTGTGAATCAATTAAAAGTTTATCTTCAGTATGGAGTATTATTATTTTTAATGAGTTATTACAATTTTGATTTGTTTTGAAGTTCTCTTTGAAATTCAATTTAGTTATTGTAAATTATATTGCTAAAGTTTTTCTTATCTATATACTAATATGTTAACGGGAATTAACGCGATCATGTTATAGATATATATATACATACCTTTGGAATGCCTGACGTTTCGACCAGGTTACACCGGCCGTGGTCACAGGCTGACTGTCTCAGCGCACGCCCTCCGTCGTCGAGTCCGTGAGGTAGCCATGTTCATCTACCCGCACATTTTCGACATTTTTTAATATTCTCCATGTACCGTCACATACCACACTCACAGGGTCCCTTTTATCTGAGCAAACGGCTTGGTGTCTATCCGACTGCGCAGAAAAGCGAGGCAGCAAGTTTTTTATTACTATTTTTAATTCCCGTTAACATTTATTAGTATAATCATGGAACGCGAAAGTTTAAAAGTTAGTGAATTTCTTGTCTGTTTGTCGGTTGTTCGCGATGGTCGCAAAACTGCTGAATGGATTTCGATGCGATTTTTCATTAGATGAGTCTTGGTCAGACCTAAAATCTACCGTATTGATCGTAATCGGGTGAGTAGAACCGGAGATATGACAAAAAGTTGCTATATCGCTATTTAGGCGGGTGGAGCCACAGGCACCGTCTATATCTAAAATAAAATTTTAAAAAATATTCCGTGCTAAAATTAAGAAATAAAGTATAACATAACGTAAACAATATCCGATATTAATGTTAAATAATAAACATTTTCAAATTACTTGAAAAACGAAGCTCCTGAAATAATGATTTAGGTTAAGGGCCCTTGGTATGAGGACGAAAAAATGTACAAACCCAAGAGAATAGGCCTGTCCACTTTCACAAATAAATCATATAAATTGATTCGTAACACAGAACCTCACTGCGAATACTCTTCAATATATAAAATACTAGATGTTGCCCGCGGTTTTCCCCGGGCGACTAGCTTTTTTTGTACGGAACCCTTTTTTTCTAAATTAAAATAGGCATAGTTACTCCTTTTTACATCTATCTACCAGTTAGAACCGATACAGGCATTTCAGAGATTAGCTAAAACAAACAGACAGACAGATATGTCTGTGTGTCTGTCCGTTTGTGCCGGTTAATCTCACAATCTCATGGACAGACAGACAACAATAATTGTAAAAAAATTTTGTTTAGGTAAAAGTATCGTGTATACATCTAAATGGTCTTAGTAAAAATCCAAATGATATTAAAGGAGGTAGGACACGACGGTATCTCCCGTCCGGAATGAGTTGTCCGACTGGGGTAGTACCTCCACCCTACAGAACACCGCGGCCATAATAACCATCGTGTTGTGTTCCCGCCGGTAAGTACGGTAGCCAGAGCTCAGTGTACCCCTCTTCCCCCCACCCCTTCCTAGCTCTCTAACTTTCCCTTCAGGGTAGGCAGCGCGTGTGTGACACCCTTAGTGTGGCACACGTCCATAGGCCACGGTGACCGCTTCCCATCAGGTGGGCCGTGTGCTTGTCTGCTACCTACGTAGTACGTAGTATAAAAAAACGGTTATTTTAGTACTATAAACAGACACTCCTATTTTATTTATTTGTATAGATATAGATTGAAAGGCATTATTTTAATAATGGCGAAGGGATTTTTCGACGATTGACTGAATAAATAAATATCACGTTGTTATTTATTGATGAACATCGAAGATGGAGAGGAAATGTAAGGAGAGAATGATAAATTATGATAATTATTTTTCCTTACTGTTTGCTCAATTTCTTGCGTTTTTAACTGACTTCGAAAAAGGAGGTCTTCAATTCAAAGGTTTTTTTATGTGTATTCGGGCATAACTTGAAGAACCCCGCTCCCGCGGCGTACACGTTCCAGTAGATACCTTAATAATAATAAATATATTTAATACTTCATCTTGTTTACAATTTAGTTTCTCTAGTGCTAGTTTTAACTAAAGCTCGATGCGACAACTGATTTTAACTGAAACTAAAATACATCAGTGGTAAATTCTAGTTTTAACTAGGTATTTCTAGTATTAACAGAGTCATATAGTAAAACTAGGAAAAACGAGTTCTATCTAAAAACCAGTTTAAACGGTAACACATACATACCTTTGGAATGCCTAACGTTTCGACCAGGTTACACCGGCCGTGGTCACAGGCTGACTGTCTCACCTGCGCACGCCCTCCGTCGTCGAGTCCGTGAGGTAGCCGGTTGTTCATCTACCCGCACATTTTCGACATTTTTTATATTCTCGTTTCTCCATGTACCGTCACATACCACACTCACATGGTCCCTATTATCTGAGCAAACGGCTCATCATGGAACGCGAAAGTTTAAAAGTTAGTAAGTTTGAAACCTTATAAAATTATAATATAATGTTATCCCTTTTTTTTTTATCGTGCGGAAATCCCCATGGATACCACCCCCGTCGGCCATCGGGGGTGGTTATGTCGGGATCGAACCGACTAAAACCGCACGCCGTCTCAGGCCTGAGTAACCGGGGTGTAAGGTTACCCAATGGGCATATCCCTCGCACCCCAGCTGACCCCGGGCCATCTACGGTTTTAAGATGGCCCCCTCGACCCCCCGAAAGGGGGGGTGGGGCGAGCATCGCGCCACTTCACCGACGGTGGGGTGTAGGGTGACAGGAGGCCATCCTGTCACCCAACCGTTGGCGCGCAGACAATCAGCTCGCCCCCCGCTCGCTTCCCACTGTGCCATCTGCTAGTCAGAGGGACACGTGGAGAGCCTCGGAGCAGCCCTCTAGAGGGCCACTCCCACCCCGGCCGGATTGGCCGCAGGCAGCAGCGTCTCCCGTGGCGAGTGGGAGGCGCTGCTCGCCTCCGTTGCCCAGGTGCACCACGTGGAGGTTCCGGCCCGCACCCAATATAATGCTATCCCTTAGGACAAAACAGACAAAAGCCAAATTCTTTAGTCCAAAAATAAATAAACATTCACTCGCAGAATTTACGGCCTAATATGTAGTCCCTTGAGTCTTTCTGTACAATATTCAATATGATTACGCAGAATTCATATGTAAAAGAGCTTCAAGCAAAAATATACAAATATATTTGCGGTATAACAGTAATATTAAATACTGTGAACTACATAAATAAGAAGAAAATAAGTACGAACACGTACGTTTGGGAAATAAATATTTAGGATTCGGCCTTGTGTTCAAGCGAGCGTGTAGCGGACAGATTGAAAATATGGAAATAAAATATCTTAACGTTAAATGGAATCTAAGAAAGGAATACGTTTCCAATTAGAGAATGAATGTTCCATTTTTATTTTATAAGTGAAAACCCACTCGGATGCCACCTTGCTGGGGCTAAATGGTAAGATGGTCTTGTCGGAATCGAAGCTTTTTTTTTTTTCAATTTTCCCTCGTGGTTCAACCCCCATATATCTATGTCAGTCGTTACACGTAGTTGGAGTTCTAAAAAGTCCGACAAAATAGTCTAACTACAGTACTTCAATACCACTTAAACACTATGATTTTAAAGCCAATTTCAACGTTGTTTTGTTTCCAAAATTAGCAAAAACAATCAGGTGCAGGCCGTAGTAATAATTAATGGTTTTAAAAATGATACCTCACATGCCAAAATCCGTCAAGCCGTTTAGGCTGTAGGCCGTGACATACATACATAGACTCGAAAAACATTACCCTCCTTTCTTCGGCAGTCGGGTAAAAAGTTCTGAAATAAGCCATACGGGATAGATTTTAGTTAAGTTTATTGAAATTGCACGTCAGAATCAACACCATTGTCTTGCTAGAGTGAAATTGACAGCAAGAAAAAAAATATCCTAGAATCACATTTCGATCAACTTTGGCGCGATTAACTTTTTTCAACAAGTGCACGGCTTACCTGATGGGAAGCAGTTAGACCTATGGACGTGTTTCATAGACTCAACAGTAGATCTCTTAGATCGCTTTCCCATCGCCACCATGTTCTTACCATCACGCACTTACATCAATTATTTAAACGCACTCGATATCTTAAATTTAGTTTTGTTTATGCCTCCTTAGGAGTACGTGAGGTGTTGCAAACGATAAAAATGTCAGAAGTTTGTTTTTTCACGATACGCCTGTCCAAAGAGTAATGTTTTGTACGTTCCGTTTTCTTTTCCGTTCGCGAAATGTTTACATTTGAATTTATTTGAATTATTACAATCATATTTAGAATTGGATTGTTTAATAGATAATGATAATGGTGGGCTGTCAAGGAGACTGATAGACTAGGCACTTAAACATATTAAGGTTTTGTTTTGTAAAATATTACGAGCTTACATAGAAACACCCAGACTAAAGCAAATAGATATATGCAAATAGGTACGCATACAAATATTTGCACTGAGCGGGTATAGAACTCACGACCTATGACTTACGCCCAGTTTCAGTAACGCTAAAATTAACTAATCAGCTGTTAAATCTCTTGTCAAATAGCAATTGGGTTGCTAGAAGCATGAATAAATAGTTTAATTTGATCATCGTGTCAGCTAACATAGCCATAGCTGTCTAATTTGACTCGAGAATCGTATGTCAAGATGTCAACCGGCCAAGAACATTAGAAATTTCCTTGCGGCATTTTGGGTTTCTGAAAAGCTTGTCAAGGCGTGATAGTGACTGCACTACCACAATCGCAAAGAGGTCGTATTTCCTATTTTTATGATTATATTCTAAGATTAATAATTCAATAGCGGGCTGTTGTATCTGCCTACCTTGAAGAAAAAAAAGCGTGAACATTATGTATGTATATATATATATGTATTAATAATTCAGTCTTTTTTTATAATCGATAGGCTCGCGTTTGACCACAATCTCAACTGATGGTAAGTGATGATGTCGTCGACGATGGAGCACGCTTGCCTAGAACCAACCTATTCAGTCTTACCTTAAAGTCTCCCAGGTTATAGCTTTCCGGAAACACAGACTCAGGCAGGGCATTCCTCTCCTTAGCAGTACGCATAATAAACGTATTGCCGAAGCGATTCGACAATAGTATACGTTCATTATACGGCGGGTCTCAAAAGACATTAACAGAAATAAACTTTCAGCTAGAGTAATATATTTCCATACCACTCGCATGTCCGCCCACGAAACCATTTAAGCCCAATGTCATTTGAATCCACACCTATTTATACATAATACGACGAGCAACATACATAATTGCATTGACGAAAACCCAAAATGGGGACTAAGTGGACTTAAATGAAAGCCTATAATAAAGGTTGGAACTACATATGTATACGGAGTTTGATCGATGCGTGACCCGTATTTAGAGGGACTGTGTCACACCGAAATGTAACATTCAAATAATTCATGAGTCGACAGTGTTGGGTTGTAGGGTGAACACAGAAATTTAATTTTAAGTATAATTTAAATATCCATTAATAGGTGGTAATAAATCCCGTAAATGTTACCACGCATTCTGAGATTCGCGTCCGTAAGTGACGTTTATGTATGCGTTGCTCAAACAATCATTGTATGGAGTTTAAGTTCTGTATGAGTTTTATTGCACTTGTAAGAAATTGGCGACATCGCATTTGGTAGAAGAAAATGCTAGCGATAACACTTCTATTCTCTAATTAGTCATGTGAAGGGGCTCCACTAAAAGTTGCAGGCAAGCTAACCTAATTTGCAAGCTTGTGAACTACTGATTGATACATATTAGTCTGGTATCTCACCTGCAAACGATAGACCTGTTGAGATGAGCGAAACTAAAAGAATCGATTCCAGGAACAACGCTAATGACGAGTTAGTTCTTGGAATTATTTACCAGCGCATGTGTTTCCTTCCTCCTATAGTCCTGGGGACTTTAAGCGGGGCGTGAAAAAGCATTTGATGAGGCCGTCAAGCTGAGGGCCGCTACTGTAGCACTACCGGTGTATGTAGTGGTGACCCCAGCCCTGAGACTTTGTCAGAGCTTACCATCAGGCGAGGTAAAGTCATTTTGACATGTCCTATAAAAAAACTAGTTACGTAACACATTGTGGTTAATAATACACGAACCGGATTTGATACTGTACGGTGTAAATGTTTGCTGGATTTGGGCATTTGCCTACGCAAAATGGACTTTATTATGTGACCGTATTTATGCCTAATAGAATCACAATTTTAGGCAAAATACGAACGGCTTTTAGCAAAATGTGTTTCATTTTCTTAAGTACACATTATAATTGTTTATCTACTAGACTATTATAAAATTATAAGGTAGCTATGTTGAATATATGAGATATTAAAAAAAAGACTTTGATTATGTATATTTATGATTGATTTTAAACACGAATTTTTTTTAAATTCTTATCTGTTTGTTCGTAAATGACTTAGTATATTTTGATGCCGTCTTTTTAATGAAAAGGTCTTAGTTAGACTTAAAATCTGCCGTAATGTTTGATAACAATTAGTTGAGTAGAACCACATAATTATACTAGCTGTTGCCCGCGGCTCCGCCCGCGTGGATGTCGAAATCCGTTTCAAAAACTATCCTATCTCTCAAGTTGGATCGAACTGCACATGGTGTGCGAATTTTATTATAATCGGTTAAGTGGTTTAGGAGTCCATTGAGGACAAACATTGTGACACGAGATTTATATATATTAAGATTAAGATGACTAAGTGTTGCGATAACCACCATTCAAGTGGAAGGAACGGTAGACTTCGGCTAGTAATGTAATAAAAATCCCTGTATTAATCTGAATACAAGCATTTATCTCGGAGTTAAGTTTATAACAAGTCCATGTAGGCACTCTTCGTAATAATCTACTGAAAAATCGCATCTCAGCAGTTAAAATTCTCTATACGTCGACGTTCTGTTATCATCTACCAGATTTCATTAAAATTCACTGAGCTCCGTGTGTAACACAGAAACACTTTAACAAATTGTTTTCGTTGACTAAGTAGTAAAGAGAAAGCCAACAGGTAGGACTAAGGGGATTTTCCGTTCAAATTTTATAGCTACCCGACTGCGGAAGTACTGAGGCAATTATTTACTTCGTGAAGACTCCGTGGAGTTGTGTCGTTGGTAAGCTTTTTCTCATAAATGTAGTCGATGTTTTTTATTTGGAAGTACAAAAATAGAATGCTAAGATGAAGTTGCCCCAGATTAGTGAAATGTAGGAAGGGAGAGAGAGAGGTAAAAGGGATTTGTAGGAGGCCTTTGCCCAGCAGTGGGGTAAGATTGGCTTAATAAAAAATGGATATTATTAGAAGCGATCAATTAAACATAAAATGGTCAAGGGTGAGTTAGACTCGTGCATGAAGGGTATGTTACCAATAATATACACCAAAAAAAATCAAGTTTGTTGTATGAAAGAACACGAATTGCAATGCAATATTTGTACTTAAAAGCGGAATCTAATCCATTCATGGATTTAAGAAGTGGATTAGAGTGGAATAGAGCTATATCTCCAATTGCCTAAACTGGATCTCGAATAACATTTTTTTCTAAGTTCATGCAAGTATCTTACAATGCAAAATTTGCACATGCAAGCTCAGTAACTAGCACTATATTATCTTATCTACATATATAAAAATTCTAATATTTATTGACAAGACGATTATCGCTTCTCCAAATACGATATCGTATT